>OX638064.1:47057997-47408959 GCA_951804385.1 Trifolium dubium | reverse complement strand
ATGCATGTAATTAATGTAATGTTATGTTGACTATACATTTTTGTACCCGACACAATATACAGAAGCCGTTGCTTCAATGAATGAATCACAATATTTAATTATGGAAAATGCTAACCGGTGTTTCGCCGAGACACCGATTAAGGAAGTAAATATAGTAATATAACATTAAAGTTATTACCGTCAATTCTTCAAAAGTCTAGAAAGTGTTGTTTTTAATATAAGACTTTCTTTTTTTGATTCTTTATTTATTTTTTTCGGCAGCCATTTTTTGATTCTTTAATTAATACCTGAGAGCACCGGTTAACATGATCCTTTAATTATCCATAAATCTTTATAATGAGTTAAATATAAATATATTTATGAGTGAAGATCTATTTTGATTCTCACAAGGCGTGACAATGTTAAGTGTGGTCTAAACTAAAAAAAAAAATGTTGTAGTGTTGAAAATTAAAAAATAAAAACTACTACCTCCGTTCCTTATTATAAGAGACAAGTTATTTTTTAGATACATTGAATAATTAATGTATCTGGTCAATATATAGACTAGATACATTAATTATTCAATGAATCTAAAAAGTAATTTGTCTCTTATAATAAGGAATGAAGGTAGTATTTAGATAGACAGTTTCAGAACTGAAGAAAAAAAAATTACCTTTCTTTTTTAAAAATTGTGGAAATTATGAAAAATAAATAAATCAGTGGCGGTACTAGGGGTGGGCTGTGCTTGGCCACGGCCCACTACCTAAAAAAAAAAATTTTTTTTACTAAATGATATTATTAAAATACCCTTGTTATCTAATAATAATTTTTTTTTTACTAAAACATGACAGTTTATATTGAAAGGGAAATTAGTGCAACTATAAGTTCAGATTTTGTTATTGACGATTTCAAAGAACTCGGTTCAGGTCGAGTGAAATTTTAAAGTATGTAGTCTAATTTTATAATAATGAACTTTATGTTTATCGCGATTTAAGTTTTTGTATGTAATATAATTTATCGTATTTAATTTAAATATTATAATTTATAGTTTGAGATTTTGAGTGACCCCCTAATATTTTTTTTCCTGGTTCCGCCACTAAAATAAATTAACGTGATTGAAAATTTGAAATATTACTTTAAGTTTTAAAAAATCCCTCTAAACATACTCCAAGATACGTGATCATTGGGTCACCTATATATTCCTTCGTCATCAAGGATGAATGAGTATTGTATATGCGGACAAACTCAGAATGTCAAGTACTAATTAATTTCTTTTGGACTTTATATTTCTCTTGAGGCATCAGAGGCTTCATAGGTGAGTTTACATGATCGCAACTTTTGTGGCAATAGTTTTTCTTTTTTTTCTTTCTGTAAAAGAGAATATGATGGATGTGAAATTGTTAGTGTGAGTGTAATTTATCCTTGTTTCCAACTTTTGTTTAGTAAGGTGACCGTACATTTACTCTCATCTTTAGAGCATCTTTAATGGGAGTGTTAAGTAGGTAAATTAAGTTACTTTTTGTAGGTAAAAGTGATTTGTAGTATTTAAACAATGTATAGTTGATTTGAATAATTTTTACTTTAAGGGTCTTGTTAACATAAGTTGAATAAGTTGAATGCACAACTTTTAAGAAGAATATTTGTATATTAAGATGTTTATTATATGCCTTAAGGGCACATGTTAACATTTGCCTTACTTTAATGAGAGTTGTTTATAAAGAACTCAAACTTGGTCTCACATATTTATATTTTTTTTTTTGAAAGGCAAAATCTTATCTCATTTCAATCAAAATATTATTCTGGATACATATAGGAATATCAATAAAAATATGGAAACTAGCTAAAAATAGGACTACTTTAGCAAGGCTATGAGCGACCTCATTGACTTGTCTCTTAAAGAACTTTACATGACAGTTCACTGTAGTAGCTAACAAGTGTCTACAATCTTTGAGAATAGCACCGAGTTCAGAAGCATAAGATTTTTTACTATAGAGACTATCCACAACCCTTTTACAATCAATCTCAAAATCCGTATGAAGGAACTTCAAGTCATTAACCCAATTAAGGGCTTTTAGCAAGCCCGGCACTTCACCAATCTCAACATCAAAGATAGGCTTACATTAAATAAAATAAAATAAAATAATTAACTTACATTAAATAGTTGTCTTGAACTAATATTTAGTATATCCACTTTTCACATCATCTTTACTTTAATGGTGATACACTAATAGTTACCTTACTTAAACTTGTTAGCAACCAACACTATAGTTGCTCTTATACATTGAGTATTAAGTGTAAGTGCTCAAGTTACACATCTACTATCATAAGAAAATAATATGTCATGGAAATACCTAAAATGCCCCTACTTTATTTTTCGACACGTGTGCAATGTAGGGGGTATTTGATGTCTTTTCACATAAAAAGTTAATTTTATATTATATTGTAAACTGAAACAATAATATTTTAGGTCACTGATACATATATTTCCATTTATATATAATACTTTAGGTCACAAAGCATAGTTTAAAAATATACTCCTTCAGTCCAAAATTATAAAGAATTTTTTTTACATTTATTAAGAAAAAATAAAATATGAGAATTTAAACTATGTTTTTGTGGATTTTCATAGGAAAAAGTTGCATATGAAGATGTAAAATCAATTATCATTTATTCTTGTTTGTTGAGAAAAGAGAGAAAGAAAATTGAATACAATTTTAATTTTATGAGAATAAGAAAAAAAAATATTTTTGAAAATGGTATTTTTCCCCTTACATACCAATTAAGTAAGTAAATTTTAAATTTTCAAACTTATAAAGTAGCAGTATTATATTCCTTTAACTTTATGTAGGCGGTCTACGAGCTGAAACTTATTTGTCTAAGTATTCATATTCTACCGTTGTTCTATCAACTTTTAGTTCATGAAGTTGCTTTTTGGATTATGATGGACCGATCACTTTTGATTCGAGATCGAAAGTTAGCGTTTAGTGACATGACATCTTTTTGTGCTGGATTGATGTGTTGTCTAATGGTCTAGAAACTATTGATTGTATTTTTAAGTGTGGAATTAGAAACTGACCTCGTTTAGGTGGTGTTTATTTGGTATTTATCATTGACGTTCTGCTTAGATACGGAACTTTTGTTTTATAATTCGTTTTTTATCAGTCTCTGTCCATTTTACGCAGAAACCTAATTAATTATAATAATATATTTATTGTTCAAAAAATAAGTTATATTCCTTTAAAAAAAGAACATCAGTATTAAAGATCCCAATTTTGATGGAATTGGTTATAGTGCATAAGACTTGTTTATGCACTTTATGCACATGTGCATAAACAAGCAGAGTTTCTAAGTCACCCTCTCTTTACTCACATGCCCCCCATCTCATGCCCTACAGCCCAGTCCACCCCCAATTTTTTTTTATTATAACTAATCAGGAGGCGCCATGTGGCACTGTATGTTTTCTCCTTCATTAACAAAACGCAGAACCGCGTTCTCCATCGCCACCACCGGCGTCACCGTCATTAGAACCACCTCCGATCACCAAAACTAACACATGAGTATACCAAATTGATCAGAATTTTGCGTATATTTGTTCCCAATTCGAAATTGAAAATCTTCTTGAAGTTGATCTCTAGCATGTAAAGTTCCACGCCATAGAAAGGAGAAACCAGACTTTCCCTCGATATGAAGAATATATTGACTATGTAAATATATCAATATATCATGAAGTTTATAATTAATCAAAAAATTGAATATTAATAAATTATACAAGGTGTATTAAGTATGACTCATGGTGGAATCATGGGCGGATTTACCACCCGGGCTTCGGTCGGAAATTTTTTAGGTATTTTAGGGATTAGTTTAGGGTAAAACTGATATTTTTAGTCATTAATTTAGGGTAAAATTGAAGTTTTTTTGTTCAAAACTCTTTCATCGCAAAATAATTTTTTTTGGTGTTTTATTAGTTAATTTAGAGTAAAATTGAGATTCGTAGGAATTAATTTAGAGTAAAACTGAATTTTTTTTTCAACTTTAAAAATTTTCATTGCAAAATTGAAATTTTTGTTTAAATTTTAAATTTTGCCCGAGCTTTATAAATTTTCTGGCTCCGCCACTGGGTGGAATCATGCATATTAATCACTAAGAATACCACTAATTACATGCATCACCAATATATTTTTAAAATAATTCATTCTTCCTAATTCTTCATTTATTAAACGACTCTTTTAAAGTCATGCATATTAATCACTAAGAATACCACCAAACCAACCAATTACATGCATCACCAATATATTTTTAAAATAGTTCATTCTTCCTAATTCTTAGTCACATATGTATTGTGATAATAAATATTATATATAATATTAATTAGAAATATAGTTATAATTCCTATAACATCTTTGCTAAAAAAAAAAAAATTCCTATAACATCTATGTATCTATTATTTGCCAAAAAGTAGTTATTTTGTTCGTTTATTTATTAGAAAACATATAAATTCCAACACTTATCACTTTAAACTTAAATAAGAAAATAAATATCAGTATCTTAAACTTACATATATTATTAAAAAAGAATTTTTATAATTACATATTATACATTTTATAATATGGATTTGTCTAATATATGCAATATTTTACATGTTAGAAACTAATAATAATAGCTTTTTATTGAAAAATAATAATTATTTATTAAAAAGTACATTTAATATAAAATACACAAGTTTCAGTACAAACTTACTCTTTTAAACTTTTTTTTGACAAACTCTTTTAAACTTCTTATCATGTGCAAATTAAATTTGCACGTGATGGAAAAACCCTTAAAGATATTAGTGATAAAAAATATGCATTGACATATGTGCATTGATCAACTGTGATAGTTAAAAAGGAACGAAAATAGTACTATTTATGTATTCTAATTGGGTAATATCTCAAAAAAATTGGGTGTTAAAACACTTTTTTGCACTAATAATTATTAAAATATTTTATACTTTGCTAAGGGATATATTTCCCTCTATTTTTTTCTCATGAAAATATGGGTGTTACAAGTTCTGCATTGAAGCTTAAAACTCGTTAACTAGACTAGGTATAAACTTATTTGGTAACTCATTTTGCATTTTTATCGAACATGTTTCGAATACGATTATCTTCAGTGGAAGGAATCTATGAAAAACATAAAGTAAACTATGTTAAAAGACCTGATAAATAGTTTAGTTGGACCAAATAAATTAGGGGTCAATATTTTCCAACTCCAAAGTCATTTTGGCGGTAGTACTTATATAAAATATCATAAATTTTATGTTTTGTGAAAGTATGACAATTTTATGGTGTACAAGTTCATGGTGATGCAAGACGAGTTCAATTGATAATTAAATTGTTGAAACAAAACCGATGGGGAGTTGATGGTTCTATTGATGGGGTGATGGCGGTCCCTGCTGTTGCTGATGCGGAGTTGGTGGGCGTAGCTAATGATGGGAAGATTCCTCTCGACTTAAATTCAGGGTCTCTTTTTCATGTCTTAGGTAGTGTTTGGTCTAAAATAAATTTGTTGTAAAAGTTACTTTAAAATTAAAGTTGAAAAGAAAAACTTTGAAAATAAAGTTAAAGTTGTTTGTAAATATGTTTTTTCGAACCTTGGGTTGTTGTATTTGGCACAAGTTATGGTGCATAATCCATATGTTTATGCACCGTGTATAAATAACCTAGATTGTTTAGTGCACACCTCAAATTTCTAGCGCACCTTCCAAATTTCTAGCATACCCCAAATTGTTTAGCGCACCCCTCAAATTTTTAGGGGGTGAGTTAGAAATTTGAGGGGTGCACTAAGTAATCTAAGAGGTGTACTAAGCAATTTGGGAATGCATTAAGAAATATTCATTACTTATGCACAGTGCATAAGGAAAAAGTTTATGCACCATAACCACTCCCGTTGTATTTCTATTGAGACAATGATAAAGAGAAAATTGGCTAGAATGAATGAGTCAAGAAACGTCGACAATGAGAGAACAATAAAATTATTTGATTTTTCTATTTTGATTTTAGTTTTTTTACAAATTAAAAAATAACAATCGACATGATGAGAAAATAAACATATTTTTAAAATAAAAAAATAGCAAACTAAATGAATATGATGAAGTGAAATGACGACAATGTTTTTTTTTTTTTTTGAGGATAAGAAATGACGACAATGCTACTAATTGCTAAGAGATGAATGAATGAATAAATAAATAATTAAATATGAAATCAAATAAGACAAAATGAAATAAAACATCAGCCAAAAAAAATTGAAGTATACATAAAAAGATGTAATTAAATAGCATAAATTGTGTCTGCACCCTACACAATAATTAAGTATAAATGCTAATAGATGTATCTAGTTTATATATAAAGTCGGACGTAGAGTTGTCAAATGTGTCGGACCATCCAGTTTGGTTTGTTTTGTAAGGCTTTGTATTATATATGGGTTAGACTGATTCATCCTATTTCTTATTGGGACATGTTTTAGAGAGTCTGCCCCGTTCCTACATGAGCCCGGCCTAATGGGCTGATGTGTTTGCCCGACCTAATTCTTTTCTTCTTCTTCTTCTTCTTCTTCTTCTTCTTCTTCTTCTTCAGTTTATTCGATCTTTTTTACAGTGACTTTGATATATTAATTCTTCATAATTATTATTTTCATTGAGATATAATTTTATGCAAGTGTAAATAATTTTTACATCACCAATAAATATGCATTAATAAATTATAAAGTTATTTTTTATTAAAGTTTTAGGTAAATATAACCATTTTTATTTAACTTACACATTAAACTATATTTTTTGTAATAATTTTTCAATTAGATAATAATATTTTATGTATTTATTAATATTATTTTTATAAAAATGACATAATTTTTTATATAATGTGCTGACGCGAAGCTTGGCTCAGCACAATTCTCAGAAAGACTTCGTGGACTTGAAGCAAAAAAATCCAAATATATTTGAGCTAACTTTTTTAAAATATAATCCACCTAAATTTGTGGGCTAATGAGCCGATCCATCAACCCGCTTATTTTTTTACAACTCTAGCCGGAGGGAGTACATTGGACACCATTTAATCAACTATTTTACCATACATTTGACCTCAATTAGATTTGAAAAACAAAATAATGGTTTACTACTAGTAAACCCATTACTACTCTGTCCAAAATTAGCAAGACATAGTTATTCTGACCTGTGAGTGTGAGGTATGTTAGGCTAGACATGAGAAGGAGAACGTGCTTGCATTTTGACACGACTAATGTGGGCTCCACTTCGTAGGAACTGTTTCTGAATTCTCTGACCTCCACGCCTTCGCTTTATTAAATACATTACGATGATGAGTCGATGATAATTAAGGGAATTTACATTTATTAACTCTTCAATTTTCTATTTATAGAATTTAAAAGGACTTATATGTTACAATTTCAAACATTAAAAAATTTATGTGATACAAAAAATTTTAAAGGACTTCTGTTGTACAAATCGAAAACTTAAAAATTTGTAGATGTATTTAACCTTAAAAATAAAATAGAAGTAGTAGTAATCATTAAGCTACTATGGGAAAGCTACTATGGGGATCTAGATTCACTGTGGTTTAATAAATACACAACTTCACACATTAATTTAATATCATACATTCACATTTTAAATATTATTTTATAAAATAAATGATCTCAATTGTTGACCACAGATCAGACATTTCATATCAATTTTAATTTTAGGGGTGAAGAGGAAAACATTATATATCTATCTATGAATCTATCTATAGAATTCGGTATTTCCACTGAAGCCTCTCTCATTCCAATCACAGACAGTCCACATCAGTTATTGTTAGGGGTGTAAGCGGATCGAAAAAAACCGTTGAAATCGACGATCCAAACTGAGAAATCGACTATTTTTGGTTCGGATAAAAAACCGAATCGATGAGAACCGAAGTGGTTTGGATTGGTTCTCAAATTTCATTTTTCCAATCATCGGAACCGGTGAACCGAATCGATCATCTTATAACAGCCCATTGGGCTTATATTTTGAATAGACTCAAATTACATTCACTTTGGCGGAACACGTAAAACAAAACACGTAGATATTATATCGGAAAATTTTTCAGTCTGCTTATTGAGAATTCAAATTCAAACCTAATATAATATCCAATTCAAACCTACTAATTTAGAATCTACTTTGTGATTTGATGAGAACCTAATGATGTAAACCGGATTTAGTATCCAATTCAAAAATACTAATTTAGATCAGATTCATTTTTGAAAATCGAATAAACCGACCTAAACCGAATAAATCAAAAAATTCATTGATTCAGACATTAAATTCACTCAAAAATCAATCCGCTTACACCCCTAGTTACCCCATCATGCATAATTGTGGGTTATGAATCCCTACTATGGACCATGAGTCCATGATACATGTTAGAATTTGGCAGAATATTTTTACTTGTTAACACTTCCATGATGAACTAGGCTAGCTAGTAGCTACTACACAAATAGTATAGTAACTCTCTAGTTTGTTGATGAGTGCTTGTCACATTATCACACATCTTCAATAACATAGAAAAATCCTACAGTATATGCTTTATTTTGTTCCATCCATGACCATCTCTTTACCTTATTACCTTTATCCATTGTTGAGTAACCCTCACAAATCAGCCTTTACAGCATCATACCCAGTTCCCATTTTCTTCCATATTGTCTCCTTTCTCTTTCCTTCACACCTGTCTCCATCTCATTTTACCTTTCTTCTCTCAAACACATCATCATCACCATCACCATAAACATATTATATTATATAATATAATAACAGAATTTGAATTTCACACTTTTTTTATATTAAAAATAAATAATTTTTGAGATTTGTTTGTAGAAAAACAGAGTCATTGACAGTGAAACATGTATACTTTTTTGTCTGCTTCTCTGTAACCTTGTTTTACTCTCTACATTCCTCCAATTTTGTCTTTAACTTTTCCACACTCTCTCTTCTCTTATATTTGTGGGGTTCTAATAATCAATCTCTTTAACACTTTCTCATATTCCTTCAATTGTACTCTCATCCATAACCATTCATGTTAAACTCTGTTTTTCACCTCATATACCACTTTTGTTGGTGACCCTTTTGCTTATTCTTTCCAAAGTTTCGAACTTGAATTGTTTTGTGGCTACCCTTTGAAGAAAAATGAAGGATTTTCCATCGTGTTTTGGTGAAAATGCAGTTCAAGTATCAGATTCATCATCTTCAAGTTCAAACTCAAGCAAAACAGCACAAAATGTTGTTATTTGTGTTTATCAGTGTTTAATTAGAGGTAGATCTTGCTTAATTACAATCACATGGAGTAAGAGTTTAATGGGTCAAGGTTTTAGTGTTGGTATTGATGATTCTTCAAATCATTGTTTATGTAAAGTTGATATAAAACCTTGGGTTTTTTCAAAGAGAAAAGGTTGTAAGAATTTAGAAGCTTATAGTTGTAAGATTGATGTTTATTGGGATCTTTCTTCAGCTAGATTTGGTGTTGGACCTGAACCATTGGAGGGTTTTTTTGTAGGAATAGTTGTTGATAAACAAATGATTCTTCTTCTTGGTGATTTAAGGAAAGAAGCTTTTAAGAAATCTAATGCTGTTCCATTATCCTTAAATGCTGTTTTTGTTGCTAAGAAAGAACATGTTTTTGGTAAGAAGTTTTTTGGTAACAAGGTTGTGTTTTGTGACAATGGTAAAATTCATGATCTTGTTATTGAATGTGATACTTCTATTGCAAAGGATCCTTGTCTTATGATTCGGATCGATAGCAAAATTGTTATGCAGGTGAAGAGATTGAAGTGGAAATTTAGAGGAAACCAAACCATTGTTGTGGATGGATTTGAAGTTGAGGTTTATTGGGATGTTTATAATTGGCTTTTTGGTACATCTTTTGGAAATGCTGTTTTTATGTTTAGAACATGTTTCTCTAATGATAAAATTTGGGATGCTCAACCTGTTTCTGATTCAAATGTTTTGCAATGGTCTTTTTCTCAGAGGTTTTCGGAGTCCAAATTGCGACAAGGTCTTGGTTTTTCGCATGTTTTGTATGCTTGGAAGAACGAGTAGAGTTGCGAAATCCGCGATCATTTGTTCAATACTAACAGAAATGTTAATGACTTATGATTGATTTATCACGGATGTGAAATTGTGATTGAATTACACATGATTAAAGATGAGAACTTTTGTTTGTATTGTTTCTTCCTTTATATTCATACCCTTAATTTATCTGTGTATTTGAACAAATCTTAGAATCTTTCTCCCACAATTGGATGTATATTTATCTTCAAGTGTTAATTTCATGATGATTCATACCAAAAAAAACTAGATGGTCAAATGACGCAAATATTTGTTTTATTGTGTTGTTCAAGTCTTGGTTATTCATTCTTGGTATTTTTATGTTAGTAGCATACATTACATTACCCTTTATCCCTAGTTTCATATTGCCATACTTATTAATCTTTTTGTATTGAAAATTCAACTTATCAGATATTTAAGGTAGTTTGCTGCAAAGTGCAAACTAGTACTAATGTCCAATGGAAGGTACATAAAAAATTCTCAATTAAATGTATGATAATCACAGTGCAGCTGAGATTAAAGAGGAAGGTAGTTGGAGAGAAAAATAGATGAAGCCAAAGGCATTCGTAAATGTATTCTTAAAGAGTGACATTTTTCATCTTACATGTCAGTTTTGTAATGACGAACCAAATCAAAAATAAAAGTACTACTACCTTCGTTCCAAAATAATTGACACAGTTGACCATTGTGTACTAAGATCTAAGAGGTAGAATATCATTTAGGTAAAGCATATGATGAGTGACATGGCTTTTGATATCTTTGCAAAATCTGTGTGCTATGTGCTAACTAAACTGATGAAATAGTTGTATATCTTTTATTCTCTTTCACAGCCAAATCTAATAATTTATGTCTTTAAATCCTGCAGTTTGTCTCTTATTTGATTTTGTCATACTAATCATGCCACAGGTATAAAAAATGATAGTCGCTGACAATAATGGCAATTTCTTGCAAGACATGCAGCTGCAAATTCAGATGCAAAATATAAGTGCTAAGAAACCTTGGATGATTCAATTGTTATATTTGGGTGAAAAAGTCCTTCCATTAAGTTATTTATGCTGTATAATCCTTTTGATGGCATTTGTGTAACTAAATAATAGAATTGTTAGATAGCAATATGTTGAAGTATCCTTTCCTATGTATTCACAATATTAATCTTGTACAGTTGTACTAACATACTAATATTATGAATTCAATATTTATGCATAAATTATTTCTATGTCAAAAGTAAAATAAAGTGAAACCGTTTCTATATGTTTTTTTCACAAGTTATCTTGGAAATGTTATGAATTAAAGTTTAAAACAGTTTATGAACATGTAATAGTAAGACATTGTTTCATAAACTCTCAAAAACATTTCCAAATACTCATGTCAATAAATAAATTCAAATGAAATGTCATAACACAATGGTTGGAGTAGCTGCCTAAAGGAGACGGTCTACATAAGCCGGAGTAAACCTTCGGAAGGTTGGATAAAACTCAATAGTGACAGTGCTTGTAAGGGAAGCAAATAATATTCAAGATGTGGCAACCTCTCTTTCGCACTTTGAAGGAAGATGGTTAAAAAACCGAAATATTAGAGTGTGTGATGCATTTCATGCTGAGTTGTGGGACATGTATCTTGGTTTGGATATGGCTTTGGCAGAAGCGTATTTCACAACTCTTGTGGAAAGTGACTCCAAACTTAACATAGCTTTAGATAAGTGCAAGTTCAGTGGACTGATCCCCGTGTTGGTGCAGCCAAACTTTTAGTTTTGGACCGACAAGTCCAATTTCGTCATACTTTAAAGAAGGAGGGCAATCGGTGTGCTAACTAGATTTTTTTTGGGTAAGTCGTGTGCTAACTAGATGGTTAACTTTAGCTTGTCTTTATACTCTTAAACTTCTTTATGATGACATATATGAAGCTTTTATACCAAAAAATGTTAAGATAATTTCTTAGTTTTCTGTTGGACCGCTGACCCTCTTTTGTACAAAAAAAAACACTTATTTTTGAACTTCAAACTTACCTAAAAACAACTCATTTTAATTTGTTTTTTTTTTGTACACAACTCATTCTAATTTCTACTTTTTAATATTTTATATTTCTTTTGTAAGTTTTATTTATTTAATTTTTTGGAACCTAACAATTGTTAACTTAACTCATAAATGAAAGTCTTTCAAATGAAAACCTCATAAATAAATGTGTTTTCTGCCAACAAAAACATTTTTTTAAGCATGCCAACAATATATATTTGAGGTTTTTAACTTGGTTAAATATATTATTGGTCCATATAAAAAAGTGATATATTTTAGTTCCTACAAAATTATTATGTACGTAGTTTTTTTGTTACAATTATGCACATAAATTTATGCGATGCTACCAATATGTATTTTTGAATGTTTTTAATTGCAGACATATTTATAACATTATAATTTCTTTTTAAAAAAACACAAAATTTAATTTTTAATTCGCAATTTTTGTTACCTTTATCCTTAACTTTTGACATTAAAAAAAATATATTTAATTATAGTATTCTAAATATGTCCGAAAATTTTTATTTAAAAATTCAAAAATTTAAGGATAATAAAACAATTCTTAAATTTTTTAAAAATAACAGTACTAAAGCTATATGAATAAAGATTTTGTAAGACCAAAACTGCAACTTTTTTAAAGTAAAGTTTAATAATTTTAGAGGTACAAAACATATTTAACCATTTTGGTATTACAAGCATGTGGAATTATATTCCCATAGATGTCCTTCAAAAATAAACTTACAAAATTTATGCATATCTTTATATATTTTGTATTGTTTGAAGCCACTAAAGTCAAGCATAGTTGATGCGAAAATGAACCCTATGATCCATTGTTGATTCATTTTGTTGATGTGAAGACAAAATGTTGAAAACTAAATCATATTTCCATAGATGTCTTCAACAAAAGTAATTTCATGCTGAAATTACTTTTGTTACTGTGCCGCTTGTTTTAATTTGAAGAAGAATATAGTGTTGGGCTCTATGACCCCATTGTTGATTCATTTTATGCTTTAGATGCAATTCTAATTTACGTTGCCCAATTGTTATGTTTGTGTGTTACGTTAAATTGCATTTAAAACAAACAAACATACGAACTATATTGTATCAATTATACTAGTTAAATTTGTATTGGTTATGTATCCATATTATTATTATTATTATTATTTTTAAATCAATATATAATTAATGATATTTTACCATTTACTCCTATCCTTGTAAAAATTAAAATATTTATTAAATAAATTTTCTTTTTTAATAAAATAAGAATAAAAAAGATTTACTTTATTAATTTTTATTAATTCTTAATTCACATACTATTTTCTAACATTATTACACTACTAGAAAAAGTTTAAATACCGACGGAATTTAGAGACGAAATTTATTTCATCTCTATTAGACACGGAATTAGAGACAGAAAAAAGTATTTAGAGACAAAATTTAAAATATATGTACCAGTGACGGATTTTAGAGACAGAAAAATCTGTCTCAAAAATATTCCGTCTCTAAATCTGTCTCTAGTTAATTAGATTTTTAATTTATAAATAAAAAAGTAATTGGAGACAGATGTTAGAGACGAATTTATATCGTGTCTAATAGTTTTCGTCTCTGTATTCGTCTCTAAAAAGTTAACTTGTTATAAAAAATAGTTAATCATCTATTAGAGACTGAATTTATTTGTCTCTGAATTAATCTGTCTCTAGAATCCATCTCTAAATGAAATAACATCCAAGATTCATCTCGCCAACAAATTTCCCGTCAAATTTTTTATTGTCCGCCAAAATTTTTTTAAACAAAATTATATATTTTATTTTTAATAATAATTTTTTTTAACATTACAAAACACATTTTCCTTGAATCATTCTTTGAGTCACAACTATGACTTTCTCCTATACGAATGTATGGGATATACATCCGAGTAGTTTACAATTATAACAATTTAAGCTTTAGTTGAAAATTTAAATTTTTATTTTGATGTTAGCAATAAATTAATAAAGTTTAGATATTAAATATTTAAATTATTAAATTAATGACGTTTTAAAGTTTTAATAATGACAAGTCATAAAAATAATTTACTTAAAATATCTTACATGAAATTTCATAAAAATATAAAATAAAATTGAAAACATGAAATTTAGAGGACAAAAGTTCAAAGAAAATTTTTGGACGACTAAAAATAAAAATTGATTTATTCTAGGAAAAATTTATCAATTTTTTTATGCAAGTGAACAAAATATTCTTCTAAAAGTTTTTTTTTTTTTTATCGAGACCAGGGTATACTATACACTGCCGAACATATGACCCTGATATTTAAAATTGATTTATACCTAAGGACGAGGATCGAGCCCACAATGATTGATTAAGGGAGGATGAGCTTTCTAAAAATGGATGATAATTAATTTTGATTGGTTAAAAGAGTATGAACCTTCTAAAAGTGGATGATAATTAATTTTGTGTCAATTAAGTTATAAAATATTTACCTAAAAGAAAAAAAGATATATTTTGTTATAAAAAAAATAATATGAAGGATTATATTGGATAACAAAAGAAAAGTAAGGGCAAAATAAAAACATAGAAAGGGCATAAAACAAAAAGAGAACAGAACTGCTCTCTCTACCATCTCGTCGACTCTACCAATTGCCTCAATCTCCTACTTCCTAAGTTTCAAGTAACATATTTTCTTACTAATTGCTAGTTTGCCATTGTGTTCATCTCTTGCTAAATGCTAATTGCTATTGTTGTTCATATCTTACCAATTGATGAAGATTGTTGAAAATACATGAATGAAATTGCTATTGTTATTGTTTAAAGAAATTTGTTTTTTTTTGTTGTTGTTAATTGCTATTCTTATTGTTCGCATCTCTTGCTATTGTTTAGATAGATGTTGATTGAAGAAGAGAGAACCGATCCCATATCTCAAGGCACATGGTTGATCTGACCACACAAATTTTTTGGATTGATGACTTTAAGGTATTGTATGACATTCTCTACCAATAGAAAGTGAAAACTGATTGATGATTAAATTTAGATGCAATTGATAATTTAAAAACTATGATATATTCACAGACATAACTACACTCAGTATCATCATCCATTGTCTAGTGGAGCTTAAACAATATGACAAAGCCATTAATATTTTAAATTATGATTCATTTAATTATGTTGTAGTTGATTTTTATACGATTCATTTACTTTGCTTACCTGCACCCTAGACTAGTTGGGTACTTGGGTTATAATTCATCAAGTGTTATGTGTTTTAACATTGGTACATATTATATGCTCTTGTACTGAGAAGATACATAAAGGAAACTATAGCTTACAAAGAAACTTCACAAGGATAAAGCTACAGAAGACAAAGCAAGTGTTTTGAGCAATTTGGCCAAGAAGTTCATTAGAGCTAGAGACTATGTATGTCATGAAACTTTATACGTTGGATTAACCTTCTACTGGCTAGGTAAGTTAAGTCTCAATCTCTTTGTATTTGATTTGCATTTGAATATTATGTTGTAGTTGATACTTTGTATAATTCCTTTTGCTTTTGTGACCCTTTATAGGCCTGCTTTATTTAAGAACGTGCCTCTGATTGAACAAGTTTGCCAAAAGAAGATAATTTATGCTTTTATTTTGCGGCACTGAGAGACTTGAATATAGTTTCTGATATATGGTTGTGGTTGAATGACGACATATATGAAGTTGAGTTTATAACTAGTATTTTTTTTTATTTTCAATAGGTTCCACACGGTGTTGAACCACAAGGATCGAGGTTGTTGCTAGAATGAGTTTTCTTCGAACACTATTAACGAATGGCTGATGTCGCAGAATGTCAAAGCTATCACCGTTGCTTTTGTAATTGGGTTTTCAAGCCTCTGCCACAGGTCGAGTTTGCACCAAAGCCAACAAATCATTGGGTTTGCTCAACTTGCTGTCACAAATTGATGTAAGCCACATTAAGTTTTGCTTTTGATTCTTGTGTTTCCATTGTTGGGTTTGCACAGTTCAAGCTAGAGAAGACAATGATATAAATTTTGACTTAGAGTTGGTTTTGATTGTGTGCTCTTGTACTCTTGTAGAGAGAAGATTCATAAAGGAACTAGCGCTTATAATGAGATCAAGCTAGAGAAGACAAATAGACTATGCATGTCATGAGCAAGAGAGTTTATATGTTGGCTTAATTTTCTACTAACTAGGTAAGTTAAGTCGCAGTCTCTTTGTAATCGGTCTAGATATTATGTTGTAGTTGATACTTTCTATAATTCCACTTGCTTTTCATTTGGACCCTATGTAGGCTTGCTTTGTTTAAACGTGCCTCAGGTTTACAAGTTTTACAAAATAAGATATCTTATGTTTTTATAAGCATCATTGAGAGAAATGAATATAATATATGATACATGGTTGTAGTTAGATTGGATTAAAATAGTTTGTTTCCGGTGGATGACATGTATTACGTTTGAGTTTATAACTTATATATTTATTTTAAATAGGTTCAAGACCAAACAAATTATCCAAGTCCACATATCTATGAAGATGGAGGGGATGAAGATTAGAAGCTAATATATCCTAGCGAATTAGCTTTAGTTATTTGCCATTATGTATTTTTGTTAAATCAATAGTATGTATTTTTCTGTGTTGTACATTTAAGTTTGATATTATTATGTAAAGTTGTAGTGACAAATTTGATACTTTAACATAAATTTTTATGTTAATGTTATAAATTTGGTTTGATCAAAATTTATTTTTCTCATTCTAGAATTATATAAATTTTTTATAGTAAATAAAAATTATTTGAAAAATTGGATAAACATTTAATTGCTTAATAGACAAAAAAACAACTTATTAGAGACGGAATTTTAGAGACAGAATTATTTGAATTTAGAGACGGATAATTCTGTCTCCGATAGAGACAAACTTTTATGTTTAGAGACGAAATTTTAGAGACGAAATTATTTGAATTTAGAGACGGATAATTATGTCTCCAATAGAGACGAATTTATTATATTTTGAATTCAACATTTAGAGACAGATATATAAAATTCGTCTCTGAATTAGAGACGGATAAATTTTGTCTCCAATCAGAGACAGAATATAAAATCCGTCTCTAATGGCTTAGAGACGAGAAAATTAACGACCAAATCAAATCTGTCTCTAATTCTGTCTCTAACGTGCTTAGTGACGGAATATTTACCTTTTAGAGACAAATTTTGGCCGTCGGTATTTAAGATTTTTCTAGTAGTGTTAAAGAATATTTTAATCTATACAATCAAACAAACATGTGCATGGTAGACTTGTATGAACATCATAAGTTTGATCTATTCAAAGCAATTACTAAGTTAATAAAACCTGTAAAATAGTTATAAAGTAAACTAACATTTTTTGGCAGTGTACTAACTTTAATAACTAATTTTGTAGAATTTTTTTTGGAAGAATTTACCTTTAGGTTCCATATTATTTATTAATAATTTTAATTTTAAATTATGTGCTAATTTTAAGCAATTTTCAATAAAACTTGCTCATTAAAAAAATGCTTAATTATATAGGAGACATTTTGGAAAAAAAATCTTAGGTAAAATAGACCCTATTCCAAGTTTCAGGCTACGCCACTGGCCGATAAATATGAGAAAAGGGTCTCATATTTATACTTAGGTAGAATTTGGAGTATTTGATACCTAATATAAATATGATAAAAAATTTTTTTTACTAAATATGAGAAAAGTTAAAATTTACAATTATTTTGTATTTCTAACTATCATATATAATATTTATTATCACATAACATATATGACTATAGAATTCATATATAATATATGATGAATGGATTCTAAATACTTGCATGGAGTTTGTTAGTGATCTTCTTGATGATCAGTATGCGTAGCTTCAAGAATCATATTTAATACATGTGAATGAGAAAAATGTCTTTTATAGTTCTAAAAAGAATAAAAATTTGAGTGATACAACTTAGTGTCGAAGAAAAATAAATGTTTTTTAGGTTATGTTTGATTTGCAAAATAAAAGTATTCGACAGAGCAGTACTAAACATAATAACACAGGACAAATATTAGATGTATTAAATAATTTTGTCTTGTACGATGTTTGATAAGGAAAATGTAATTTTAGTGATTTAGACAACTTGTGCTAAAGACAAAAAGTTGTTCTTTGCTTTTGTCCAGTCCTTTGACCCTAATTTGTTCAATCTCAATGACAGTTCTAAAATCAAATACAATACAACTGAAATTATCCTGTCTAATTCCTTATTTTTAAACAGATCAAACACAACTTAATAGTTCTTAAAAAAAATAATTAAAATTGTGCCAATTTATAGTTCCTATATATGTGAATGAACACCAAATTGTCATTTAGGGTTAGCCTATGTGAACGAAGAGGCAACATTTTCTTTTGCCCGTCTCTTGAGATGTCACTTAGTTGAGAGGCATCTCTTCAACCTCGAGAAACTCGGTTCGAGACCCAACACCGAGAAGAGACAACATTTTTTACAAGTGCATTCAATATTCATAACAATAATTAAAAAGAGACAATTTAGTCCATAAATTATGAGCATATGATAATGCAAATATTGTTAAAATTTCAACGATTCTTGTGATTATAATTATTAAACAAAAAAGTTATTATTGGATGCTTTAATTTTAGATAATGACAATGAGTCTGTTTGGTAAAAATAGTGAATGATTGATAAGTTAGTTCATAGTTTATAGCTGGTAGCTGATGACTGATGACTTATAGCTGATAAGCTAATTGAAGTGATTGGCAAAATGAACGTTTCAACTAATTGATAAATATAAAATGACATAAAAAGACACTCTTAATTAATAATAATACTTATATCAAATTCATATTTAAAATACTTAAAATTCAAATTCCATTAATTAATTTCAATTTATTAATGTGACATATTTTTATTCAATTAATTTTTATATACTAAATTTTATTTTAAATTTATTTTTAAAACAAAAAAATATAAATTGACAAAGATTTTACTTAGGATCCACAGCAAAAAAATTAAATGGTCAATAAACATGATTTGATGATGCTAAGATAAAAAGATATTGGATAGCTAATAGCTTCAACGAAAACACCAAGCTTTGATTTTGCAAAATCAACAGTATAGATAGCTTGTTCCTCACTTGCCATCCCTAAGGAAGCAGCAATGGTGAAAACCTGGAAACGAAAGGAACAAGTTTGTCTATTGAAAATCCAAATCGATGAAGGGAAGAGGACGGTGAACAGAACATGTTCCTTCATTATCATTCTCTGCGTTCTTTTATTAAATAAATGTTATTTTTGCATTTTTAACATTTAAATCATTAAGTATAAAAGTAGGTCTTAAATTAAAATTATAAAGTTAAAAGTGAAAAAAAAAAGATGAGCTATAAGTTTTTTAGTTGCATAAGAGAAAAAGAAAGAAAAAGAGAGGAATAGAAAGATTATTCCCTAATAAATACTACATCCCTAACATCAGTAGAGAACGGTCACACAACTCAAGAGGAGGGGTATTCAGCTGGACTAAAGTGGTGGTTGAAAGTGCACTCATCTTTGCCAAAAACATCAGCACACGCGTTGTCTTCACAGAGAGTATGATAGATATCCACTTCCCAATCATTCTCAAGTATCTTACGAATACAATGAATCTCATTAGCATAACGGTGGTGGACTGAGACTCCATCACAAACTAACATCACAGCCTATAACGAGTCCGAAAAGCAAATCACTTTAAATTTGTGGTAGCTATTATCACAACACAACTGTAATCCGTGTAAAATGGCTCTAGTTTTTGCAAAAAGAACGTTTTGGATAGTTGCTAAACCACAAAAGCTCTAAAGAAAATCTCCATTAACTTGCTGCGTTCGCTGAATCCAAAAGGATGCCATCTATAAATAACATTTGGGATTGACCTCATGCGATGATAAGTTATAAGTTAAAACGCTATCTGAAATAGCATTTGGGAAATAAGTTAAAAGCTAGTCAGATAAACTATAAACTCATGTTGAAATACAGTTACGAAACAGGTCTAAAATCGTCAAATGAGCTTATAAGTTATAAGTTAAAAGTTATAAGCTCATTTAAGTGTCTTGCCAAATAGACCAAATATTTTTTTTTTAACAAGCAGACAATGACAATGTTATGATTTTTTAAATAATATTAGGATAAATTTCATCTTACATTTTGGTATCGCAGAGACGATGTTAAATGCTGATAAAATTTTAAATGTTTGTGTGGGGATCCAATTTAAGCGGAGCTACATAACAATGACTCAACTAGATGAATGTAACAAAAAAAAATACACTCATCAACTAGTCTTTTTTTTTTTGAAAGAACTCATCAACTAGTCTTATGTAGTTATGTTTGATACTATTATGGTGTATGTATTAAATTTTCAAGACGCACAGTAATTTTGCAGAAATTACAACTTATAACTTTTAAAAATTTCAGAAGATTGATGTAATTATGACACATCAATTGTGATACTCTCTCTGTTTTATAATAAATATCGTTTGAGATACGTGTGCATTATTTATATAACATATTTTGACTGTATTGTTAAAAAAAAACATATTTTGACCGTGTATTTCTATCAATATAAAATAGCAAATATTAGTATATAAAATTACGCAATTTATCTCGATGAATAGTATATATATATATATATATATATATATATATATATATATATATAATTAAAAATATTAGTCGTTTAGAATATATATTAGTATATATGCAGTGATCAATTATGATAGTTATTTAAGAACCGGTGTAATAAATATGCACTGACTAAAGCCACTTAAAAAGAGTGCCAAACCGCCAAAATCATAAGAAAATATATATGGTTATGGGTTTTTTTTTTCACATAACACAACACTGTTGGTGAATATATATCTAATAAATAGAAAAAATACTCGTGCAATGCATGGGTTCGTTAATTATTATTTATTACTATTGATAAACAAAGTTGATACAAATAATAAATTTTTGAAAAATATTAATGTAATATTTTTATAAAACATTGTTTATTTTATATGTAAAATCTGTTGAAATAGTTGCACTGTACGTAACTCGTATATTTTATATATGTGGATACTCTTTGTTATGTCTCATATATTTTTATCAACGACAAATATTTATTCTGTGCTAGTTTTGTATATGAGTGATAGGTACTTGCCTAATTTTTTGTCTTTATCAATGACATATTTATCAATAACTTATAATTGTCCCGTATTTTTAATTTTATTTAATATTTTTACAAATTTTAAGATTTTCTTAATGAAATTTTTAAGTGTATCGGTTAAATATATTTATCAAATTTTATTTCACGGTCCCGTGCCCGTTGTAAATTTTATATGCTTGTATTTGAGTTACACAATTTTTTTACTATTACTACAAAAAAAATTGTCACATTTGTTGAACTTATGAAATATCGGTTATGTACTACAATTTTAAAAGATGGAGAAACATTTTTGTCACATTTGTCACTTTTTTTTTGTACATCGAAATGATACATTTGTCACATTTGTTGCACCTATATTATATTATTAAATATATTTATTAAATTATATTTGACGTTAAGTGCTATATACTACTTAATTATAATGTGGAGAAAAATGATTAAGTGATATTTTAAAATATCAACATTAGTACAATGCTTTTATAAACTATTTATTTATTTTATAGGTACACAGCCATTTAAATATTCTCCTTTGTTTGTTGCAAATTTTATATGCTTAAATTTGTGTCTACAATTTTTTTTTACTATTACTACAAAATATTTTTGTCACATTTATTGAACTTATTAAATATTAGTTATGTACTATAATTGATTAAATAACATTTAAAAATATAAAAATGGATAATTTTAAAAGATGAGTAAGAGAGAGTAAAAGAAAGAAAGAAAACATAATAAATAATTAAAATGTAAAAGAGAGAATGTTTGAAAAGAGAAAAAGTCAAAAAGTTAAAAAAATAAGAAAGAAAAAACAATAAAAAATTAAAGTAAGAATTAAAATGACATATTTGTCCTTAAAAAAAGTTAATTTTAATCATTTGAAGAGAAAATAATAATATAATTTTATATGTAATCAATTTTCTTATATTCATAGTAGACTCTTCTTTGCCACAACTCCATTTTTGTTGGTAGTCTCCCTTCCCTTGCAATAGTCTCCAACAAAGACACTGATTTTTTTAAGGTATGGACGCAAATGAACTCATCCAAACATGCAAAGTCACTTCAAGTCGCATGTGCACTACTTGTTGAGACGAAGTCCCATTTTTGCCACTTTTCTTCTTTGTTACTTGAAGGCTATAGTAAAGATTTGTAAATCAAAATTTTAGCTTTTGTTCACCACACCATACATGATAAAAACCTATCTTAACTAAGACAAACCTTATCCTATCTTAACTATTATTCTTACTATTCAATCCTACTAGGGGCCCGAATATAGTAAAAAATCATTCTATCAACCTAATTAAAAATTTAAAATGAGTATGATTATTGTATTTGTTTCGTTTAATTTTCTTTTAAAAAGTTAAAGTAAAATATATTATTGAAAAATGCAGATTTGCAACATAAAGAGTGCTAAAAACTAACAAGAAAGACTTAATTTACATCAAGCCAACAATTTAAGATAGCGTGTGAAAAAATTAAAACACCCCTATTATAAGAATATGCTCAAACATTCAAATACGCTATATTATATTTTGAACTATTATTAATTTTAGATCGCATGTGAATTCTTATATATTTGTTCTTTATAAAATATGCCTTAAGTAGATTGAAGAATAGATTTTTTTTTTATAAGCAAAAAGATTGAAGAATAGATGTGTTTATATAAATAAATTATAAAGTACAATATGAGATTTTTAAATACACAAGAATAATAATTACGTACTTGGAAAGAAAAAGAAAATCATTCTATTTTTCATAATAAATTTATAAACTATAAACTATAAATTTATTTTTGTGTGTTGTCAAACAGACTCTATAAACATAATTAAAATTACTAAATCCTCCTAATTAGACATTGCATTTTTTAAGTGGGTCCGAGAGAGGGCAGTGAAGAGCTGGCGTCTAATCATAATTTAGTAGATAGTGGATACTATTTTTCTAATAATAAAATTCCAGGTGGCCTACAGCTGGATAATGATGCATGTCCTAAATTACAATATAACCCATCGTTTTACATTTCAATTATGATTATGATGCCTCTCTCAGAGTCTGTGTTACGATCACATGTGCACCGCTATTGTAATTCGCTGTCCTTTCTTTCATGCCCATCCCATGCCAGCTCACGCCAACAAAATCTTCAACTACAAATTCCATAGAAAATAATTACATTAGTATGTTTTGTAGTAATAAACTACGTTAGAATTTTTGTCACGTATTCTAGGTACACAATTTTATTTTATTTTGACTAAGGTACATAATATTATTTTTGGTTTCTCTATTATTGTGTATGATTAATCTTTTCCAAAAAACCTGTTAAACACATAAAATGAATTGATATATACAAGAGTTCAAGATAGAATTACAAATTTTAGCTTAATTGACAAAAAATATGAAATTATTAGGTCGGACGTCGGGAGTTTGATTTCTAATCATTTCACTTTGTATGTGTCTTTATGATGATTTTGTCCTTTCGTCTATATAAAAAAAAAAAAACCACAACTACTCAATTTATTTATTTTGGTATATAAAGAAAATAATAAACAGGGCCGGCTCAACATTTAGTGAGGTCTAAAACAATTTTTAAAATTAGGCTATTTTATTTTTATTTGAGAAATTTTTCTCTGATATATATATATAAAACAAATTTTATTTAAATTTTTTTGAGAAATTGCAAAATTATTGTCTCATTTTTATAATATTTTCTCTAAGAGGCTTTTATATTTTTCTTTGAGGCTTTTTCTAAAATATTTATGACTTATATGAGACCTTTTTCTTTAGTAAATATTTTATATTTTTTGGAAGCCTAAAACATTTACTTGGGAGACCTTACTCTTGAAACGACCCTAATAATAAATACCATTAAAATTCACAGAACTGTAAAATTCTAAAGTCGAGTTTGGATAATAATGTTCAACATATAAAAACTTAAAGAATAAAAAAATAAGCACATCATTATCAACATAAAAAATAAGCATATAATATCTTATTATTTTTACAATAAGCTAAGCTAGTGTACTCTCTTTGTACTAGATTCATTTTAGGAGTTAATTTCTGTTGACAAATATTTTTCTTATTCTCCATTCATAAATACCAAACTAAATATAGTTAAGATATTTGTAATAGTCTTTGGCATGATGGTTGTCTTTTTATCTAACAAAAAAAATTAGTTATAAGACATTTAAATATGCACGATTTGATTGGTTAAATACATAATATTTATACAGGAGTAGATAAGTACAAAAAGAAATTACGTAATCAATATAAAAATGGTAAAAATTTCAATGGCTTTTTAACCCTTTCCAACGGTCACTGACTACTACTCACCACCACATACGACAAACAAACACTGTAAAATGTTGTACTCCTTCAAATATGAAGGTTGTGACGGTAATTTAACACCAACAAAAAATAGGGACAAGAAGAGTAAGAACTAAGAAAAAGAAGAAAGAAAATAACAAGTTGTTTTTTCAGTTTTGCTTCTTTAATAAGCCGTTTGCTATTATTACTATTTGTTGTGTGCACGTTTTTTCTTTGACAGTATCATGAGAAATTCAACTGATTCTGTTTCCATTGACATTGATTTGATACCTTTAGGAGGAAAGGTAATGTTACTTTTTTTGTGATTTGTATGAAAAACTATTCAGCTTGTGATTTGTTTCAATAATACTAATAATAAACATTAATGATGTTTTTTTTTGGAGGTTTGCAGGAATGTATAGTGAAAACAAGCAAAGGTTCTGTGTCTGTGTTTGTTTGTGGAGATCAAGATAAACCTGCTCTTATAACCTACCCAGATGTGGCTCTTAATTGTATATAATTCTTGATTCTTGATTCTTGAACTCATTATTCATGTTGCTTTGTTTTTTATGTGTATTCAATAGATTCAATTAGAAATGTGAATATGAATATGAATATGAATGTTAACACCAGATTGTTACTTTTTAACTGTTTGGTTTGGTGCCCTTGTTTATGTACTTAAAATTAGAAGCAAAATGGTTTTTGAAATCTTGTTGTTTTTCTGTCTTTTGCAGATGTGTCTTGTTTCCAGGGACTATTGTTCTGTCCAGAAGCAGCTTCTTTGATGCTTCATAATTTCTGCATTTATCACATTGATGCTCCTGGCCATGAGGTCGGTACTCGGTATCGCTATTCTTTCTAGTATTACTACAATACTACCCTTCGTTTAAGTCATTATTATTACTGCTGCGTGTTGATCGAAAAGCTTAAATTTATTGAGTAGTTATTAGTTATTGTAGCTACTAGGTTACTATCTAATGGAAGAGTTTCAATTTCATTGAATTCATATGTAATAAAATGAGTGATGTTTTTCAAGTTTAATCCATGAAAAGGACTGAGTTGAGAAATGCCTTTTCTGTACCCCTTTTCTTTGAATTGAGAAAACATAAAGTTCATGAGCACTTTCTGTTTTGTGAGGGACGAGACCTAGTTGATGATTTCGATCTTAAGTTTATGGGAATTATGTTTAGGTTAAAAGTGTGATTAGAGTCAGGTCACCACTACTCTCTCCTTTTAGTACAAGGTGATTTCGGTCTTCTTGTTAGCACAAACTCCTCCTTTTTCTCTACAATTGTCAGGGCACGACCTCCCACGCAGGGAATAACAACGCCGTGCAGGTCGCCGACTACATGACTCCACGAGTGGGATGAAATGGCGTTGTGACCTCAAGAAAGCCAAACAAAATGGTTTGGTGACTCCTATGAAAGCCAAACGAAATGACACGAACTAGCATGGTGACTCCGCAGATGACTCAAAATGATGCTTCTTTATACTACTATCGTATTTTCCAATGCGTGGTAAGTGAGCGACACTGTCCTGATGATGCCACTTGTATGGCGAACCCATTATGTAATGATAATAATACCTATGCCTACCTACTAGGCAGGTTTGTCCTTTCCTCTCCCTCCGCTTCTCCCTTGTTATCTTATACGTCTCCATCATGTTGTCTATCCATTTCTCTATTAGATCCAAACTCAACAATATCTTGTATATTCTCCATCTTCACGCAAACACCTTACTTCTTCGTTCCGAACAGGTATGTTTGCTTTCCTATTTTTGTTTTTTATTCTAATACTCTTTTGTTTTCGCCACCACTGCTACACCGGACCGGAGGTATCAACGCCTCCCAACTCGATAGCGATAGTGTCATCAGCAATGACAGTTATGACCAACTTATTCTCTCTTCTTCATTTGTGCTAGGGTCCATTGATTTTGACTAGATGGGGGATTCAGTGTTTGATTCTGCTTCTCTGAATCCTTTACGGGTGTGCTCTATACACACGACCGATGCTAGTATTAGCGAGTTTAGAAAGGCCGTTTGTGTATCCGCTACTAGGAAGGAGAAAGACATAGTGATAGAGCCAGTTAGAGATAGAGTGTTTGATGGATTACGCTACTATACAAGTAAAACCATTTAAGGACGCCACCCTTAGGGCGAATCACATATGCCAACGCTCTGTCTCTAACGGCTCTATCACTATGTCTTCCTCGCTAGTACTAGCATCGTAGCGCACTCGTGAAGGATCCAACGAAGCAGAATCGGTCTCTAAATCCTCTATTTAGTCAGAATCAATGGACCCTTGCATGACACACATGAAGAAGAGAGAGAATAAGTTGGTTATAGCTTTCATTGACGATATCATTATCGCTATCGGTTGGGAGGCGTTGATACCTCCGGTGCAGCAGTGATGACAATAGCAAAAGAATACTAGAATAAAAAACAAAAATAGAAAGGCAAGCATACATGTCCTGAACGAAGAGGTGAGGTGTTGGCGTGAAGATGAAGAAGATGCGAGATATTGGTGAGTTTGGATCTAATAGAAAAGTTGATAGATAAGGTGAAGGAAACTTATAAAAACAACAAGGGAGAGGAAAGGATAAACCTACCTAGTAGGTAGACATAGGTATTATCATTACATAGGTATTATTATTATATAGGTCTTATCATTACATAACGTCTTATCATTACATAAAGAGTTCACCATACACGTGGCATCATAAAAGCAGTGTGGCACGCTCATTCATCACGCGCTGGGAAATACGATAGTAGTATAAAGTGCATCATTTCGTGTTAGCTCCGGAGTGACCACGCCATTCCACGTCATTTTGTTTGGTTTTCATGGGGTCATCACCCCATTTTGTCCCACTCGTGGGGTCATGTTGCCGGCGATCTGTAGGGCGTTGTTATTCTCTTCGTGGGGGGCTGTGCCGTGACAATTGTAGTGGGCCGATAGCGAAGCATTTCGGCTTATCCACAAGCCTCATGCTTTTGCGGGTTGTGGACCGGGTCTTACCTAAGATAACACCAAGTGGGCCATGAGTAGGGAGAAGTCATAATGTACTGCCTAGCTCGCCAAGGACACTGGCGGGCCAAAAATATCTTTAAGTTTGGGTCAAATTTTAGTCTAACAAATAAATATCAGTTTTGTTCTAAATTAACCCATCAATATTTCAATTTATCTCTGTTTTGAACAAAAATTTCAAAACTCTCAGTTTTATCCTAAATTAACCCCTAAAATCTCAGTTTATCTCAATTTTAAACAAAAAATATCAGTTTTGCCCTAACTAATCTCTAAAAATCTCAATTTTGCCAACTATGCCAAATTTTTTGACCAGAGCCTGGGCATGCCAGGCTGAAGAACTGCCCCTGGCCAAGGAGGTAACAAAATAGAGAAAAAAGAGAGTTCGTGCTAACAAGAAGAGACCTAAACCCTAATCACACTTTTAACTTAAACACAGTTCCCAGAGACGTCAGATCGAAATCAATCTACTGGGCTCGTCCCCTCACAAAACAGCCGGAACACTTTCCAATACTTTTTTTTTTTGACTAAACATTTTCCAATCCTCAAGAGATAATAAACTCTTTTCTCTTTGTTTAAGAGATATTGCAGTTAGGAGCTGATGTGATTTCTTCAGATGAACCGTTGCTTTGTGTGGAAGACCTAGCTGATCAGGTTGCAGAAGTGCTTGATTTTTTCGGGTACGCATGGCATTTTCTATTCACCAATGCTACATAGTAACAACTGATAGATTGTTTGTGCTTTTCTGGAAAATTTGAACTAAGGGAACCGAGTACATAGTATCTTTTAGTAAATTGAATTTATGCGTTTAAATAAATGAAACAAGCCTCTTTGATATTTTTACTTGAATTAGAGGATCTTAACATTCATACAAAACTGTCTTATATCAGGCTTAAAGAGGTTATGTGCTTAGGTGTAACAGCTGGTGCTTACATCCTCACACTGTTTGCTGTAAGTTAGCAACTGAGTTATAATAATTTTATCAGTTACAACAATCTTGTATAATTATAAACCATTAAGTTAATTTTTTATAATGTGACAGATGAAATACAAAGAGCGAGTGCTTGGATTGATTCTTGTTTCACCAATCTGCAAAGAACCTTCATGGACTGAATGGATTTACAATAAGGTTTCCTCTCCATTACCATGCTTTTATCACATGTTATCTATTTAAGTACCATAAAACTAGAATAAGGAAATTAGTAATGTGGCAACCTATTTATCATGTGTTTGGAAGTCACTGTTTTCATGGAAACACGGTGAATTGAAAGCTCGAAGCTTCAACTGTTTAAGTTGACCGCACTTTAAAAACATTTTACCATTCTAAACACACCTTCAATATACAGGAAAACAATATGAAAATGCAGCATATATGTGTAAATTTGCCATAATAATAAAAGTTCATTTTACCATCATTGGCTGATATTGATATATATTAGCTACTGACAAATTGTAAAACAATAAAAAGAATAAGAATATTCATTCCCATGAAATAGAAGGTTTACAGGTTTTCTACATTCATGCAGGTCTTGTTGAACTTATTGTACTTTTATGGTATGTGCGGTTTACTGAAGGAATGCCTCCTGCAACGTTACTTCAGTAAGGTATTGTTCCCATCCTTTACTAGACATTATGCGGTACAATAATTTCAAGGGATAACATTACTTCTTCTCTACATGTTTTATAGGAGCTTAGATGCAGTATTCAAGGAGCAGAGTCAGACGTGATACTAACTTGCCGAAGAGTATGTAAATCTCTATTTTGAAAACAACTAATACACACAGACATTTTGCCTGAGTACATGTATAGTTTACTTCGGAATTAGGATTATTTTTAAGCGTACAATTCTGACTAATAGATCCTGTTTTCTGATCAATAATTACAGCTTCTGGATGAAAGGCAAAGTTTAAATGTCATGCGTTTTCTTCAAGCAGTTAATGCGTAAGTTGTGATGTTTTTGACGAACTTCTAATTGTTGTTTCTAGTTTTGTTTTCTCTTGGCTCCTCCACTCCTCCTCTAGTTTTGCAATCTATCTGAGCCATTTCATACAACAATGTAACTGCCTCAATCCTGTTATTATTGATGATACCTAAATATTCTCGATTAGTTTGGATCTCATACGGCTTCTGTTTGGTGCTGTAGGCTGTGTGACCATTGGATCTAATTCTACATCTTGCTGTACCAAACAGTAACTGCATAGAATATAGATCCATTCTCAAGACGTTTCGTGTTAACTTACATACCTATTTGTCTTGTATGAAAAATCTTTTCTACACTTACAAAAGATTTGGTGTGGACTAATATAGCATGAAATGTAAAAAGATAACAAAAGATCGTTATATAAACTATCTTCCAACTATGATAATTCCTATAAAATGCTTGAAAATTAAAAAACTTGAGCAACTTATCAATTGTCCCCATTATTGATCACCAAAATGTTGAACTGCTTGCAGAAGGCATGACCTCAGCGAGGGTCTAAAGAACTTGCAGTGCAAGACACTTATATTTGCAGGAGAGAGTAGTCCATTCCATGCTGAATCTATCTACATGAGTACAAAAATGGACATCAAAATTTGTGCACTTGTTGAGGTATATAATTACATTACATAAGATAAGATACTCAAATAATAGTCCATAAGTCTATAACATGAACACTTTACATCACTTACTTGGTCAGGTTGAAGCATGTGGCTCACTAGTAACAGAAGAACACCCAAACTCCATGATAATACCACTTGAGTGCTTCTTATTGGGTTTTGGCTTCCAAAGACAATCACATTTTGCGTCCTCGTCGAGCAACGGTTCAAGTCCAGCAAGCAGCCCTTCTAGTCATTCAATCATGGCACCAGAACTCCTCTCCCAAGAGAGTTTAGGAATTAAGCTAAAGCCTATCAGAACCCGTGTTCATGTCGAAACTTGAAATCTAATTCAGTCAATCTCCAAGGTTCACAACCCCATTTCAGCATGGAGTAAGCTATCTGCCTACCACTGCACATAACATAATATATGTAGCTATTGTTGAATCAATGTACAACATCAATAGTGTAGGTTATATATTCTTTGATAATGTTTGTTGATTAAAAGATTGATTTTCCTGCCACTGTAAAAAAGTAGGAGAAGCTACATAGTTGACTGTAGGATTATTATATTCTTTTAAGAATATGGTTTTTGAGATAGATATCTCTCAAAACATAGTCTATTTTGATTGTAGTTGATTGACCTCTAAGCACTATTGCTTTCTGTTAATTCTTTGTGATTTGAACATATATGAACCAAATTTATTTATTTGTATTCTTATTAAATTTGATCATTCTTTAGCTTGCTCTATTTTATGCTAAGCATTGAACACTTTATTCAAAAAGATAATAGTGCAATTTAAATACAGTAATACACATCACTTTTGTGTTTCAATTTAAATACACTAATATATGTATGGAGAGGGTTTACAAAAGTAATAACAAATTATGAACAACAGTATAACATATTAACATGTAACAACAACTAATTTCATGTTTGATTAACGGCGAATTTAGCATAATCAGCATCAATAAGCTTCAATTTAGAGCTTTAATAAAATCATATTGCCGATATGTTTTCGCCAAATTCACCGTAAATCTAAACATGCACTAAAACTAACAAAAAAATCTTACAATTACAAGTTTACAACACCTAATTTAATCTAAACTTGGATTAATTCAACACCCCTCTCCAAAATCAAATTATGATCTATGCAGCATGGACACGGACAAAACATTGACACTGAAAATGATATAATTCAATATAATCATAAGTGTCTTGTCGGTGTCACACACTAACACGCTTAATCTGAGGAGTGTCAGTACTTCATATATAATGATTAATTTCGTTATATTGGAATTTGTCGTTTCACAGCTTGCTTCCCGGCAACTGCCACAGTCGCAGCAATTCCACCAATGGCACCAGCAATAGCAGCCGATCGGGGACCACGACAGCTTTATAAAGCGCTCCAGTACCAAGTCCGGCAACAGCAGAGTTAAATTTAAGTCTTTTTAGTTGCTTTTAAACATCTTGGATAGTTTATGGATCTTGTGTGAGTACATTAAAGTTAATTTATAGTGTTGCTACTTTTTGTGATCCTACCCAATTCGAGGGATAAGTCTCTACAGTTACGCACAGGAGATATCTAATTTAAACCTAAAGTTAATTTATAGTAACTTTTATAAATATTCACTGATAGCCTGATACTACTAATAAATATATCAGAGATATCTAGCAATTCTCTCCTAAACATAGAATAATTTGGGCCAATTGTGTAAACAATTTTGTCCTGTTTGTTCTTTTTTCTCTTTATCTTACTATTTTGATTTAATTGTAGATTTGCATACATATAAATTGTTAAATTATTTTGCTTGGATTGTTTGATTTGACTTCATTGTCGGACTGAGTACGGACCCGCGATCCGACTCGAAATTGATATAACCGCACACATATGGAAGTATTTGGTCGGGTCGGTCTTGAATGGTTGCATACGGACGGATGTAGGTCTTCAAAAATCTATTTCTTCGAAACCGACCGATCAATTAATATGTTTTTTTTTTATTTTTTTATTTTGAGAACCCATTCTCTTTCTCACAATCTCTTATAATCTTTAATTTATGTTACTTTTATCCATCTTATGAAGAAGAAAAATGTTATATTTTACAAGCTTGTAATATGTTGTTAAGTGTCAAAAATACTTTAATATTATATTTTAGATCTATTTTAATTTCTAATTCTCATCAATTTGATATATGTTGTCTTAGGATCTATAATTTCAAAACAAAATAACTGCATCTCACCTTCTTTGTTATTCATTTTATTTTTTTATCATTTGTTGTCTTGTATACAAGTTATTAAACTCGACGGAGCTTTGAATGTATACAAGACTTGTATACAAGTTATTAAACCATTCGAAGAATATAATTTTTTTATCGACGGAGCTTTGAATGTAGCAACTAAGTTTCAATTTAATTTGTGATAACCGACTCGCTCTACTCGCCACTCGTGTTACTCGAACCCGAACTCATACTCGGTCGAAATTGAGTTCAAGCTAAGTGGTTGCAATTTTTAACGATTTTTAGTCCAAACTCGACCGATGCTCACCCAGTCATTTGTCCTACACAATGTTGTTATTGTGTGTTTTGTTAGAATTCACAATGGTTGATAACTTGATATGATTTCAAACATCCACCCCACGAGATGTATAATAATAATAAAATAAAAGAGGAAGTTAGAAAAAGTAAATGTTCCTCCAAGCTAAGTGCTATGAACTTTGGTACAAGTTGCAGCTTTGAGTCAAGTGGGTCAAAACTCAAAAAAGTTAGTAGTACGTAATGAAAAAAAGTGGCAGGTTACCACGTACATATACAAGGGGCTGGTTGATATATTATTGAGCTATCTATCTAGCTTGCTAGCTCATGTAACAAACAATAAAAGCAATGACATCTTTTTCTACAACTCATTGCAAGCTGGTTAATACTTACAACTTACACCACTTACCCTACCCTTTCCTATTTCACTCACATCATTCATCCCCGTACACCAAAAGCTTGTTCTTTTCTTTCCTTTTAGCCTTCTTTAACCTTAATTTCAGTCTCCATACACACGCACACATATAACTTCAATTATCATGTGACTATATTATATCACACCTTCTTTGTGAAAATATATTTTCTTAAACAGAAGAATAATTATTTTTAGAAATTTGTATTTGTTTGATATATATAGATCTTTTAAAAAAAATTAATCTATAAATTCTCTAAAAATGGTTTTGAATGAGAAGTTGTTTTGAATATCTTATTTTAGAAAATCATTTTTAATAATTCGGTCCTTTTTTATTAAAAGAAAATGTTTTTCATGCTATTGTTCACAAAAAATATAAGGACAAATTGGTGTATGAGGTGAATGAATTTAGGAAGTGAAATGATTAAGAGTTTAAAAGTTCGTATATTTTTTATGGTTAGGTACAAATTTTAATCGATGTTATAGTCTTATTCGACTCAAAAGATTGGTCTTGTAATTATGGCCGAAGGATATCCGATTTGTATAAAAAATGGACAAGTGTGAAATTAAAAAGCTGTATGTATTAACAAGGAAATGTGTAAAACAATGGCATGTTGATGGTGAGATGATGATATTGATGAAATGAGGAGTGTTCAAAAATGCAAAGATTAGAAAGTGGAAAGCAAACCCAGAAAGGTGGGGGAAATATTCTTATTGTTGGTGTTGTTAGATCCAAAATAAACATGTAATAGTAGGCCCAACATGTGGAATCAATAAATTGAAAAATGATCACCTCTTAAATAGATTAGTAGTGAATAGAGTCCATCCAATCCAATGAATGGATCAAAGTGTATGAGGGGTCTGGGATGAAGGGTTGTACTATAGTCACTGTATTCCATTGTACCATATGAAGATTCCCATCCTTAAAATAAATAATTGGTCCCATTCTCTGCATGTTTTCACGTGTCCTGCCATATTGATGCCGTTAATTACACCATCATGACTATCATCTACTGCATAGGATTCGAATGGCCCAGTCACAACCATAATTATTTATTTCTTTTGTTTTTCAATTATGTTTTTTTATCAAATATCATTTTCCAATTTCAGTACTCACTCGATCTTCTTTCAATTAACCACACTCATCTTCGAGCGCGTTTTCTTCAATCCCTCCAATCATACTATCATGTCATATAGTAGTATAAAATCATAATTCAATTATCTCATCATATCATATTCATATACTATGATATAAAGCTAATTGATTTGATATTTCTTCTTCTCTCTTGTTTCCCTCCCACTGAAGTAACTGCATTGTTTTTATCATTGATTGCAAACCAATAATGCTTTGTGTTCCGGACGCGATCAAGGTTCATAAAACTAGCGACTTATTTACGTCGAGCTTTATTCTCGGTCTTTTAATAAATATATTTTACTGTTCGAAAAAAAAAACTAGCAACCTATTTACGTCATAAGTCTAAGGACGCTCTCCATTGTCTGACCAATGTGTATAATTTTACTAGCGAACTTACAATATTTTTATGTTGCACCATCTATAATGGATAATGACCTCTCTCATTAGATATACACGTATATTACTCATTTAACTCATATAGGACTCATATCTATGCATGTGTATTCACCTTTTAAGTACACACAATTCACATATTTTCATACACACTCTCCTTAAATTGTTACTAATAACTTGAGCGTTGAATTACTAAAATTTTTGCATGAGAATATACAACCATCATAGTGATCAATTTGTTCTGCTTGTTCAAAGCACTATATGTGTTTTAAAATTTAAGTGTAATTCAACTTTAATTAAAATCTATTTGTAAAATGATGACCATCTCTACTTGTTAATTTCATGCCTTTTTATTTATTATTGTGGAACTCTTAACATATAGGCTCTTCACACTCATAACTGGAAATCTAGAACATGGTCTGAATAGTTTAATACTTTAATCATAGATACCTGATACTAGCTAGTTGATAAACTGATTTTAAATATACTCAAAACTATTTTAGAATTCGAGTTGAGTCTAACACTCAAACTCAACCATTTATTCAAATAGGAGACTCTTAATACTATGAGTATTGAAATTAAAAATGTAAATTGATTATAAAAACAAAAAATTGCATAAGACCAAATGTAATTAAGTGGATAATATTTTGGATTTCCTTATAGAAAACTAGTAAGATTTATAGCAACAAAAAAGAAAACCCCACTAAAATTAGATTAAGTTTGTTTTATTCTTTTTTAAACTAAATCGAACCACACATACATAAATTTTAATTTTTTTTTTGTCAAGTAATCTAGTGACTAAAAATTTCACTTAAGGTGGATAAATAGAATGATCGAAGTTTGAACCCCCAACCCCTGTATATATATACAATGCAATATCATACAAAATTAAATGAGCTAAATTCACAAGACTAAATTTTTTATTTTATTAGTATGATATACTTCATTGATGTATACATTAATTGTTTGTTTATAATTTTTATGATAAAAAAATATCTTTTTTTGTTTTTTATTAGTTTTACTGTAAACATATTATTTTATTTTATTTTTATATTATTAATAATGATAAAAAAAATGTACAATTGTAAAATTAATTAAATCATACCAAATTAAATGAGTCAGCTAAATTAAATTGCTTGTTGAAGCTACTTAAATTCTTGATCAGAGATAATGTAATACTATAGGATAAAGATAAGTTTGGATTTTATATCGAAATAGAAAAAAGAAGAAGAGTGAAATGCAATGAATATGGCCTTTCATTTGTAACGTGGCTTGATTGACTTGATCAAGAAAACCACATTTTTATTTATTGCCTCCCAAATACTCTTTGTCTTGTAATATTTTAGTATTATCTTCATATATAATGACTATTTCGAGTTTTTTTATTTGTTCTTTAATATTTTTATTTAACTATGTTAAATCTTTTTCTATAATTTACTATAAATATTTTATAGAAATATTAATTAATTTTCTCTTATAAATAATAATTTGATAAAAATAATATAAATTGTAAATAATTTTATAAATATTTTATAGAAACCTTTCTTAATTATCATGATTTTCTTAAAATGATCCTCTATTTAAGAACAAAGGTGTATATTTTTTCTAATTTATTATTTTCTATTTTGTATTTATATTAACAAAATAAATTAGTAAAATCATCACTCTCATTCTTTTAACTTATATTTTCTTAATTTGTACTAATAAATAAATAAATTCAAAACATTGAGAAAAATTATTTATTTGTTAAGTATAGGGTGGTGAATTCACTTTCTTCTAAAAGGGTGTGGTGGTGGGCTATCTTTTCCTTTCCATACAAGGACAAATTTTTTTGATAAATGTGATAGAGAGAGGCAGAGACAAAACAGAGAGAAAAAGAGAGAGAGAGAGAAAGGTTAGAGAGATTTTTTTGTAAAGTTGCTAGCACAACATTTTAGTGATTTAATTAAATTTACATTATATTACACTAAGTCTAAGTGCATATATGAATTGAATTGAAAAATAGGTAGTAGAGTAAAGTAGAGAGAGTATTCTTATTCTTTTCACATACACAAACATGTTTGATGGAGTCCCAGACCAATTCCACCAATTCATAACTCCAAGAACTTCATCATCATCACTACCTCTTCATTTACCTTTTCCTCTTTCAACACCAAATAACAACAACACTTTTCCTACTTTTGATCCTTATAACCAACAATTACCACTCCAAGTTCAACCTAATAGTAATCTTTTGCACCCATTACACCACCACAAAGATGATGAACACAAGCAGCAACAAAACAATTCTACTACTACTACTACTACAACTACTCCTTCAATGAACAATTTCCAAATTGAAAGAGATCAAGGACAAATTCTACCTCAACTCATTGATCCTTGGACTAATGATGAAGTTCTTGCACTTTTGAAGATCAGATCCAGCATGGAGAGTTGGTTCCCAGATTTCACTTGGGAACATGTCTCAAGGTATATATCAATATATAAACATTATTATCATTGCAATTCAATCTTCTCCTTAATTTCACTCTTTCATTTCATATCGTAATTATTATTAATTAAACACTTTATTTTACAACAGTTATATCAACAATTAATTCGACCAAATTTCTCTAGCGTTCAAATAACTGAACACAACAAATCATAAATCGTGCATCAGAAGAACCGGAATTCTGGTTCTTCTGGTGCATTTCACATTTTCTCAATACTACAATTTACTATCATTAGTATGAATTATTACAAAAAAGTTTGTATGTAGTAGACAAAAAAGCACACGTGCATCTTCAATTCAGCTTCACACAAACACTGACACCACGAGACACACACCTCGAGAGTAACAGGACCAAAAATTGAAGAAACAGAATTTGTCCATTATTATTACTACGTGTTTAATACACTTCTGTGTGTATGTGATGTGAGTAATTAAATGCTTTAATTCTATGATTAATTGTATTTTTTGGATTTATATATTTATGGTGTGCACAGGAAGTTAGCAGAGGTTGGATATAAACGTAGTGCAGAGAAATGCAAAGAGAAATTTGAAGAAGAAAGTAGATTTTTCAACAACATTAATAACAATAACAATCATAATAATCAAAATAATTACGGTAAGAATTTTCGATTTGTTACCGAGCTTGAAGAGCTTTATCAAGGTGGTGGCGAGAATAATAATAATAATAATAATCAAGTAGAGACTCAGAAGCCAGACAACGTACAAGACAAAATGGATCAAGGCGAGGATTCGAGAAACGAAGATGTTTTGTTGACAAAGAAAAGCGAAGATGAGGTGTTTGATAAAAGTACTGTGAATGAAGAGAGGAAGAGGAAGAGAGGTGATAATAGATTTGAAGTTTTTAAAGGCTTTTGTGAGAGTGTGGTGAAGAAAATGATGGATCAACAAGAGGAAATGCATAACAAGCTTATTGAGGATATGATTAAAAGAGATGAAGAGAAATTAAGTAGAGAAGAAGCTTGGAAGAAACAAGAAATGGAGAAAATGAACAAAGAGCTTGAATTGATGGCACAAGAACAAGCTATAGCTGGTGATAGACAAGCAAATATAATTCAATTCTTGAACAAATTCTCAACAAGTATTGATGCTTCTTCCTTAGCTTCAATTGCATCTTCAATTCAAACTTTTGGAATTGGAAAAGAAGATAAATCTAAGGTAACACCTACAAATTTATCAAATTCTTCTACATTGCACTCACAAAACCCTAATCTTGAAATTCAAGACAAAACTCTTCAACCAACACCTGAAAACCCTAGCTTAGACATTCCTTCTTCTACTACTACTTTAGCGGCTACTCCTCGCAAGAACAACGCTATATCTTCATATAGCGTTGTATCTGGCGGGGGTGAGAAAGAGGATATTGGGAGAAGGTGGCCAAAAGATGAAGTGTTGGCATTGATAAACTTGAGGTGCAATACCAACAATGAAGAAAAGGATGGAAATTTAAACAACATTAACAACAAAGCACCACTTTGGGAGAGAATATCACAAGGGATGTTGGAATTAGGATATAAGAGAAGTGCAAAGAGATGCAAAGAGAAATGGGAAAATATAAACAAGTACTTTAGAAAAACAAAAGATGCTAATAGGAAAAGATCAATTGATTCAAGAACTTGTCCTTATTTTCATCTATTGAGTAATCTTTATAACCAAGGTAAACTTGTTCTTCAATCTGATCAAAAGCAAGAAAGTAATAATAATAACATGAATGTGGCAGAAGAAAATGTTGAAGAACAAGCTCCAGTACAAGATGAAAAACAAGGTGGTGGTGAGTCTTCTCAAGTGGGGCCTTCATATGCTGGTGATTTTACTATGTAGCAGGTTCATCATGGAGGTGAGAAAACTTTTATGCATGTACCTTCTTTGGATTTTGATCATCAGTTTTCATTTTCATTGATTTGTAGATTTTTATGACATATAATAAGTACAACTTCTTTTATATTTCTTCTGCATCAATTGTTATAGTTATAAACAAATAATAGTAATTACTTTTAGTATGTTATATTAGTATTTAGTGATAGTTATGTTTTTTTTTTTGACAAAAGTAAACTCAAGGTATTTCATTCATAATAATAGTGTTGATACATCTCGGAATAACATCAAAAATAATGCGAAAAGTATGAGATAGAGCTGCTCATGCAAGAACATGAGGGTTTTCGTTTGCTTGATGCTAGTAAAAGCAACTATAAAATCGCTATAATTATAGACATTGTATGTGATATCATATGTATTATTTATTTCGTTTCTCTCTTATTCTTAATTTTCTACAAGCTAATTATAAAATACATACAATTTAACAACAAAATTTTGATTTCAAAAATTGTCTTTTTTGGTGAACAAAAAAAAATCTCTACTATAGGGAGTCACAATTTGAATTCTGTAGCATCTTCTCAAACTTCTTCAGTATTACAATTCAACCACCTAACCTTCAGGATATATTTTCTGCTACTAATTAATGTTGATGGTGGCCACCTCTCATTTGTAGTACTATATAGTATAAATGAATTTGAATTGAATATATGTATGTATGTATTTGAAAAACTTAGAATTTGGTGGGCACACGCACACCGACAGTTTGGAGAATGAGAGCAATGCTATTTCTATTTTATTTTATTTTTGCTAAAATGTTAATTTTAATTATGTGTGGGTGACTGTATTTTAAAGATGCATCTAACAAGGACCTACAAAATATTTAAATGTGAATTCTTATCAATTTTGATAAATTTTACTAAAATATTACAGCAATTTCCTCTTTTTAAATATTAAAATTATTATATTTAAGTAAAATGGTAAGAGCTAATATTCTTTAGATTGAGGGTTGTTTATGAGATTTTTGAGGTAGTATAAAAATTCTGATAATTCAAAAAATAATGAAGTTTTTATTTAATATCTAAATACTTATACAAAACTATTCTTAGGTATGTGTCGATATGTACAACGAGATTGGATTGCGAAAACAATAGAAGTGCATGGGTGCAGCGATGAGAGAGTAGTACAAGAGGAAGTCTGATTGAGAAATTGATATACATGATCTGATGAATGCATATATTGATATGTTTGCAGAGAGAATAATCAAGAAAGGAAGTGATGAGAAATAAGAAGTTTTGTTTTTTTAGACTCAATTGACTTTCATAAAAAAAATTGTTACCTCAATTTTGAACTTATTTTTTTAGGGTTTAAGGTGGTGGCCTTCTTCACCCCTGCTTAAGATACGGTCTTGTTTAGACCGTTTTCTTAACTCCATATTACTAAAATACACCGTAATTATTATAATCTATTTCTTCTTATTTTTTAGGGAGTAATTCGATGTTCTTTATGCTTAATAAGATAGACATTGACCCTCTGAAAAATAAAGGAAGGGAAGGTAAAACATTCTTTTGGACATTCTTCACTTCATTTTTTTTTTACAAGGTTATAAGTATTATCAGTCTTCTTTTGTTCAAGTACACACTTGTTTCTGTGTAGTACACATGAACATAAATTCATGTTAAGCAAGTTAAATTTCTGCCTGAAATGATTTTTTCCATAATGTAAAGAAAATGGTACAAAATATGTAAAGATTTTAAACACCACACATAAGGTTACTTAGGCTTCTGTTTTTTTTTTTTGAAAAAATAATAAGAAAATTGGGTGCATCTAATATGAACATTTCAACATATGGATTTCTGTTAACATATAAATTTTAATAAAATATTATAAAAATTAAAAATTATAAGGATACATCTTTAGACGTTTTGTAGGAGTAGCAATTTTTACTTGGACATAATTTAAATGTGATGTATTTTTTTGGTAAGGAAATGTGATGTATTTAGGCACACACTTATAAGCATTGAAAAATAAAAGGATAATAAATTGAATAATTTGTATTTTTAAAATAATAAATAAATTATACTGTATGTATTTTAAATGTGTCTAAATTCTTTTTATTTAGGCTTGTATCTAAGCAAGGGCTACTCTTTCATGAGGCTTGTATTAGACAAGCTAAGCAACAGTACAATGATGGAGGGCCAAGAAGCTCATCTATCCAAAAGTTCCCCTTAAATTAAGAATTTTGGGGAATTTTTTGTTGATTGTTACATGTCACAGAAGCCACATGTGAAACTTAACTATCAATTCAACTTTCATTTCAAAGAAATAAGTAAAAAGAATACATGTATTTATAATTTTGTGAAACATAAAAGACCAAAACGATTAAAAAAACTTAAAAGATTAAAATGAATAGTACTATTACGTAAGAGATATATTATGAAAAGTAGATTTTAGCAAAACACATATTGATTTGTCAAAATTGTTTTTTGTACAAGAATTTTGTTGGCTTATATTTAATTTCTTTTGTCTCATAATAAATGTTATTTATACTTTATAATGTTATTTTAATTATTTTTTCAGTAATTAATATCATCAGATTATAGATATGCATGGAAAATATTTGCGGGTACTAATCTGTCCTGACTTAATTAGATTAGTGGTTAGTTTAGGTTTTCCTAATTTTAAAAGGCGGGTTGAGATAGATAACAAAGACATTGATATTCACCCGAAACTCATCTCCGAAACCGTTCCACCCCACTTATAAAAAAATTATTTTACTTTCTTAAATCAAAAACTCTTAAACAAATTAAACTCTTAAGTTACATTCATATGTTTCTTTTTATTTTTGAGTTGAGTTTTAAGCAAGTTGTTTTCTTTGTTTAAGAAAATCAGTTTGTTGAAACAAAATAACTTTCGACTTTTAACTTTTTTTTAATAAAAAATATATATCAAGTTCAAAAAATATATGAGTTTGAAGTTATATTTTTTATCACCGTTGAAAATTGAAATGGTATGAGTATGAAGATATCCAAATTTTTTATTTTGAATTTTGAGATGACAAAATCCATTTCCACCTGTTTGATGCCTATTTTTAATATTTACGTTTTTTTGGCTTATAACCCTCCGATTCTTAGACGAACAAGGTTTAATATTCTAGAATAATTTGATCGCGAAGTAAGTAAAATATGGTTAGAAGTTCATTAACAACTTGAGCTTAATATCTCGGTTTTATTATTCCACCTTAAGAACTCCAAATCAATTTAATTAGGTCAAGCTTTTAGTTTAAGGCATATAAGTCACGTTTAATTTTCGGTTCCAAGTGAATGATTCCATATGCATTTCACGATATGTCGTTGTCACGAGTGCATATATTTGCGTGTCAAAATTGTTACTCTTTGCTGATGATGTACTATTTCAGCTCGACAATCCTCTAATCTTTCACAAGAAATCTCCTTCTGAACGATGGTCACGGAAATTAGAGTGATTAACTAGCCCACCAAATCACCAATTAGCTTATTTTTCTATTATTAGGGGGATCATAATCAATTAATTCATGCTCCCACTACCAGTCTTTGTCCCTCGTGCTTTCACATAGGATATGTCTAATTTTTCAGATTATCTTATGCATGTTTTGCGATCAGTAACTACGTTTAATCCGTTTCATAATTTTCTACTCCACCAATAATAATGCTTAAAATCTCTATTCGTTTTCTTTAGTCTTTTTTTCTTTTTGGTCAGTTTTTCATTAGTCATTTTAATGAACAACAACATATGATACACTCAATTCAACGAGACTCGCCGACCGACCATTTTAGCTTTGTCAAGTGAATTTGACACTATATTTTTATCTAAAATTTTAAAGTAGGATTAATGAGATTTAACTCGGCTGCATTCACTGTTTGGTTTTGTTGATACTTATCTTTCAATTATGGATAGAATATTTCTTGTACTTTTTTTTTTCCAATTTTATCTATATAACTTGTTTGCTGTTTAAAAAAAAAGTTTTGATTCACACCGGATAGATCTCAATGTCTTATTATTATCTCAATAACCTTTTAAATGCAATCGTCGTTTGATGCTATTAATCTACTACAGTTATGTGTGAAAGATAACTTATGTTTGAAAGACTAAATAGTTAACTTTTTATGATATATAGACGAAATGATAAAGTCATTAAAAATTCACACATTTAAATGAAGTGATCGAGGTTCGAACATTGGTCATGGACATTCAACTTAATAATTTTGACACTTTTCTGCTTATTGAGCTAAACCAAATAGTTATTCTAATGCTACAAATCTAATGATAGTTTAGTTATATTAATTTAATTTATGTTACTCCTCCATTTCAAAATGAGTGTCGTACTTGGTGATTTCACACATATTAAAGAATGCAATCATTATGTTAAAAGTAATAGTACTTTTACTAAATTAACCTTACTTTTTTCTTTGTTTTCTTGAAAACAGTGTATAAAGTAATAATTAAAGGGTATATTTGAAAAATGTTGCATTGGAAATTGAAAAACGACACTCATTTTAAAACGAAAATTTTGAGCTAAAACGACACTCATTTTGAAACAGAGGGAGTATATGTTATGGGTGTATGAATGATGAATGTAGCTAGTGTAGACATCCACAATATACAGTACAGCGACAACACAAAGATGCATACATAAGTGTAACGTTACTGCTTGGAGAAGAGGGTCCCAATATTGTCCTTTGTTTTTAAATATTTTTCGTAGCAGTAGCAGCAAAAAACATATCTAAGACTGAAATGTGGCCCCACACGTAACTACGCAAACAGACATTTCACACCCTGTCATGCCACGCACGATGTCACATGTGCTACTTCCTGCTCTTTTTTGTCTTCTTTTCCTCTCCCTGCAGCAAACAGTACCATCCTTGCACGTGTATGTGTGACTATATGACTATGTATCTTGTCCCAATGTTCCCTAACTAAAGTCAACGTTATTTTTAAACAATGGCTAGGCCCAGCCCATTGCATAAATACTTTGGTCCTAAATCTATTGGATGGACCTTATGAAAGGCTATTTTAATTACTTTGGCCCATTTTTAATCCTTAGTTGCTATCAATTGTTGGTCCATATCATGAAAACTGTTATAATTTTGTTGCTATCAAATTGGAAAATTGCTCTTTCGCCCCCCCTTATACTCTCTTTAACCCCCCTAAAACCCCAAATTACCCTTCAATTCGGGACGTAGATCCCGAACTGAGGTTCGGGATGTAGAACCCGAAGTGTGTGCGGAGTTTTGGGAGGTGCAGGCACCACTTCGGGATCTAGATCCCGAAGTGGTACAAGTTTTTAAGTTCAGCCTCGATGCTGATGAAATGATTTCTAAGTGAGTTTTGGGGGTGCAGGCACCACTTCGTGATCTAGATCCCGAAGTGGTGCCTGCACCCCCCAAAACTCCAAAAAACTTCGGGACGAACATCCCGAAGTGCATTTCGGGATCTACGTCCTGAATTTTACACAAAAACCCCTTAAGGGCAAAAAAAGTCAGTTAGGGGGGGGAAAGAAGACTATAGAGGGGTTATTGAGCAATTTTCATCAAATTGGTGCACTTCATCAAAACTATGACATGTAGAATACTGAAAGATATGTTTCACTTATATTTAAACTGCATATAAAATATGCATATACTGTTGTGAAAGCAATCCAATTATGTGTGGCTTAGCGACTGATCTATGGCTTAGCGAGCATTAGCATAGCATTGTTTGTTTTGTTGTCATGTTAGTTAGTTAGTTGGGAATTTGTTTTGTCCCAGGTAGTTACAATTGCTTATAGGAATGTATATGACTATTCTTCCCACAGTAGAAGAATAGCACAATTCATTACGAGACCTGTATATAACTACATATCCTCCAGTGGATGAATAACACAATTCTATACAATTTTCATTCTTTGATTGAAACCTCTTATCTTGCTCTCTCTAATTCATCACTCTCTCATCATTCTCCCATCACTCTCCAACTCTAACAAGTGGTATAACAGAGCCTCGGTTCAGAAAAAGGGATCGGACGATGCCGTTGAGAAAAGTGAAGTATCAACGGTGAGGGGGAGCAATGCAGTAGACTCACACTTGAGGGGGAGTGTTGAAACTCAAAGAAGTGTCAAGTGTGAGTAGTATGGGGAAGAAATCGCACATTGAAAAAATGTGTGGAGAGTTGAGCATTTATAAGTGAGAGGACCCCTCGGTGTCGTAACATATACTTCCTCCGGTCTTATATATGAAAAAATTTATTTTTTAAATTTGTTGTAAAGTTGATGTATTTAGACTATAATAGGACCAGAGGTAGTATACATTAGGGTTTATAGAACTTGTTTAAGAACCTGATTATTGATTGAAGAACGGTGGGTGATGATAGGTGAATGGAGGAGTGTCCACAATCCCAGCAGTGCTTTCTCGCAATCGTTGAACTAGCATGCCAACAATGGTACCTAATGGCGACCAGCGGCAGAGATAAGGTGGCCCACCCCAAAAACGAGCTCTTGAAAATTCTTGCTAGTAGGGTTAGAAAACATATTATATTCATGCAGAAATTGATGATTCAAAATTTTGTATTCTTATAAATGAAGTTCGGGATGAGTTTAACAAGAAACAAATGTCTCTTGTATTAAAATTTGTTGATAAATGTGGTTTAATACAAGAGCGATTTTTTGACGTAGCACATGTTAATGACACTACCATTTTAACTCTTAAACAAACAACATGTGAGATCCTTTATTGACATAACTTGATGTTTCTATAACATTTGTGGCCAAGGGTATGATGGTTTAGAACGGCTTACAAGCACTACTTATGAACGATTGTCCCACTATGCCACATAAGTGCTTTTAATAGCGCTCTTTTTTACCTTGATGCATACTACGTCCATTGTTTTGCTCATCGGTGCAACTTGCATTAGTTACTGCTTCAAGAGAAATCAAACCAATCAATAAATTCTTTAAAAATCTTACTAATGTTGTCAATGTTGTTTGTTCTTTACCAAGCGATACGATGACTTACAAGAATCCCAATTAAAAGAAATCTAATATTTGTTGGAGATTGAATAAATCATTACTGGTAAAGTAAAGGTGAAATTCAAATTGGTACTTTAAAACGTTGGGACTACTCATTATTGGGTACACTTCAATTTACTTTTTTTGGTACAAGATCACACTTGAATATATAGGAAGCAATTTATTGTGTTTTAAAAAAATTATTAAAGGAAAGAGCAAAATACATTTGGGGATGGGATAGTGCTTACAATTACATGAAGAAATTTGATTTATATTGATCTTGCATTTGTTGAAAGAAATTATATGATTTGAATTCGTATACGACAAAAACTCTTATTCAAGAATTGAGAGAAGATGATTGTGATAAGTTATTTATTATTAAGGTGATGTCTTATTGTGTAATACATGATATTGAGATTTCTAATCTTGATGATATTCATTCAACAACAAGATATGATGCTCTCATCTTGAAGAGAATCGAGTCACAATAGAGCATCACTTTAAAGTTGAGAATGTTTTGTGCTACCATTAACCAACAATTTCAAGAATTGAATATCAGATTTAGTGAACAAGCAATGGATTTGTTAACTCTAAGTTTTGCTTTAAATCCTAAGGGTAGTTATAAAGCTTTTAACATTGATACTATTTGTCTTCTAGTTGAAAAATATTATCATGAGGATTTCAATGAGCAAGAGAAGATTACTTTGCAATTTCAGCTTCAGCAATTTCTTGTGAATGCCCGCCAAGCAACATATTTGAAGAATTTATTAACTATTTAAGAATTATGCTTGTGTTTGGTTGCGACTAACAGACTCGAATTTACTACTTGATTGATAGATTATTCCGTCTTATCATAATTCTTCCTGTTTCTACGGCCACAACTGAGAGATCATTTTCAGCAATGAATATTATCAGAACTAAGTTGCGAAACAAGATGAAAAATTGGTTTCTAGTTAATAACATGATTGTTTACATTGAAAGAGAAATTAAATTAGTGTAAGCATTAGTTCAAATTTTACACGTAAAATATTTTTTTAATGTAGTTTAATTTTTTTATGATCAACTTTTTATATGCTATATAATTTTCATATTTAATTATTAATTGTCTACTCAATTATTTTTCTTATGACTCCGCCAATGATGGTGATTGGTGACTACAAACACCAATAGAAATGTAATGAGCCAAAAAAAATTGAGGAGGTAAATGATTCTTTTTTTGTTTAATTATTGTTTAATGAATAAAAATTCATCTCTCAAAATATAAAAAAGTAAAAAATATCAAATATACAAAAATTCAAACTTTACATATAAAATACGATATCTTATCGACCAGACTATGCTCATTCCGGTATTCTTATTTTATTAGAATGAGAAACCAAGATAAATGAATTTTATTCTTAGATTAATACTAGATTATAGTAGGAGCCAGGAGGTACATCACATGTCCTGAATTTCCATTTTTGTATTTTGGTTCCTCTTTGAGAGAGTACTACCCTTTGTCCTAATCAAAATCAAAATACCACCATCTTTAGCTTTTACTTTTAGTCGTTTTTTTGTTTTAGCTAGGAAGTTTCACAGCTGCCATTCCTCGTTCATGCCTTGCACTTTCCTGTGTAAGATCATATCATCATCATATTCATATGCTAATCACGTCCATTCCATACCCATGTAATTGTGAAAACACGATGAGATGTCACATAAATTTCAAATAACAATTTTGTCTTCTTATTGTTTTTTTATTACTTCTATTAATCCACTATACCTCTGACTTCTAGTGGTTGCTCGAATAGTCCAATATCAACTTTAGATCCACTTGATTGTTGCATGACTTTTTTATTAATAATAATATTACTTTATTATAAAAAATAAAAAAGTAAATACTCTATCCGTTTCAAAATGAATGTCGTTTTTGATGTTTTCACGCATATTAAAGAATGCAATTATTATGTTAAAAGTAATAACATTTTTACTAAATTAAACCTACTTTTTCCTTTGTTTTCTTGAAAACAATGTATTTAGAGGATAAAATTAGAATATGTTGTATTGAAAATTTAAAAATGACATTGATTTTGAAACAAATTTTTTGAGCTAAAGCGACATTCATTTTAAAATGGAGGGAGTATTATTTTTGCTTTTAAAATAAATATTTTTGGTACGTAAAGATTTTTGTGTGTGTTGTGTTAAAATGCTTATGACTATCATGATTTTGTCAAATCAATAACCGTAAGCTGTTTTCTGAAAAATAATCGTAAATTTGATATAATTAGAGCTGTTAAATAGGTTGGTCTGACTCAGTCCGAAAGACTTTGTACTATACATGAGCTAGACTGATCTGGTCTATTTTATATTGGGACATGTTTTAACGGGTCTGGTCTGGCCATGTATAAGTCCGGCCTGGTCCGATAGACTAATGGGCTATCCCAACCTAATTTTTTTCTCTTCAGTTTATTTGATTTTTTATAAAGTGATTTTGATATATTAGTTCTTCATAATTATTATTTTTATTGAGATATAATTGTATACCAGTGTAAATATTTTTTACATCATCAATAAATATGCATTATTAAATTATAAAATTATTTTTTATTAAAGTTTTAAGTAAATATAACTATTTTTATTGAACTTATTCGTTAAACTATATTTTTGTAATAAATTTTCAATTAGATGATATTATTTTATGTATATATTGATATTATTTTTACAAAAATGACATAAATTTTTAGATAATGGACTGGCCCAGCCCAATCCTTTTGGAGGGGTTCGTGGGCTTGGGCCAAAAGGCCCGAGTGCATTTAGACTGACTTTTTTGAAGCTCAACTCTTCCAAGTTTGTAGGTTAATGAACCGACCCATCAACCCGATCCATTTTTTACGACTCTAAATATAGCTAACAATAAAAAGTTTATTTGAAGTTAAATACAACACAAAAAACACATAAAGAAATGTATCAATTGTACATTTAAAATAAATTCAAAGTGTTCACTAACACTGAAAAAAGGTGATTACTCGGTGTTCTTCTTTATGATTTAGGAGTATTTATTTTTGAACCACTCAAAATTAATGGCTGTTAAATTTGTCTGAAATTTTATATAAATAATTTATATAATATAAATTTTCAATCTAACATTGCATATTATGAAAAGTTATATTAGTTAAAATATTATTAAATGAGTAAATATCCCGATGTACCAAAAAAAAAAAGAGTAAATATCCCAAATCATAATAGGGTAGGTTAGAAATAACTCGAAGAAAATTATAAACGTGATAATGTGGCGCATTCATTAAATTGGTTCTATTTCAACGTTGCAAATTGCAATTACTTGTAAGAATGAGGTTTTTTTTTCTGAGTAACCCTCAAACAACAAAAATACACCAAAATACTTCTTTTTCACTCCGTACTGCACCATAATACACAATTCTACCTCCGTACCAAAATATATATCGTTTTGACCAAATCACACAAACTAAGAAATATAAAATGAACATATATAAGAGGAAAAAGAACATTAAATACTTCATTGGTAATGTAAAACGACATATATTGTGGTACAAATTTTTTTCTCAAAACGACATATATTTTGGTACGGAGGGAGTAATTGAGAATCATTAGTCAAAATTCCATATTAAAAAGTGTTATTTTTGTTTTGATTTTTTTTATGTTCTTTAACTAGTGTCGTGTCCGAAATACGAATCCTCTTCTCAAACAAACAACAAAATCCTCCATAGCTCTCCATCAATACCCCAACCCCAAAGAAACATCTCTATTCTCTAAGACCGACACATTTGGATCAACAACTATTGAAAAATTAATAAGCATATAATTAAAGCATACACAGATGATGTATCCAAAAATGAAATGAAATTACTATATCCTCTAATTCCTTTCCTTTGAACCCACTAATAACGGCCTACAATTAATAATCCCCAACTGTGTCTACCAATCCGCTTTACTATGTTTGTTCATTTTTTCTTTGCAAGTACATGCCAAACAGTGCAAGCCAATGATAGTTTCTCTATATGACAATTTTTCTACTTTTCTATCATCCCATGACCCATTTTTTAATAGCAATATAATGAAGCCATATATACCTGCAATGTTTAGAATAAGTGAAACAATATTATGTACTTAGACTTGAGTTAAATATCAGCAATTCATTAGAGTAGTATATTTTTTTAATGTAATTTAATTAGTAGCTAAAATTTCATATTTTAAAGTGAATATCTCAATCTTTGTATATTACATACAATATTTTTATCAACTGATTTAAACTCACGAGAACATATAGTGTATTTAATTACTCTCTATGGTCTTAAATATAAGAAAATTTTGTTTTTAGATACATTAAAAGTCTAAATATTTAGGATGGGAGGTAGTAGGTAAGTTTAAAAGGAGAATCAGCTTAATTAGTGTAACTCTAATTACACCTTTTTTGACCATAACTCTAATTACACCTGCATATGGTTATTTTAATAATTTACTACTAGTATACATAATAGTACTTGTGTTGTGTAATAATTTTTGAACAACAATTATTAGAGCGTGAGAATGCAGATGAACCACTAGACACAATCTGACAAATACCCACCTCCTCCATAATACACAAGACAAGATAATCTCTAAGTTTTTATTATTCAAACAAATAAAATCTAGGAAGTACAAAGTTGTTAATATTTTTAATTTCATATTTTTAATTTAAATAGACGGGAAAGAGGAGAGAAAGCACCGGATGATACGGGTGGTGCCTGGTGATTAAGACACGAGATAGAGATTTGTAGAAGGAAAGGGAGGGATCAAAGGTGTGTGTCCCACTATGCTTCTATATAGGACTATGCATATTAAGATCAAATTAATAATGTTATATATGAGTTTGATTTATTTTATTTAGCATAGAGTATCCTATATTCCTATTTTCCACATACTTTGAATATGTTATGGTTTGTTGTCTCTCATAGTATAATACTTAGTATATTTTATATGTGAGAAACTAGCAAGTATATATGTAATAATTGACCATATAGATATTTTTATATAGAAAAGGACATGAGAATGAGAAATCGGTGGTCAAACATGACTTTGGGTAGGTTTTAAGAGTAAACTATGAATTGAGAGTAAAACTGGAGGATCAATGTACCGTACCTGTTTATCCTTTGTTCGTAAGAATTATAACTTAGATTAAAATGATAGAGTTGGTAGCATATAATAAGATGAGTTTAATGGATATGCACTTCTTGTAATTTATTTTTATACAAGTATTCAATAATTTTTGTTGACAATAATAAAATTATTTAAATCTACATGTTATATCAAAAAAGTAAAGTGAAGTTTAACCAAGAGTCGAGGGTTCGATCCTCACTTTGGATATGGAACAGTTTTAAATCATTGACTAGCTATTCCATTCATCGAGGTACTTCCAATCTAACGAGGGAATAGTCACTACATTCGATGGTGGATACCCCGATCTCGACAAAAAAAAAGTAAAGTGAAGTGGGATATAGTCGAATACATAGTTGCTATTGTATGAATGTATAAAATTAATATACAATATTTGTGCATATTAATTTTTTTTTCTTTTAATAGAATAAGATAATTATGTTGTACCAAAAAAACAGATAAGATAATTATGTTATTGTAAGAATATTTTAAAATAAGTAATTTTTTTTTGGTATAGAAATAAGTTAATTTTCCAGTAAAGTTTTAATTACTATTTTCATTTTATTCATAAATTAATAGTAAATATGATCCTTTAGACTATAAAACAAAAAAAAAGTGATGGGGTTAATTTTGTAAAACAAAACATTATTTCGTTTATATAACAAAAATACATCATTGATCCTTTATCTTATTTATTTGTAACGCTTTAGTTATTTATTTTTGTTTGTAATAAATTGGTCAATTATCTTTTATATTTGTAACATTTTAATCTTTTATTTTTTGTTTTTAATAAATTGATTCTTTATCTTTTATAATATATTATTTGTTTAAAGATTACAATAGTCACAGACAGGGAAGAGTGAGTAGAGTAGAGTAGATATAGTGAGAGACAAGTAGACAACCCACCTTTCAAGTCATTTGCTTTCTCTCATTTTCTGCTTCTTTTCACAAAACAGGAAACAAAAGCGTCCCACTCTCTTCTCATTCATCGGGTAATAAATGATTCACTTCCCTTTTATTAATTCAACCCACATCATTTTCCTTCCTCTATTCCCTTTTCTATCTACCCCTCTTTCTTTACATTTCATTATCCTAAAAGTAAAACAACGACGCCGAACTTAGTAGAGAGAATTACAATTGATTATTAAGATTTTTTCATTTTTTTTAGTATATCGGAAATATGGATTGTTTTCGCTAGATATCAAACTTTTTTTTTTATGTACTAAATGCACCCACATATTTCTCGCTAGATATCAAACTTTGAATTTCTTTTATCTAACTTATATACTCCATCTCTTATCACTTGAGCTATTTTACGAAAATATGATGAAATAAAAAAAAAAGGTAAAAATATCCCTCTATCTTTTCATTTCATTATCCTAGAAGTAAAAGATTGTCGCCGAACTTAGTAGAAAGAATTACGATTAATTATTAAGATGCTTTTATTTTATTTTAGTATATCAGAAATATAAATTGTTTATCAGATATCAAATTTTGGACTTTCTCTATTTAATTCATATATCTTTCAATTTTTATCATTTGAACTATTCTACGAAAAAGATATGAAATAAAAAAAAAAAAAGTAAAAATATCACTCTCACGGGAAACTGGTTTTAGCCTCAAACTAAAAACCTCTCTCAACCATTTACAGTTACAGTTTCCACTTGTGCTTTCAATTATTACAAAAACAAATATAAATAAATAAATAAATGTAGTCTCTCTCTCTCTGAATTTTGTCCTTTTCTTCTTTCTCTCTCTCTCTCAACCACAATGGCGAAAGAGCTTCTTCTACAACTTCATCTACTTCTTCTTCTTCCTGAACAACGCTGTCGTTTTACAACTCCCTCATCACTCTTCATCTTCACATTCTCCACTTTGTAACTAACTAACTAACTAACTAACTTCTCTTCCTTCCTTCAATCTACATTTCAAATCCTTCAAATTTTCCGATCCATTCTTCTTCTTCTTCTTCTCTTTTCTTACATCCACCGACTCATTCAACATAGGTACATTTCATCTTCTTCTTCAATTTCTCTCACTGATTCATCTCATTTCACTCTTTTCTTCCTATTTTCGCTCTCAAATTGTTAATTCTCGTCGGTGTTTCTATTTCTTCTGCATTTGACTTTTTTCTTAGCGTTTTTTTCTGCTATTTATTTCAATTATTGCTTCATTTATTGCCATGTTTTGTGTTTCTATGAAATGTAGGCGATTAATTAGTGAATCTCTCAGTATTTTTTTTTTATAATTATTGATACTAGCATATTCTGATTCTCTACAGTTTAATTTCACTAGGTTTATAGTCTATAAATGGAAACTTATAAATATCTACTTGTTTATGTAAATAATAATTTTTGTAGTTAATTTATTAGTAGATGTATAAGTATAACTAACTTCAGATATAAAAATTAGTTACACTAATTTGGTTCAACTTGAACTTAAACTTAAACCCTGTTTATTCAACTTTATTGCATAATTTAACGCGATCTGCGCTTACTTATGTTTTTTTCGCGTGATCATATTATATGCTATAAGTTGAATTGTGTTCACTAGGAAATTTGGTAAACAACCGCTAGTTTAAATTAATTACTTGCAGGATCAACTAGTAAATCTTGGGACATGTTTGTGCATTAATTGTTTTGAAAATACACGCTAACAAACTGTTAATAACATTGTTGAACCTAGTTTTTTTACTACATTATTTCCTTTTTTTGGTTGTTTATTTCTGTATTTGGTTTGATTCGGGGTTGAATTGCATCGAGTAGTTTGTGTTATAATTTTCTTATTCTACCTTAAGAAAGGAGAAAGGGAAAATGTTAATATACAAAGTATATGCGATTCTTGACTAACACGATTGTCTTGGTTTGTATTCAAGAGAGGGGATTTTCTTTACTAAATTGATGACATGGAGCAGTATGAAGTACTTGAGCAAATTGGAAAAGGTGCTTTTGGTTCTGCTCTTCTTGTGAGACATAAACATGAGAAGAAAAAGTGAGAATGGAGCCTACCTTACCTTTATTTTTTCTTCTTTACAATACCATGTATGAGATCCTGTGTATCATTATTAGTATTGCTTTTTTAATTTATGTCTTTTGATTATGTAGATATGTGTTGAAGAAGATTAGACTTGCCCGCCAAACGGAGCGCTCTCGCAGATCTGCACACCAGGAGGTTAGTGCTTCTTATATGATTCCACTACTAGACTCACTTATTAGCTTGTGTTGTTTTCTGTATTGTAAAATATTTTCCTCGGCATGCTGAAGTGTCTAATGATAGGTTTCGAACCTTAATTTTAAATTGTCTGTAAAATATTTTCCTCGGCATGCTGGAGTGTCTAATGATTGGTCCAATTACATGATGTGAAATTGTCTGTGGATATGATTCAGGATTATTCTAACATGTTTCTTGTGGCATGTATAGATGGAGCTTATCTCTAAATTACGTAACCCATTTATTGTGGAGTATAAAGATTCATGGGTTGAAAAGGTATTTTGCTTCTTAATGTTTACATGTCTGATATCTTCCATTTTGTTGGTTAATGGCTTCTACTATATAAGCTTGCTTAAACAAGCTTCAATTGTAAGATTGGTTGGAATGTCTTTTTTGCATCACAAAAACTATTGAGATGTTTCAAGTATTGATATATTTTGGCTTCTTCCTTCTCAGGGTTGCTATGTCTGCATTATTATAGGTTATTGTGAGGGTGGAGATATGTAAGCCTATATTCTCTTACTTCTTACATTTTATAGTTCTATTTTCTATCAGCTTTTGTGAATTGGAGTTTGAAAATATTTGAAATACATTATTCCGTAACCCAGGGCGGAAGCTATAAAGAAGACTAATGGTGTTCTGTTTCCTGAGGAGGTTATTTGTGTTATTTTTTTTTCTTTCTCATTGCTGATATTTTAATTCTTGACAAGAATAAATATATCATTCGAATTATTGAATTTAAATTCTGAAAAGGAAAATTTGTCTTCAGAAACTTTGCAGATGGCTCGTTCAACTTCTTATGGCACTCGACTACCTGCACATGAATCACATTCTTCATCGTGATGTCAAGGTTTGTAACAGATTTCTCTTTGTACATAGAAGGGATACTTCTATTTCCAACTAGATCTTACTAAAATATATACTAATGGAAAATCTCATGATTCCATCAGTGTTCAAATATCTTCTTGACGAAAGATCGTGACATACGTCTAGGTAAGTTATTCTATGGTTCTTTAATTAATGTACAGATCATTGAAATTTTGCTTACAAGTGATCAATGATGAAGCAGGTGATTTTGGACTTGCCAAAATGTTGACTTCTGATGATCTTGCTTCCTCTGTAAGAAATGTGTAATGCTTAAATGAATCTACCTTCCTGATATTGATTACATTTAATCATCAATTAATAATTTTCTTGTAATGTAGGTTGTGGGAACTCCTAGCTACATGTGCCCTGAGCTCCTTGCTGATATACCTTATGGTTCTAAATCAGATATTTGGTCCTTAGGTTAGTACCTGTGTTATGATTTGTTCTCCATAAACTATATATTTTTTGAACATAGATAAACTATCTATTAGTATTGGTTTATTGTGTATGTATTTATGATATGATATATGAAATTGTTATCCAGGATGTTGTATATACGAAATGGCTGGACAAAAGCCTGCGTTCAAAGCATTTGTAAGTTTCATTTTCTAATTAAAAGAATTTATTTAATTCTTCGAGCAAATTTAATAGTTTAGTATCTGCTTATGGATGGATCAATTATAAACACATTTGCTTGTCAATTTGACTATCATCAGTTTCAATGCTTGAACAGGGATCTTGTGTTGTGTTGGCTGACCTCTACGCTTAGATCCATTTAACTTTCTTTCTGTAACTCCATTGTTATGTTTTGATCATTTTTTTAACTATGATATTATAAGCTGCGTGGTTATACTAATGTCTCAAAGAATTGAAATATTTACACTTTACAGTTTTCATATGCAAACTTCTTTTATTTAATTACCTAATCCACTTTCAATTTCTTGGAATAGGATATACAAGCATTGATTATCAAGATTAGTAAGTCCATAGTGGCTCCGCTACCAACTAAATATTCTAGTTCATTGTAAGTCCTTATCCTTTCATCATGGAGTTACTGTGGTTAATCTTGCCATTCGCTAGTTGAGTCATTTGTTTTTCCTTTTGACAGTCGAAGTTTGGTTAAAAGCATGCTGCGGAAAAATCCGGAGTTGAGGCCCAGTGTATGTATAATTCTCCTTTGACCTTGAATAATGCAATGCAATGTATTGATACAACATCTAGCACCATATTTCATTTTTTAAATGAATCCACTGTCCAATAAAGATGGTCAAAAACAAACATGGAATTTAACAATGCATTCCTCAAAATTTGTTTCAAGATTACATGGTCCCATAACATTCATAATTATAATTTTCTTTACTAAGCTTTGGGTAGATCTCGTGCTACACTTTACCGTGTGTGTGATTTTAAATTTGATATGTCATATTTTCTCATTTGAAGTTTTCTTCCTGTGGTAGGCTTCAGAGCTTCTTGGGCACCCACATCTTCAATCTTATGTTCTAAAAATCCATCTCAAACTCAATAGCCCTAGGCGAAGTACATTGCCTGTTCATTGGCGAGAGTCAAAACACACAAAGAAAACTAGATTTTTAGTTCCAAAAAATGATACTGTTACCATGGGTAGAGATAAGCGCTATTCTTACAGTAATGATCGAAATCTAAATCCTAGTGTATCTGGAGCTGATCAAGATTCTGTATGCTCTACCCTAGAAATAGGTTGTACATCTGATCATTTGAGTCAAAGATTAGCAGAATTATGTACAGGAGATAGTCGTGATATGAAGTCAGTCCATAAACCTGTTGTTTCCAGAACTTCTAGTATTGCTAAGACTCCAAAGCCCGCTTCATCAAAAGTTTCAGCCACCAACAGGAAATCAATGGAACCTTCAAAGAATCATAAGGTGGTAAAGCAAGCTGTAAGTATTTCAAGTGTCTTTTGCCTTCTTTTTTCCTTCTCTTTAGTTTAGACTTTAGAGTAGAGGAATGTTTGCCACATGTTTTTTTTTTCATGAAACAAACTTAAGCGTGTCACTGTGTTAACTGGTTTGTTTTATAAAGGACCACTGCTGGACCGTTAATGGTATTTTCTAAAGAATTGGGTGGTTATATTGATCAAATCAAATGACAAGAACATTCTTCCTAGCTCTAAATATTACAAACAACTTACTGGTAGCATTATTACTGAAAGATATCATGATAAGTGATAACTTAATTTTACAATTACATTACAATTACAATTATTTACAATCATCAATAGTAGAATAATGGTGAAAACTAGGTTTTTAGGTGGTTTGGACATGTAGAGAGAAGACTTGTGGATTATGTAGTCTGGAGAGTAGATCAAATGGAGGATAGTAAAATAACTAGAGGCAGATGAAGGCCTAGAAAAACTATAAGAGAAACTATTATGAAAAATTCAGAGACTAATATTTGGATACAGAATGACTAATATACAAAAAAAGGAGATTAATCGTACAAGTAATACTACTATATAAAAATATTAACTTTTGACATCCAGGATGATAAAATATGAGGGATGGTATTTGATCATAAGGGAAGTTATTTTATACAAAAAATGAAGTTTACTTGTTGCCTGACTTTCTAAACTGTGGATGCAGCTTCCGGTTTCACACATCATCACAAAATCTGCTCATACAGATCGCAGAGCATCATTTCCATTGTCAACAAGGGGTGGCATTCAGCAGCCTCCTTGCAGGCAGAGTGTTGGTTTGCTTAGCCATGTGTCTTCACCAGATATCTCAGTTAACTCTCCCCGTATTGATAGGATAGCTGAATTCCCATTAGCATCATATGAAGATTGTTTGTTCCCTATCAATAAAACGTCAACCGCGGCACAAGGTTCCTCAGGATTCCCATCTCGTGACAATTATTCAACTGTGATAGACAAATGCACAATAGAAGTATCTGATAGAGCCTCTATTAAGCCTAGTAGTACCGATGATTGGCAGGGAATCAAGCGCAGCATGTTAAAGGAAATTCATGAAGATAAAAGTGGTTCCTCCGATCAAAACGCAACGGCTGGTGCATCAAGCTACACATCTTCAGACTTGCAGCGCCGGCAGTTTGACACTTCATCTTTTCAACAAAGGGCCGAAGCCTTAGAAGGGTTGCTCGAGTTTAGTGCAAGATTGCTCCAGCAAGCTAGGTATGATGAACTTGGAGTTTTGTTGAAACCATTTGGTCCAGAGAAAGTTTCGCCAAGAGAAACTGCCATCTGGTTGAGCAAGAGTTTCAAAGGGAACACTAACAACACCGAAGAATCCCCGTAAAGTGCTATAGTATGTACTGTAGTCATTTATTGAGTTCATTGTTTCCTTCAATCACACGAGAGCATGTAGCCAGCTGATTTTTGTAGGCTGCCGCTTTTTTCATTTACCCTTCTTTTCTTCCACTTTAATGATGATTTTAAGTAATCATGACTAGTTATTTAACTGATGAATGAAGCAGACCCTAAATATTTTCATGATAACAAAACAGGTCTCTATCTGACTTGTGTGTAATTGTTTTAATAGATACATTTTGATCTCCTAATCCATATTCCTTGTCAGAAAAGGGAGCAGAAGTTGGTACTCGGTATCTAATCCTATAGCAAGATAGGTTTTTCACGGTGCACAAGTCACCGAAAACATTATAATTGTTGTGTTGTGCTTATCAGACAATAGCTAGTCTCAAGCATCCGATTTATTATTCTTATCAGTTAAGCTCTAAATATTACCGGGCCATCAAGCTTTAAACACATGTTAATTTGGAATATGAAAGCTTTAAAGCACACAATTATACAGAGATATCTTGACAAAGAAAAAAATTACAAGAGGCATAAATTTCTTTAGCAGAATGTAATGATGTTTATTAAGTTAATAGAATGTTGATCCATCATACCAAACAAACAATAAAAGATTGTAAAATCCTAATAATCATGGCCATAAATCTCTAGCTTAAAAACCAAATTAATGATTTATTTTATCCTCCAATTGAAATAAAATTTTCCCTATAAAGTAACACGTAAGGAGTCCTTCCTGTGATATAAAGTTCCTCAATCTCCTGCGTGCTTAAATCAAACCAAATTAGTTCATCATCTTCTCTTTGAAAAATTATATCACCTTTGTTTCCAGTTCCGGCAGGATAGTTAATACCAAACAATGGTCCAACAGTAAAAAGTTTAGTCCATGATTCTTTCACACCAACTTCACTTAATACTAGTATGTCAAACGTAGTAGGTGCATCAATAATATTCTTACTCCATGCGATCAAAGCAATAGAACCACATAATTCCATCAAATATAGATAAAACATAAAATCATCACTCTCACCTATAATCATGTCTAATGGTATAAGTGTTGTAAAGAACTCCTCATTGACCAAATCAAATGACACCAAAGCTGTTTTAACACCCGGAATGTCACTATCTATAAAGTGCCACCAATTAAATTTTCCATCCAAGTAAAGTCGTTCAGAATTGTAACTACCAAGAATACTAGAACTATGTAATGTTTCAACTTTTTTCCAAGAATTATTTTTAAGGCTGTATATCTCCCAAATGGATTCATGTAATACATCTTCACGTGGCCAATCATCAAATGAAATGCCACGATGTTCACAATCTCCGACAGATGGCGGATAATAAGATACACGCCTAAGCAATTTATAATCATCTTTAACATGGTCATAGCCAAATCCATAAGGAACAATTTGAAATTGTTGATAAGGTGGTACAGATTCGAGAGGACTTGGAGGAATGAGTTTGAATTGTTTTGTTGCTGGGTTCCATAATACAACTCTATAATCATGAAACTGTGAGTAGAGGCAAAGAATTCCAGTAATACTGCCGGAATCTAAAATACAAAAATGAGGATTCTCCTCTTGAAATGGATTTGGCCTATCTAATTCGACCATATTCTCAAATCTATCACTATAAGATGAATGATAAACTTTATTATTAACTGATAGAAGAAGAGATGTATCATCATCATAGCAAGAATGATGATTAGATATAAAATTGTTGCGGAAGATATTCATGAAATGATTGTTTTCAAATAAAAAGGACCATGATTTACGAACACATCCAAATCGCTTCAAAGATTTTAATGGCAGTTTTGATAAAATAAAAAATGCAAGATCATCATGTATGTAGTTCCTAACCTTTTCGTTTGGCACAATCGTATGTTTATCCATCCCTACTTGAAATTGTAACAAGTGCACAAGGAGATATCTGTAAGATCCGAGCAATTACTGTGAAAGAAAAATAGATGTGTGAGATATGAGATGTGAAGACTGAAGAACAATTAGTGAAATCAACTCTTATAAATTGATCATTAATATTGCATCATTAATAATTGATCATTAATAATTAATGAAAAAATTACTTAGTTATCTCATCATTCTTCGTTGCGAAGCAGTTAAAAGATTCTTTTATCAAAACAAATCAATGTATTATTTATTTTGTATTGGTAAAAAGCTTCATTGAGAATCAATTAAATATCCTCTTATAAAATTTATCAAAAAAACAAAAATCCTTTATAGAAATAATAAATAAAGAAAGAATATAATATTTTACTATTTTTATATAAAGGTGTTCCTAATATAAAGAGGAAACTTAATTAAGTATTTAAGTAGTACTCCCTTCTAGAGTTGTCAAAACAGGCGGCCAGATCTATTTTGGCCTGGACGGACGGACGACATGTTTTATCGGGTCGGGCTGAAAAGCCCGTAATAAATTTTCAGTTGAAAAATTAGTGCCTGACTGAGCCTGGCCATTCACGGGCTAGCTAGTGGGCTTTCGGGTAAGCCCGGCCCGGTTTGATTTATTTTTATTTTCACTATTAAAAAACAATTTTATGGAGGAAAAAAAAATTAAACTTTTCAAATATAATACATATATGTTTACATTATTTAAAATAAATTATCAATCAATCAAATAACATAAAATAAATTCAAATAATTTTCAAAACAAATTAAGTTCATGCATAATCAAACAACACAATTATAATTTACAATTAAAATATCACACAAAATAATATAAATGAGCATAATCAAACATAATTATTATTTTGTGAATATTTTTTAATATTTGGACTTGAGTTGTGTCTAAAAGAAAATAAAAAAAATACATATATGCAGACTAACGGGCCGCCCATGGGCTATGCGGGCAAGTCCATATTTTTAACGGGTAAATTCGGACCGTGCTAAAAAACCCGGACTATAATTTAGGTAGAAAGTTTAAAGCCCAAGCCTGGTGTTTTTTCGGGCTTGACGGCCCGGCCCATTTTGACGGTTCTACTCCCTCCCTATGTTCCTTTCAATAGTCGTTTGATATACATGTGCACTATTCATATAGCTTATTTTGATTATATATTTTTATTAATATATCATAGCAAATATAAATTTTTTACAATACATAATTAAATATATTAGTCATCATAAATATGCGTTAAATATGTGTAGTGGTGATGTAACAATTAAAAAAGAATGGAGGGAGTAATATGTTTCAAAAAAAAAAAAAGTAATTTCAATTTATTTTTTTACTTTCACTCTTTAGTTTTTAGAGGAATGAGGCCCTAGTCTGTTATAATCCAGAGTTCAGTGGGAATTTTAGTATTAAGTGATTTCAGTCCCCTCCCAAACATAGTTGCGAGATGAGGAGTATCGAACCGCAGTTCTCTTTACTAAATTCATCATCAATCACCACTAAACAAACTAATATTTAGTAAAATATTCCGTTTTCATTTCCACATATATCTTATCATTTTAAGTATCCATTAATTTTTGATATAAAGGTATTAAATTGTAAACTATCTGGTACCAAATTTATATTCTTGGTGAGTCAAAATAAAAACTAATTATATTATTGGATACGTAATTATATTCCCTACGTCTCACTATAGGTGTCTCATTTGAGTTTTTCTTTTTGCTCAAATCATATATCCCTCTACAATATAATATCAAGACAATATTTATTACTCTTTTTTTCCAATAAACCGCATTTATTTATTACTTTTCATTTCACTAAACTACTACACTGTCACTAACTGTCATTAATAAAAGTATTAATTTATTAAACAAACTTATTTTATATTATTTAAATTAACATAATTAATCATATTAACATTGGTAACTCCTATGCTCTACATGCTGAACTTATAGGTGTTATTAGAGCATCCACATCTATGTAATCCAACTTAGTAGTATAAATGAGCCTTACTTAATATATTATATTATTTTATACTTCCCAATTATTTAAACAATTAGGTCTCATTTATCTACCAAAAGACACGGTGCATTCTATGGCATGTTGATTTTATATTACCACCACAATAAATTAAAATACTTTTTTTTCTGACACATGGTGGCTTAATATTGCTATACTACCACCGATAATGCTGCTCTTAATGCTATTGAGATCGCTCACTTTAAAGAGTGGAATCACCTTTGACTTGAATCTGGTTCACAATTGATTGATTTAGCTTTAAAATCCTCCCACATTGTCTCGTAGAAGTAGAGTTGTCAAAAATGGGTCGGGTTGGTGGGCCGGCCCATTAGCCCACATTCTTGGGCGGGCCTGGGCTGCAAAATGCTGGCCCAAAATACACTCTTTTTAGCCCTAGCCCACGAAGCCCTCTAGAGGATCGGGCTGGGCCGGGCGAGCCCATCGGACTTCGGACTGACCCATTAACTTAAATTTTATATTTTTTTGTAAAAATAATATCAATAAATACATAAAATATTATCATTTAATTGAAAAATTATTACAAAAAATATAGTTTAATGTGTAAGTTCAATAAAAATAATGGCTATATTTAAATTATTTACACTTGCATACAATTATATCTCAATAAAATTAATAATTACGAAGAACTAATATATCAAAGTCACTTTAAAAAAGATAGAAAAAATTGAAAAAAAATTAAAAAAATCAAATCTTCAAAGCCCATTAGCCCATCGAGTTAGACCGGGCTCATGCAGGGCCGGACTGGGGGCTCGCTAAATATAATTTTCCTAATTCACTTGTTAGTGATGGGCTCATCCAGCTATATACTTATAATCATCCGCACATAATTTTCTACTGATTTTTTTTAGGCTTAAGTTAAAGATGGTTTGTTTTTTGTACCAAAAAAAAGTAGATTTTTTGTCTTATGAAGCAATTTTGTAATACAAGTAGAATCAGGTATATTGGCTGAGATCCGCGGTCCAATTCGTTTAATTCGCAGTTTACGTGGATTTAAGTCCAATTTTTTTTATTCATTTATATTTTGGCCCGTGTGGGTTGAACTATTAAAACTGTGGGTTTATGAATTGGCCCGTGTAACCCGCCTTTATTATTTTTTTAAAAGAAATTAGTTAATCATATACAATATATATTAATATAGGGCTATTATATTTTTGAATTGGTTGATATAAAATTTTTTGTTGTATTTTTAATATTGGTTTGGATTATTAAAGTTATTTCCATTAATTATTTTAACAAGACTATTGAAGTTCTTATTAAATATAATTTGTGTTTATCTTTGAGGATTGTGGTGTGGAGAGAAAGAATGATAATATGAACCAGTTGAATTTGATTTTGGTTTCATTACTTGCAAAAAGAAGATAGGTAAATTTAAAAATGTCACAAAGAATTTTTATAATATCAAAATTTATTTTTTTAAGTTTTTTTCTTTTATAATATCAAATATTTTAGTTTATTTTAAAAAAAGTGATTTTTTTATATAAATGTAATAGTCCGCAAGTTAAATGTTTAACCCGCAAGTTTATGTGGACGATACTCGGGCCAATAATTATTACTCGTTTATATTTAGTGACGGCTTGTGCGCCCTGTTTAATATGCGGACTTATGCAGAGCGGGTTAAACGGGGCGAGCTAGCCCGCATACCCAACTCTAAATACAAGTACATTGGTATGTCTTATGAAGAACAAATTTCCAGATTTACGTATCGTTGGTCCTTGGAGCGATGTTGTGATTGATCTGAACTATGTCACCTCAGCTTGGAGTGGTATGACTTCTTCGAATGTCATTATTTTTAATGATATTTTAAATCAAAAAAAATGTTTCTCATGACATAGAAATATTGAGGCAACAAGTTTGGAAGGATAGGATAATGATGCTTTCGCAATTTAGAGATCAATTAAGCGACTAAACATTTTTGGTCACTATAGAGACCGAATTAGAGATTAAATTTTTGAGTTCAAAATAAAAAATAATTTAATTGCTAAATTGATCACTACTATTATATGACGATCAATATAGAGACCGATTAATCAGTCACATAATTAAAAATATTTTGGTCGTTAGTCACTATTATATTATAATTAGCGACCGATTTAGAGACATCTAAATTGGTCACTAATAATAAAAGTATTATTATTATTATTATTATTATTATTATTATTATTATTATCCTTTTAGAATGCGATTTCTTCAATTCCCTCCGTCAACTTTTGGGTTTGAGAGTCTATTTGTTGATTTCGAAATTATTTGGGGGTTTTGACTGTTGTTGAGATCGGAGGGTTTTGGTTTTCTTTTTGGCTTAATTGCAGTTTTGATCCTCCTATTTTCACATTCTTGTAGTTTTGGTCCTCTTATTTTAAAATCAAACATTTTTGCCATCCTATTTTCATTTTTTTGCACTTTTAGTCCAAGCCCCATTTTATCACTAAAAGAAGCTGATGTGTCATCTAAAATGCTTATATGGTAATACACTAATACCATGTCATCAAATTAATTACTTTATTAAGGCTTTGTTTAGATTGATGATAAGTGATGGAATAGAATGAAGTGGGTAGGAATTATATTTTATTGTTTGGTTTTATAAAATATGAATGAAATGGTATGTAATGGAACACATTCCATCAAATACCAGCAAATACTCCAATTTTTCATTCCCCCCAATTTGGAAGATATCCAATGGAATGGAACACACTAATTTTATATTTACAATTTTATCCTTCTCTTTCTAGCGTTGCTTCTTCTATTGTGTTTGCTTATCTCCTACTTTTTACTTCTTCTTCCTTCGTCTCTTTCTCCATCATAAAATATTCAAACAATGGAATAAAATCTCTATTTCATTATGTTCTGCTCCATTTCATTCCATTATGTTCCATTCTGCTCTATTCCGTTATTTTTAAATTATCCAAACATAGCCTAAATTAAAAACAAAATTAGAAAATCAAAATAAAATTACAGTACAGTACAGTTAGGTCAAAAGCAATTTCACAATCATTTTATAATATCGGAAATGTGTTTTAAGCAGACTTATTAATTTGAGAACATACTGGTTTATAAACTTTGGCTCTTATTAATTGGTTTATATACGGAGTTAATTGTTTAAATTTGGTTGGCTTATATTAGTTGTAGCTGCTATGACTATGATTTTTAAGATCCATAATGAGTTGCATATGATGTTTCTCTGCTTAGCAATATCAGTTATTACTTCTGTTGTCATTTAGCAAATACTAAGACTAATAGTAATCTAATGTCCATCCTTCTCATGTTGCATCTTCCGCTAGGACATCTAATGTCTCACTTCCTCATGTTCCATATGCAGCTAGGACATCTAATGTCACACCTCCATCTACTACAGAATGACTAATATAAAAAATAAAGGAGATTAATTGTACAAGTAATACTACTACTATATAAAAATGTTAACTTTTGACATCCAGGATGGTAAAATATGAGGGATGGTATTTGATCATAAGGGAAGTTATTTTATACAAAAAATGAAGTTTACGTGTTGTCTGACTTTCTAAACTATGGATGCAGCTTCCGGTTTCACACAGCATCACAAAATCTGCTCATACAGATCGCAGAGCATCATTTCCATTGTCGACAAGGGGTGGCATTCAGCAGCCTCCTTGCAGGCAGAGTGTTGGTTTGTTTAGCCATGTATACTCTCCCCATATTGATAGGATAGCTGAATTCCCATTAGCATCATATGAAGATTGTTTGTTCCCCATCAATAAAACGTCAACTGCGGCACAAGGTTCCTCAGGATTCTCATCTCGTGACTATTATTCAACTGTGATAGACAAATGCACAATAGAAGTATCTAATAGAGCCTCTGTTAAGCCTTGTAGTACCGATGATTGGCAGGGAATCAAGCGCAGCATGTTAAAGGAAATTCATGAAGATAAAAGTGGTTCCTCCGATCAAAACGCAACGGCTGGTGCATCAAGCTACACATCTTCAGACTTGCAGCGCCGGCAGTTTGACACTTCATCTTTTCAGCAAAGGGCCGAAGCCTTAGAAGGGTTGCTCGAGTTTAGTGCAAGATTGCTCCAGCAAGCTAGGTATGATGAACTTGGAGTTTTGTTGAAACCATTTGGTCCGGAGAAAGTTTCGCCAAGAGAAACTGCCATCTGGTTGAGCAAGAGCTTCAAAGGGAACACTAACAACACCGAAGAATCCCCGTAAAGTGCTATAGTATGTACTGTAGTCATTTATTGAGTTCATTATTTCCTTCAATCACAGGGGAGCATGTAGCCAGCTGATTTTTGTAGGCTGCCGCTTTTTTCATTTACCCTTCTTTTCTTCCACTTTAATGATGATTAAGTAATCATGACTCTAGTTATTTAACTGATGAATGAAGCAGACCCTAAATATTTTCATGATAACAAAACAGGTCTCTATCTGACTTGTGTGTAATTGTTTTAATAGATACATTTTTATGTCCTAATCCATATTCCTTGTCAGAAAAGGGAGCAAAAGTTGGTACTTGGTATCTAATCCTAGCAAGATAGGTTTTTCACGGTGCACACCGAAAACATTATAATTGTTGTGTAGTGCTTATCAGACAATAGCTAGTCTCAAGCATCCGATTTATTATTCTTATCAGTTAAGCTCTATTACCGGGCCATCAAGCTTTAAACACATGTTAATTTTGAATATGAAAGCTTTAAAGCACACAATTATACAGAGATATCTTGACAAAGAAAAAAATTACAAGAGGCATAAATTTCTTTAGCAGAATGTAATGATGTTTATTAAGTTGCCTAATAGAATGTTGATCCATCATACCATACAAACAATAAAAGATTGTAAAATCCTAATAATCATGGCCATAAATCTCTAGCTTAAAAACCAAATTAATGATTTATTTTATCCTCCAATTGAAATAAAATTTTCCCTATAAAGTAACACGTAAGGAGTCCTTCCTGTAATATAAAGTTCCTCAATCTCCTGCGTGCTCAAATCAAACCAAATTAGTTCATCATCTTCTCTTTGAAAAATTATATCACCCTTGTTTCCAGTTCCGATAGGATAGTTAATACCAAACAATGGTCCAACAGTAAAAAGTTTAGTCCATGATTCTTTCACACCAATTTCGCCTAATACTAATATGTCAAATGTAGTACTAGGTGCAGGTACATTAGTAGTACTCTTACTCCATGCGATCAAAGCAATAGAACCACATAACTCCATCAAGTGTAGAAAAAACATAAAATCATAAGTCACATTAGTCACGTAGTCTAAGGGTATAAGTGTTGTAAAGAACACCTCATTGACCAAATCAAATGACACCAAGACTGTTTGAACATCTGGACCGTCACTATCTATAAAGTCCCACCAATTAAACTTTCCATCCAAGTAAAGTCGTTCAGATTTGTAACTATAAAGAATACTAGAACTATGACTATGTAATGTTTGAACTTTTTTCCAAGAATTACTTTTAAGGCTGTATATCTCCCAAATGGATTCATGTAATACATCTTTACGTGGCCAATCATCAAATGAAATGCCACGATGTTCACAATCTCCGACAGATGGTGGATAATAACGTACACGCCTAAGCAATTTATAATCATCTTTAACATGGTCATAGCCAAATCCATGAAGATAAATTTGAAATTGTTGATAAGGTGGTACAAACTCGAGAGGACTTGGAGGAATGAGTTTGAATTGTTTTGTTGCTGGGTTCCATAATACAACTCTATAATCATGAAACTGTGAGTAGAGGCAAAGAATTCCAGTAATACTGCCGGAATCTAAAATACAAAAATGAGGATTCTCCTCTTGAAATGGATTTGGCCTATCTAATTCGACCATATTCTCAAATCTATCACTATAAGATGAATGATAAACTTTATTATTAATTGATAGAAGAAGAGATGTATCATCATCATAGCAAGAATGATGATTAGATATAAAATTGTTGCGGAAGATATTCATGAAATGATTGTTTTCAAATAAAAGGGACCATGATTTACGAACACATCCAAATCGCTTCAAAGATTTTAATGGCAGTTTTGATAAAATAAAAAATGCAAGATCATCATGTATGTAGTTCCTAACCTTTTCGTTTGGCACAATCGTATGTTTATCCATCCCTACTTGAAATTGTAACAAGTGCACAAGGAGATATCTGTAAGATCCGAGCAATTACTGTGAAAGAAAAATAGATGTGTGAGATATGAGATGTGAAGACTGAAGAGCAATTAGTGAAATCAACTCTCTTATAACTTCGATTTAATATTTTGAAAACTAAATTGATCATTAATAATTAATAAAAAAGATTACTTTGTTATCTCATCATTCTTCATTGCGAAGCAATTCAACGATTCTCTTAACGAAACATATGATGAGTGGGATAGCTGGCCCAAAAATTTAAATATTCAAGGTGAAGATCGAACTCTCGACCCTTAGTTAAAGGAGGATGAGCTCAACCACATCCCTTTGGATTAATATCCTTTTATACTACTAATAAATAAAGAAAGAATATAGTATTTTACTATTTTTATATAAAGGTTCCTTAATATAATCAAGAGGAAACTTAATAAGTATTAAGTAATACTCCTTACGTCCGAAATTATAAAGGAAAAAAGTTGCATGAAAATTTTAAGTATGGTTTTGTAAAGTTTTTCTTAAAGTAAGTTACATGAAAAGATGTAAAAATAAATTTCATTGATTGTTGTTTATTGAGGAAAGGAAAGAGAAAAAATTAAATATAATTTGCATTTAATTTTATGAGAATAAGTAAAAAAAAAATTCTTGAAATTAGTTTTTTCCCTTATAATTTTGGACAGAAAAGTATTATTTTCCTCTATATTTTGGAACGGAAGAAGTAGACAATAGGAGACGGGAAACCATTCTTTGAAGTGGAAACTCGTATGGAAGGATCGAAGGTATGAGACATAATTCGAACCTCCCCCGAACAATAAGGGGGTTTTATCAATTAAGTAGTTATTGGAGGAAATTACACTCACCTCCCCTAAAGTTTATTAAAACATCACTAACACCCCCTCTATTTTTAAAACATGCAGTGACCTCCCTTAAGTTTTCATCAAATAGACAAATACCTCCCTTCTCCACTAAGACCATTTATTCCTCTGTTAACTTTTGTTTAACTTTTTTTTTTCAGAAAGAAAAAAACGAGTATTTCTTCCCATTTATTAATACTTGTTAATTTTAGGAATCGCAATTTGATAACCTGTTCAACACAAGATAAGGATATGTACATAACAATTCTTCATATCATATACTCCAATTAATTACTGAATAGAAATAGCAGCAAAGCAAAGCAAAGACGACGACGGACAACAACACGCACAGAGCTTACCAATATTGCTGCAAAAACGGACGAGAACGACAAAGACGATGACAGCGAGAACAAAACAGTGAGAGAGAGAGAGAGAGAGAGAGAGAGAGAGAGAGAGAGAGAGAGAGAGAGAGAGAGAGAGAGAGAGAGAGAGAGAGAGAGAGAGGACAAGTGAAGGCACAAACCAGTAAGGCAGGTGGAAACGATTAAAGTTGCCATGGGAGAAATAACGTTGGGTTTGTAGGGTGTTTTGAGAGGGGAATAGAACGCGTAACAAAGAAGAAGATATTATAAGGTCTAACGGAGGCTGACATAAATCTAACGGTAGAGGAGATGTATGATTTTTGAGTAAATAGAGGGGAGGTTTGTTGTATTTAGATCAAACTCATGGGAGGTTGTTATAATTTACCCTAGTTATTTTAGTCACACATGCATAGACACGCACGCACGCGCACACACAGACACGCACGCACGTACTCACACACATCCACATAGGGATTTCCATTATGAACCAATTCATTCAGGTTTATCATAGAAAATTTATTAATAAAATTTATGTAGAAATAGAGATATAAATGACAAGTTCAATTTTAATTGCAGAATTCAATCAATGATTTGTGCATCAACGTTGCAGATTCGGAGTTATGGACATTCCAGTGACTTTAACTTTAACATGTTATTTGTAAGCATTTTGTAGTTGCATGCTATTAACTTAGATGTTGTGAGTTTATTCACAGATTCATCATTTTTATTTTTAGAGATATTGAATTTGTATTTACATCTGATGTACTCTATCAATTATTGGAATGAATGATTATCGTTATTTTTAGTCAAAAAAAAAAAGACAAGTTCAATTTATGCAATGAATTATTATCTAAACTCGTTTATTACAATTATTTTTAAAAAAATTCTGACAATTTTATTCATATTATTTTTATAGACAAAATTGTGATAACAGCTAAAGTAAAATGCATAATATGCACATCTTCTTGTGAGTTTAACTCAGTTGGTTGGAACTTTACATTTTATATGTAGAAGTCGGATTCAAACCTCATACATTTCACTTATTCAACTTTAAAGGCGAAATAAACCTAACCACTGTACTACTTGAAAAAAAAAATACATAACATGCACAAATATTATGGTACTGCAAATTTATTTATTTATGTCTATAATTTTATTTATTTACTATTTCAAATCATCATTATCGGGTGAAATACACCTTATTTGGACACTGAAATTTTAACCACAGTCTGTGTACACAACACCTTTTTTATCTAAGCATAGTCTAATTTCAACTAAATAAGACTTATTTTTGTGCATTTTACATACAATTTCTAGGTTAAAGCCAATAGCACTCTTTATGGCATCAAATATTTTCTGGGTTTCTTGCTCTGTACAACCAGGAGTAATACCCTTCATCTGAAGAATAGGCTTAATTCAAGTCATTTTTATGATAAATTTGGAATGCCAATTTATAGAAGTCTTCCGCATACATCGAGGATCATGTATCATGATATTTCCACTGATTTATCCATAAAGTATACTCATCTTATACTTTAACAACCATCAATAAATTTGGCTAAAATTTGCGAAAATCAGTTAATGGAAGTGAAGGGTCGAGCAACTGATAAAATAAACATAAAAAATATAATCAATTTTTAAAAATATGTAATAATATAATCATAAGAGTAACAAACAACAAACAAAATTAGTTAAATAAACTTACTTTGATAAAATAAAAAATTTCATTTGATTACAATAACGAGGCTGACCACCGGTTTTGTTTGACGATCATAGGCCGTGAATAGTGAAACACATTACAGGTAATGATGGTGGATCGACACAATTTTCAACCAACTTAGTCGATACTAGTCGGTAGTCCTACGAAGATTAAGATCCAAATCATCATTTGAAATTGTGAGAAGAAAATGAAATTAAAAGACATTATGATATTAGAAAATCAAATGCGTTTGCAATGAAATTCTAAATCCACCAGAGAGCTTATTCATAATAATAGAAGGTTTGTTATGCATGAACCCATAACATTTAGCTGATGCAATGCATTCTTCTATTTTAGTTTAGATATTGTCTAAATTTGGTGGTATAGCTCCCCTAAATGAATAATGAAGCATACTGTTTCTACTTATTGTCATTGCTTAGTCTTATCAAACAAACCAAATGTGTGATAGTACCTTCTTGCAGGTCATCATTGTTAGAAATAATATAAAATTATTGATGTGACATTTTTTAACAACTTAAGTTTTTGGGATAATCGGTCATCTGACATAGTATCAGAGCCTCTATGACTAAGTGGTCTAAAGTTCGATTATCGCTCACCTACTTTTTAATTAAAAAGTGGAACTTTAAGCATATGATATGTGCACCTATGCATTATCCACGCTTCAAGTCCAATGGACTCTTCCGTGAGGGGGCGTGTTAGAAATGGGAGTGGTTATGGTGCATAAGTTTTTTCCTTATGCACCGTGCATAAATAATGAAAATTACTTAGTACACATCTAAATTACTAGTACACCCCCAACCATATTGCTTAGTGCACCTCCCAAATTTCTAACACACCTCCCAAATTGGGGGATGCGCTAGAAATTTGGAGGGTGCATTAAGCAATCTGGTTACTAGTAATTTGAGAGGTACATTAAGTAATATTGGATATTTATGCACGATACATAAAGATAGCTTATGCCTTATGCACCATAACTTGTACCGTTAGAAATAATATAAAACTATTGATGTGGCTAACAATAGTTTTATCCTCAAAAATTAATTATGCACTCATAAGTTTCTCTAAATGAATAATGAAGCATATTGTTTCTACTTATTGCTATTGCTTGGTGTTATCAAATATGTGACAATACCTCCTTGCAGGTCATAGTTTTATCCTCATAAATTAGTTAATTGCCTCTCAATCTCAACAACAATGAAGATAAAATCTTTGTTACCTTATATTTTTTAATCAGAGAAATCACAGTCGTTAAAATGAGTGAAATAATATAAGATCTTCAACAAAGCACCAAATCCAGTACCGGCCTTGGGCCTGTGCATTCTGGGCTGTAGCTTTGGGCCTCCAAAAAATGGGGACCTCAATTTTATTTTTTTTCTAAGCCAATGCTTTTAATTGGGTTATATAGTATTAGCGCGCATAGAGTTCACAAGTCTCTAATCTGTCTAGTGGTAAAGTGTTGGGCAAGATTTTCCTGGGAAAGGTTGAGGACGCGTGTTCGACCCTCCCAACTAACCTTTTGTGCCATTTTTTTCCTATTCTAAAAGTGTATTTTATTATTATTTCAATATTTTTCCAATTTTGAAAGTAGTTGTTCTTCTCTATTATCTCTTGATGTTGTTTATATTATTTACTATTTGAATGTACGACGTTCTTTTTTCGATGAATATATGATATTATTTTTAAAAAAAATTAATTTATATTTTTATTAAGGGTCTATTTTTATTATTTGTCTTGGGCCTCTAAAAAGTCAGGACCGGTACTGACCAAATCTTCAACAAAACTGCATCAATCTGTCCTCCAACGGTGGAGATTTCAGATCAAGACATAGCAAAAATTAGAACAATATAGAGGAATGAAATTAAGTAGATAATGAAGAAGTGAAAAACTGAAAATGCAGGGGGTGTCAAACTACAAGCACATACATTTTAGTGTCTTATTTCGAAAGCAAGGAGTGATAAGAATAAGATATTCAACAAATAGAGTTAGGGGAGGCTATAAAGGTGCTATCTTAGAAGTGGAGTTTCAAGATCAAACCTTCCTTGTTTTATGAATGGTCATGCTTTTGTATGCTGGTTGTGATCTGGCGGCATAAGTTATGGTGCATAAGTCATGCTTATGCACCGTGCATAAATACTTCATATTGATTAGTGCAACTCTTAAATTTTTAGTGCACCCCCAACTATATTATTTAGTGTACTTCCCAATTTCTAACACACCCTCCAACATTGGGGGTGCACTAGAAATTTGGGGGTGCACTAAACAATTTGGTTGGGGTGCACTAATTTTTTTTTATTATTTATGCACAATGTATAAGTTTTTATAACCACTCCCTGATCTGGCCATCCCTATTTTTCTTTCTGTTGGATGAGAGAGCTTGGTTTTTTGGGTTTAATTTACTGTGACCAGGTTTGTTTTAGTTGGGTTTTATGGTTTTTGTATTGATGTTTTGCTGGTGTTGTGGTTGGTTTGTTCACTTTGTTGTGTGATACTTGTTAGAAGTCCCACATTGACTAGAAATATGGCATAGATAGCCTTTATAAATGTGTGTAAACCTCAACTCTTAAGCTAGCTTTTGTGGTTGAGTATAGGCCTCCCAAATTCTAATATGGTATCAGAGCCTATCCTAGATCCATTTGTTGTTTGTTGTGGAGACCTCTCATATTTGGGGCACCCGTTATTGTTGATTCCACGTTCCAACTTGTTCAGTTCTGGACGTGAGGGGGTGTGTTAGAAGTCCCACATTGGCTAGAGATATGACATAGATAGCCTTTATAAATGTGTACAAACCTCAACTCTTAAGCTAGCTTTTGTGGTTGAGTATAGGCCCAAATTCTAATAATACTTGTGCTCAATGTTGTGGTTTTATAATAATATTTGAGAAGATAAGATGAGAGATGGGTTGAAAGTTGGAAAAAAAGAGAATATTTGAGTTTATCTTGGAGTATCAAACATAACAAATACTTGGTACTTTGCAGAAATTCTTTGAAACTGATGTTTTGTAGAGGGTGAAATGAGCATCCTATATAAAGACAATTTCAATAAATATGCAAAGTTCATGTCCATCAATCTTTAGTAAAAATAAGGAATGAAAGTAGATTAATTTATGCAATTTTAGACCTTCCCAACATAGAAATGAAAAAATGAGAGTTATTGAAAGAGTAATGAAATTATGGGGTTGGTGAACGGAATCATGTGTTTCTTCTCTGGGAAATGGAGTTATGAGGTTGGTTGATGAGGAGTGCCGGTTCTGATATTTTGGAGGTTTAAGGCAAATTATTAAATTGAACCCCTAATAAAAAAAATTGCACCAAAAAAATAATATTTATTTTAAAAGAATATCATCTATTTTAAATTTTAAATAGTATTAATAACTTCAAAATTAATCATTATAACTAACATAAGCAACATATCATATTCTAATCAATATCATCAAAATACGTTTTAGCTACTTAAAATCAACTCAAAATATCTTGTTATTTTTTTTTTGGATCAAATAGGATTGGACCTAATAATATACCTACTTAATAATATGAGTTTTGAGGCCCCAAAATTTGGAGGCTCAAGGATAAGGCCTATACTGCCTTTGTCCAACAACGGGCCTGTTGATGAGTTATGAGGTTGGTGAAAATCAAGGGCAAAAGAGACAAATCGATGAATACATATATACTTGCTGCAAGTAAAATTGATTTCAAAAAACTAGGGATCATAGCTTCATGCCAAATCGTTTCTGAACAGCAAAAGCACAGTCACAGTGGCGAGACGACGGAGAGCCAAACATGCCGAAATTGTGTTTGAGAGCAGAGACGTGTGTAACATCCCGAAATTTTAAAACAATATAATATAATTATTAAAAATGTTTATTTGTTTAGAAAATGTGGCTATATTTTTTTTCTTCATAAATATAAAATATGATTGAATTGCTACTTTAAATAAAATGATTACATTAAATATTTCAAAGGTAAAACTACATTGGTCAAATTAACTGTTTCAAAATTACAGATGATAAAACCCAATTTATTTTTCCCCGCCGCATGCAAACTTCAATAATCATCATTCACTGCATCAACTTTTGTACCTAAAATGTTGGTTGCAAGGGTCAATATTCCTAAACCACAAGTACGATCATAAAGAACATAAAAACATAAAATAAGAAGAATGATAAAACACTCACCACATAAAAGATAAAACCAATTAGCACAAATAAATTAATAACTTAAGAAATCACACTTTTAAGACACAATGCATGCAACTAGACCATGATCCGGATATCGCCCCAATTGGCATATAATATCAATCGCCCCATTTGGCACCTAAAGACAAATCGCCCCATTTGGCAGTCACTAATAAAATCGCCCCATTTGGCACATAGTAACAAATCGCCCCATTTGGCACTTAGACACATCTAGATGCAATGCTATGGAACATTTAAAACAACCAATAACACTTTCCAAATACCTTCAACACAAATACATTTTTTTCTAATATCCAATCAAATAAACTACAATTTAACAAAATCATCAGCTTGCTCAAATCCACAATCAACCACACACAAATCACAAAATTAATTCTACAATCAATCCTAAACATAAATCATATAATAATAAAATAAAAGTATGTTCTTATTTATTATTTTTATTTGTATTACCGTTTTCATCCAATATTTGATAAGAACTCTACCACCACCCTACTCTATGATTTCATGATCAATATGATTGTACCGGAATATAAGCCCTTACCTCAAAAAGCTTTCCCTCCAATGATATTGATTTTAGCAGTTCTAACCGCTCGATCAAGAATTTAAAGTATATTTGATGCTTGCTAGTGATGGGTTAGTGAGAACCGATGGATATGAAAATATAAGTGAAAGTGGGATAGTTTTTGTTGATAGTTAGCTTTCACGATAACATGAGTATATAGGAAATGGTTTGGCTAATTTGTAGGCATAAGAGTGGGCTAGTGGGAAAGCATGTATAAATCCTAAAATTAAGTCTAAGTGGAAAAACATTCAAGTGGCTCAATTATAGAGAATTCGGTTACAGGAAATATTTGCATATGCTCTATATCAATTCTACTCATGCCTTCTATAAGCTAAGCACTCTAGTTTAGATTTAGTCAAAGTTGATTTGTCACAAATAATTCTCAAAGACTTCGACTAGTAAATACTAATCCATTAACATTATCACACACTTAAAATAAAACAACTATACAATTATTAATATAAGATAAATCATCAATTATAATTAACATAGAAACAGATTATAAAACCATTAAAATAAAATAAACTATGTAAGTAATAATTATCTTATTATTATAGTCACACTAATTAATCAATTAAATTAATTATTAAAATAATCTTAAGTAAATATTAGGGTGTTACATTCTTACCCCCTTAAAATAGTTTCGTCCTCGAAACTTAATCATAAAATAAAATAAAATAAATAAGACCATTCTTTTAAATCAATATCAGCAGAATAAGTAATTTTAACATTAAAGTAAATATCAGCTCACATAAAATATAAAAATTCATTTCCATTGAAACACCACCACTAAGGCTATGAAAATATTAATCAGTATTGTCACTAAGCCACCAAGATAATAATTGTCATTAAGACCTTCCACTAAGCCACAAAGATAATACTTGTCAGCTTTCCACTGAGCCACAAAGATACAATTTTCCATCAAGGTCTTCCACTAAGCCACTAAGCCACAAAGATGATATTTGATATTAAGACCTTCCACTAAGCCACTAAGCCACAAAGATAATAATGCCACAAAGACTTATATCACACATAGACCATCACACCATAAAATAAATAGCAGTAAAGAATAACTATGCATAATCACTGAGACAAAACTTAACTTAAAACCGCCACTGTACGCCTAAAACTAGACCTCTCACTTCAACGGAAAAAAACTGAAACGGCAGCAAGAAATTCACATCACACAATACAAGCATACATGTTGTATATATATTTTTTTTTTATAAAATGAACACAGATTTAAAAAAAATAAAATAAAATAGCTTTAGTAATATAGACTCCAAAAGCATAAGTACACATAAAACAATTTCATGTGGCTAACGACAAAAAAAAATTAAATAGTAATTAAATGAGTTTTAGTGACATACATAAGAAAATAGTTGGAACATACTACATGTTTTTTAGTCATAGTTAGTAGCAAGATAAGTTACTTTCAATGCAGACATAGCATAATAATCTAAGAATTAATGTACTGATCTTACAAAAATCACACTAGAACATCAACGATAGCAAAGTCAATCACATAAAATCAGATATCACAAAAGGCATACATCACATGAAATCGTCCCACCCCAAAAACATGTCCGAGGACTATTGCTCTGATACCAAATGTAACATCCCGAAATTTTAAAACAATATAATATAATTATTAAAAATGTTTATTTGTTTAGAAAATGTGGCTATATTTTTTTTCTTCATAAATATAAAATATGATTGAATTGCTACTTTAAATAAAATGATTACATTAAATATTTCAAAGGTAAAACTACATTGGTCAAATTAACTGTTTCAAAATTACAGATGATAAAACCCAATTTATTTTTCCCCGCCGCATGCAAACTTCAATAATCATCATTCACTGCATCAACTTTTGTACCTAAAATGTTGGTTGCAAGGGTCAATATTCCTAAACCACAAGTACGATCATAAAGAACATAAAAACATAAAATAAGAAGAATGATAAAACACTCACCACATAAAAGATAAAACCAATTAGCACAAATAAATTAATAACTTAAGAAATCACACTTTTAAGACACAATGCATGCAACTAGACCATGATCCGGATATCGCCCCAATTGGCATATAATATCAATCGCCCCATTTGGCACCTAAAGACAAATCGCCCCATTTGGCAGTCACTAATAAAATCGCCCCATTTGGCACATAGTAACAAATCGCCCCATTTGGCACTTAGACACATCTAGATGCAATGCTATGGAACATTTAAAACAACCAATAACACTTTCCAAATACCTTCAACACAAATACATTTTTTTCTAATATCCAATCAAATAAACTACAATTTAACAAAATCATCAGCTTGCTCAAATCCACAATCAACCACACACAAATCACAAAATTAATTCTACAATCAATCCTAAACATAAATCATATAATAATAAAATAAAAGTATGTTCTTATTTATTATTTTTATTTGTATTACCGTTTTCATCCAATATTTGATAAGAACTCTACCACCACCCTACTCTATGATTTCATGATCAATATGATTGTACCGGAATATAAGCCCTTACCTCAAAAAGCTTTCCCTCCAATGATATTGATTTTAGCAGTTCTAACCGCTCGATCAAGAATATAAAGTATATTTGATGCTTGCTAGTGATGGGTTAGTGAGAACCGATGGATATGAAAATATAAGTGAAAGTGGGATAGTTTTTGTTGATAGTTAGCTTTCACGATAACATGAGTATATAGGAAATGGTTTGGCTAATTTGTAGGCATAAGAGTGGGCTAGTGGGAAAGCATGTATAAATCCTAAAATTAAGTCTAAGTGGAAAAACATTCAAGTGGCTCAATTATAGAGAATTCGGTTACAGGAAATATTTGCATATGCTCTATATCAATTCTACTCATGCCTTCTATAAGCTAAGCACTCTAGTTTAGATTTAGTCAAAGTTGATTTGTCACAAATAATTCTCAAAGACTTCGACTAGTAAATACTAATCCATTAACATTATCACACACTTAAAATAAAACAACTATACAATTATTAATATAAGATAAATCATCAATTATAATTAACATAGAAACAGATTATAAAACCATTAAAATAAAATAAACTATGTAAGTAATAATTATCTTATTATTATAGTCACACTAATTAATCAATTAAATTAATTATTAAAATAATCTTAAGTAAATATTAGGGTGTTACAACGTGTGTTTGTTCTTTCTCACCAGGTAACCAAAGAGGCACATATGTTGTTAGGTTGCAGGTTATAAAAGAGATTTGTGTGGCGCTTCATGAATAAAAGACTTTCTACGCGGGATAATCTTCTCTGCAGAGATATTATTTCAGAAGGAGCTCATTTGTGTTGGTTCGGTTGTCCCTCGACAGAGTCTCTTTCTCGTGTGTTCTTTGTTTGCGGTTTCTCCAATAAGGTATGGGGAGGGATTCTTGGTTAGGTTTGCAAGGGATTTTCCATTCGGAGGCGCTGGTACAAGCTCAACAGTTTATAGGTCCCCAGGTTGTTCCAACTAAGCCAAAGAATTTTTTTTCAAACTCTTTGGTTAGCTACTATTTGGTGGATTTGAAAGACTCGCATGCTGCTTTGTTTCAAAACATAGAGTCTGATGTGTCTCAGGTGTTGGATCACATTAAAATTCAGATTTGGGGGTGGTTAAAGGCTAAGAGGAAAGATTTTGTGGTAGATTTCAGTTTGTGTTATACGAATCTCTTAGCTTGTTTAGGGTGGAGGGAGGTTTAGTTGAGTTTTCGGTGCATTTTTTGTTAAGTTTGTTGTCAGTTTATTTGTTTTTGGCCTTTATGACTATTTGTAATCTTTTTCTTTTGCTCTAGATGAAATACTTCTTGTGCTAATCTATGGAGCTAATATAATCTCGTTTTTTGATTGTTTAAAATAATAAAAAATTGTCAAATTAAGTCTTGTAAAAAGGATGAATGGAGTATATTTTAGTATGTATGATGTTACTTTTTTTTCTTAATTTTCAGTATTCACGCGCATTATTAATTAGTTTGTGCTATTTAGTACGAGAATTCCCCATGCTCATATTCTTGAATCTTGAAGCATGTTAGAAAAATAATGTGGAATATCAGAATATGGTCAACCATGGTTGTTAACTTCATGATAGTTTCTAGATCTTGTAATGTTGTGATTGTGAACATATGAGCACTCAAAATAATGACTTAAAATATTTGAGACTTGACTACTAAAAAATTATCTATGCCGTTACACTTCTGCCTTTGATTTAGTCAAAAAAATTATAAATTAACTACTCCTAAATCTGATTTAACGGCCATTCATTTCAACCGCCTTGATTATAATAATGTCATTAATTTGGTGAAAAATATGGTTTTGTTAGGGTCTATATGTTGACGATCATTTCTTTTATTTAGAAAAAAAGTTGCATGTGTTTACTTTATGCTCTTCTAGATTAGAAGAACATCAATTTTCTTTGAAATGCGAAGCACAAAAGAGAAAACATGTGGTGATTAAATTAATTATAGCTTAATTAAAAAGGTGTGTAAGAAAGAAAAAAACCATAGACCAACAATGAAAACACGTCACAAATGAGTAAAAAAAAAAAGAGTCACAAATAACACTTTCTTACTATATATATATACAAGGACACATTGAAATCCATTATCAATCATACACACACTTTAATTCTTCTTCTCTTTTACTTTCCAAGTCTCTACTATTGTCCAAAGTTTCTCTAATTCTTCTCCTTAATTAGACTATTTGATATTATCAAATGGGTTCCTCAAAGTTGTTAGGCCTCATAGCCATGATTCTCATGTTACTGCTTCCCATGGCTACCAAAGGGAATATTGTTGATGATGTGCTAGGTAAGTAACTAATTTTTAAAAGAAAAGAAAATTCATTAACATCTGTTTAGATTCAAATGACTTATTAAACTTATTTATTGTTAAAGACTTCAACGTCGAAAGTCAGATAAGCTGAATATGAGTTTATAGGATTATGTAAGGTTTATTTATGTAGGATTTAGTTAGGCTCAACTCTAAATTATTTAAGGTTTATTTATGTGAACATAAACGATTACACAATAACCTGTTTATATCTTAGGTGATTAATTAAGTTGTATATAACCAGGATTTTCATATATAACTTAACGTTAACATATATATGCATTATGCATATGTGATATTAATTGCAGACAAGGTTTGTGAAGAAGTTGAATGTGGGAAAGGAAGCTGCGTAGTGAATTCAAGTTACCCTTTGAACTTTGTTTGTGAATGCCAATCTGGTTGGAAGAGAACAAGGGATGAAGATGATGATATATATGCCACTAGTTTTCTTCCTTGTGTCATTCCTCAATGTAAATTTAATTAGCTACTTCTTACTATTTATGTTTGAATCGACTTATTTAAACTTATCAGATATAAGTTTCATATCGCTTCAAAAAAAATAAAAAATTTCATATGATTAATGTTTACGAAAACTTATAAAAATAATTTTAGACATTTTTCATAAGTTTTTTTCAACTTATTTTCACAAGCTCTTTAAGATAGCTTATGAAAATATCATATAACTAACTTACTAAGAATTTAATTTTATATTTTGCTATTAAAGACACCTCATTGCTAGTTTTTTTTATGAGACTATTATTTATCTTGCAGGTAGTTTGAATTATGATTGTCAGCCAGCACCACCTCCGGTTCCGGAGAAGAGCTTCCCTCACAACATTTCGGCTTTTGATCGTAAGCAACCGTCAAGAGTCTCATATCGAATAAGATAAAATTTAAAGTTATATTTTAAATAAATATAAATAATTCTTATCGTATAAGTCGGTTTTAAAAGAGTTGTTGAGTTATGTTATGTCGCATCTAAACTATAGTAACACTTTAAAATTAATTATGTAGCTTGCTATTGGGCATATTGTGGAGAAGGCACATGCACAAAGAACAAAACACATACATACATGTGTGAATGCAACCCCAATTATCAAAATCTTCTCAATATCTCTGTTTTCCCCTGTTATAGTCAATGTAAGCATTCTTAAACCCTTATTTATCTTGACAATGGTAACATAATGTTAGAGAAATTAATAATTTTCTTGATGGACTTCAAATTTTGAAGGTACTCTTGGATCTGATTGTTCAAGCCTTGGAATTAAAGTTTCTAATTCATCCTCAACCACTGATGATGGAAGTGATGGTAAGATTGGACTCTTCACATAGTTTGCAAACTCATCATACACTTTTTTCTTATTAATGTGAAATTTGCAAGAACTATCAGCAAACAAAGACATTGTGCTCAAGTTGTTAATAAACTGTAATAAGAAAAAGAATTTTATGAGAACTTATGTTTGATTCCTAAGTGGTATAGTTTTTTTATATACTTCACGAGTCGCAACCGAACTTTGGACTAGTAAGATCTCATTCTCCTACAAATCAGAGTTTTAAATAAAAAAATAAAATATTAACCTTAATAACATTTAAAAAGTTTCTTGAACATTGATGTTGATTGTTTGTTTGATTTGGTATTCCTCAGCAAGCTCAATCTTTGGAGGAAGGTTCCATTGGATCGTTATGTTGTTGATGTCTACGGGTATGGTTATGTGGAGCTAGTTAGGATGAAGAGATGGTATATGATATTGTGCTTAACTTATGATTATTGGAAGTTTGATGGCAATTAGTTTAATTAATTTTGCGAATTTTTTTATTTTGATTGTTGTGATTTTTGTGTAATATAAATATATACTACTCACATTATAGCCCATAGAATTATAGAAATAAAGTCATGGTTCAGTCGTGGGTAGAAGATGACTATTGTATCATATGCTTTTTGCATACGCACTGATATACTAATGTACTTACCTTTTCTATATTCTTAATTCAAGCATTATCATTTCCTCGCACTATATCAACATTGAATTGGAATGAAAACAATAACATATCACATATACTATAAAAAAAAACACATATACTATTATTTTTTTTGTCATGAAGTATAGTGATTAAATTTTATCTTGTAAGATGAATAAATAAGTTTATAAGAGTTTGAATTTTAATTTATGTAAATAATATGTAATGTCTCTATCACATACACATATTAGTTCTAAATTGACAAACGTGTACATTGTTAAATTATACATCTTTTTTGAACTGATTAGATTATACATCTTAATTTAAGTTTGAACCGAGTTTGAAATCGGGAAATCGCAATTGTAATATTAAAATTTTGAGTGGTCAAATAAAACTCGAATTCTTTAAGTAAAAACTTTCGGTTTAGTATTTGTGGGTGAAAAGAAGTGGTTGGAATGGCTCAACCCACACTTTTAAATTGTTAGTTGATTTATTGGTGATTGACGTTAAATTTGGTGGAGAGCGGAGAGGATTATGATTCGATTCCTCGTAACTGTTACTGTGAGATGCTGAAATCACTTAATGGCAGAACTGACTCCGAATTAGATTAGTCAGTCCAGTAACCCCAATATTGGTGGTGAAAAAAAACTCCCACACTTTTAACTCTTTAATTGTGGAGAAGTGTGAAATTTAGAATTAAAGAGTTTAAAAAATATATAATTAGTTAATGAATAATAAATAAATACATAATATGATGTGTTTGATTTGTTAAAAAAAGATGGAATTACACAAGAAAATTTCAGAATTTATAAAATTGTTTTTAAGATTGAACAACTTGACGAGCAATACACTTGACAAAAATTAAAATTATTGTTCAGCACTAAACTAAAATTATTGTCCATCACTAATACAAATTTAATTTAATTTACTCTCTTTTTTTATCTCCACCGCCAAATTTAGTGACTATTTTTAGAAGTATAATAGATGGAATAGTTGGTCCATAGATATAAAATTGTTCCCTATCCATAGCAAGATTTAAACCATTAGCTATTAATTAAGCGAACATAAACCTTAACTATTCAACCACACCCTGTAGATTCATTTAATTTACTCTCTAGTCTCTCTTAATTTTTTTCAATAAATAATACAATCAATATAATTTTATTTTACTTTTTTCACAATTTATTTAAAAATAATATATACTTCAAATTATCATATTTTTAATTCATCAAAAATAAAATTATCATATTTGTGATTTTGTTTTTTGTTTTTCCTATAATTTGGTATAGGAGAGTATAGTATATATTTACTTTTTTTTCTTTCAATAAAGCCCTTAACATTGATTCTCTTCCCACTTCTTTCTCCTCAATCTCAATCTCTCTCTCTTCCCGCATCGCACAAATCGTATCAATCTTCACCAATGTCTGCAGAATCAGCCACCACCGCTATTCACAAGGGTCAAGTAATATTCTTCAATTCAACCTCTATAATCATCATCATCTTTTTTCTCATTCAATTTAACCTACAAAATTTCTTACTATTCATCATTATCAGGTTGATCTCTTAGACTTCATAGATTGGACTGGTGTTGAATGTCTCAATCAAAGCACAACTCATTCTCTTCCCAATGCTATCAAACAGGTTCTATTTTACTTCAGAATTGAAAACCCTAATGAATTAGTTATGATTTTGTGTTAATTAGTGTTGTTTTGATTGATTGGTTAAAATTAGGGTTATAGAGAAGATGAAGGTTTGCATCTTGAAAGTGATGCTGATGAACAGCTTTTGCTTTATATTCCTTTTACTCAAGTTATTAAACTTTATTCTATTGGTATCAAAGGTCCTGAAGATGAAGGTAAAAATTATTACATGATCTTTGTTTATTTACATCATGAAATTAGTTATATATTATTGTTTTTAAAATTTAAATATTCAACCTAATGTTAGTTGGTCCAGTGGTGATTGGTGCTGAAATTGGTAGGGAGAACCACGGTTCGATCCTTTGCAACTACGAACTTTGGACTACTAGGGCCCCCTTCCCCTAGGAACCAGAGAGTGAAAGCCCAAAAAAAATAATTAAATATTCAATTGTTGTACTTGTAATTACTTTCCCCTTGTAAGATTGCACAAATTAGATCCACTTGTCCAATGTAGGGTGCTGGAAATTTGGTTGTTGGAATGAAGAAATTGACAAAGTATTAGTGGAATTGTGAATTTTGTTGATTGTTTTAGTTTAATCTTTACTTCATGTTAGTAAATATTTCATGCTATTTGCTAAAGTTGAATACTTAAAATCAATTGATCTTTGAAAAATTGTTTATGTAGTTATGAATGTTAAGTTGGTCTTCATAGAAAACTCAAAAGGCTTCTGAAAGGGTAATATATGACTAAAATGGCCGAAAATTTATATTTTCAAGGATGTTTTTCTGTTAAATTCGTACATCTTATGTCTCATGATGAGCGTTCTATAACCAACACTGCTTGACCCAGTGGAGTAACCTGCCCTGAGACTCGAGGGGTCGTGCTCCCAAGATCGATTCTTGCTGAGTTAAAAAATGTGTTGGTTGGCCTTTACTTGGTCCCCAAGCGAGCGGAGATGAGTTTTACGTTGTCAGTGTGGGGACACTCCATGGGTAGCCAACATTGGTCCTGAATAAAAAATAATAATGATGAGTAGCCTTTATTGGAAATATGTTTCCATCTCGAATTACTTTTTGCCTTATAATGTCAAGACACTATTTATTATATTTCCAATCATAACCCAATTTATTAAATAGTCTATCCCTCTAATTAGTTCACTACTATTACTTTCAACCACGCTAGTTAATGTGATAATTTACTCTTTTATAACAATATTTAGTCTTAAGACATTATTTTACTATAACAAGCAACTAGTAACATACCTGTGCTTCTGCACGGGATGCACGTTCTGCGCGTTTCGAAGATTAACCTTCTTAAGAAGTGTGCATTGCCTTAAAACAATATTTATAACGAGATGGAGGGAGTAATTTCAAAGTTTAACCTGATAGCACCTTACAACTTGAGCGACTAAAATAAGGTCTTCTGTCCTTTTGTTCCACAACTTGTACTCTTGCAGTCCATTTTAGAATTCAATTTAGATATGCTTAACATGATTTTTAGGTTTACACTTTACATATATGATCTTAACCAATTTGCTACTTCACTTTCTTTTTCTTTTCTTTTGGTTTCTGTTGACATAATTGTAATTGCACAATGTTGTTTGTTAGGCCCCAAGACCGTGAAGCTCTTTACCAACAAGGAGCACATGGGATTCAGGTATAGCTTTGTTTATTTTCATAGTATTTGTGTAGTACGATTCAATTGGTTGCTGATTGCTTATTAACAATTAAATAAAATTTCAGTAATGTCAATGACTATCCACCAAGTGATACGGTAGTTTTGTCCCCAGAAAACCTCCAGGTAGTTGCTCCATAAGTCTTCTCCCCAAGTCCATTAACTATGCTCAAAATCACTTGACATTTTTTTTCTATCATATTGTAATATCTGACATCACAATATCTTATTTATTCTCTTATAGAGGAAACCAGTTCTTTTAAAGTATGTCAAATTTCAAAATGTTCGTAGGTATGTCATTTTCCTTATTTCCTACTTTCATAAAGTGCCTTCCATTTTTATCATCCAATTAGCAGGAGTAGCTTCTAATTCATATTTCATGTTAATTACTTGACCAGCTTGACAATATTTATTGAGGATAACCAAACTGGTTCTGAGATCACAAAAGTTCAGAAGATTCTGCTGATCGGATCAACGTAAGTTTTAAACTACCTATCTGTTCTGTTATGTCTCCTTTATATGCTACAACTTTGTGTTTCCTTGCTGTGAGCCTGTGACTATTAAACCATTTCATTAGTCTATGTTCATTCTACCAACTAAAATTATTTGACTTAATAATTTTATGCATTTTCTTGGGGGTGCAATATAAGATAGATATATGACTTACTTAGTAGGGAAAACCTTTAATTTTCTTTTTGAACAGCAAAAACAACTTTATTAGAAGAGTGAAAGAAGTACAATGAGTACTAAACCCACAACTGGTGGAAAGTTCAAGGAACCTTCATTGTTGTTTACCACTTTATTTTATTTCTGTGACCAGTAAACAAGATTTTTATTAATGAAAGTGGAAATAAGTACAAGTGGTACTAGACCCATAAAAGTGATAAAGCACAAGTAGTACTCAACCCACCCAAGGACACATAAAAGTAGCCCAAGCCACCGCATCTAACCAACCCAATTCAACAAAAGCTATCTTAGAATACAATCCATTGGATTTGAAAACCACTTAGAAAATTAACATGGGGGTTTTCCCTCTAGAAGAAGAAACAATAAGAAGGCTATAGGACCAGTTATTCTTTTGTTTTTCTAGCTGCAATGCGATCTATAAATTGGTGTGTCGTAGTGTTTAATGTATTACGGTATTGAAATTGGTACTTAATTGTCTTGCATGTGGGCCACACCTTCCTTTTTTTGTGTGTGAAGAGGGTGGTTTGGAAAAACTATCAATGAAACCGATTACTCTATGTTCAGTATTTTTTTCATACAATTTTTTGCCCCCTCTATTTTGTATTGTTCATGGTTTTAGTCCCTCTTTTTTAATGTAACAATTTTGGTGTCTCAATTATTAAAATGTCCGCCATTTTCTCCATTTATGCTGTATTTGAGACTCAATTTGATGATGTGCCAAGTGAGATGCTTATGTAGCAATTTAGTTGATGACATAGAAATTAGTGAAGCGGAAGGAAATCCATCCAGTCTTGCATCAAATTTGGTTGCTTTTGTATAATAGATTGACGCATAATTTGATGACATGGAAATAGTTAAGTGAAAATCCATCTAAACTGTAAGTATGTAACACATAGTATCTCACTTTTCACATCATCAAAATGCAGCTCCAAATGCATAGATGGGAAAAAAAATAACAAACGTTTTGAAAATTTGGAGGCAAAACTGTGGACTTTGAAATGAGAATCATAATCATTAAATAGATTAAATAGAGTGATAAAATGTATTCAAACCAAATTATTAACACAACATTCTGATACTTTGATGCAGAGTTGAAACAACGGACATGAAGGGTTTGAAGAAGATTGAGGATCATTGACCTCATTAAAGTATTGATTCAAGTTTCATCCGCATCTACTCTTAGAAATTTTGATTGGAAATGTTATATTCAGCTTCATGAATAACGCTTTATGACTTCTGATACCTATAATTTTTCGTTAAGAGATTGATGCTCACTATATCTACTTGGTTGTGACAATTTATGTGATAGGAAGTAATTAACATTCAAGTTGCATGGCTATTTATTTTCTTTTTTACATGTTTGGGAAATATGTAAAAAAATTGAGGTTAGAATTACCTTGAAATTTGAATGACTGAATATGGAAGGAGCTGTTGGACTACATTGATGGTGTCATAATTTGGTTTTACTAGTCTTTTCGAGTAAGACCGCCATACATGTTTATTTTTTCTTCTAATTAGGAACCACCCTGAATAGCAAATGATTCTCTTGATCATTTATGTATGATGAAATCATTGAAATGCAACCAATTTTCTAACCACAAAAAAGATATAAAATATTCTTTTAAGAAAATATAGATTCATGGACCAACCCATTTAGAGAATTGAGCCGTTTTAATTTAGTCCAACTAAGCGAAAAACTGTATTCCAGCCTTCCAGTTCCAGGCATCAGATCCTATGTTGAATAGGTTTGTAAAAAAAAAAAAAGGTGCTATGTTGAATAGCAAAGTCCAAGGCTAAAAAGCAATTGTGTTCCCTTTTTCTTACCGAAAAAGGTTTAATTGGATATTTAGTCCCTTATTAATTTATTGTTTTTATTTCAGTCCTTTAATTAATTGTTGTTATAAATTAGTCTCTTAAATAATTTATTGGTTTCATTATGATTATTTAATTAATTGTTGTTACAAATTGATCCCTTAATTAATTTATTGGTTTATTTTGGTCATTTAATTAATTGTTGTTACGAATTGGTTCATTTACTTCCGTAGTTCCGTTAGCTATTTTGGCCCTTTCCATTATCTTTTTTCTAAAAAACCTTTAAATATGTGCACGTGGCTGATGATGTGTCAAATTATGGTATGTGATGTAATTCAAAAAAACATTAAGCTGAAGAAAAAGCAATAAGACAAAAAACCATAAAGCGCTTTCATATAAAATAAAATAAAAGCCATAATAAAACGTTTGTTATTATAAACCTAATTTTTTTGGTGTTAACTAACATGGAAAGTAAATAAAGTCTAAAAAATAATTATTCATCTAAAAATTGAACTTAAGTTTTTCCGAATGATTCGCTTTTTAAATAGAACTCATTAATCATATGAACTTATGTTTTTTGCAATCTGTTAGTCAATGTGCAATTTTAGTAAAATTGTTACGGTTTTTGTACATTTAAGTTGTTATGTGCAGTGTTAAAACCTTTATAAGTGGTATTTTGTAATGACATGTGCACTTTTTCCTTGGGTTACTATAATATTGGTATGCAAGTGTCAATTATGATTATTATGTAACTAAATGATTTAATGTCAATTTTTGTGCAATATTTATGCAATTTCATTGCAATATTTATGTTCAATATTAGTACAAATTGTAATACGAGTTTCAAATATTTATTTAGTGTTGAATTTATAAAATAAAAAATTTACTTGTGGCAATACAATAGTTTAAATCTAGATCTATTGTGAATCCCAAGATGAAGATTTTAGGAACTCTAGAGATGTCGGGATTGTTACTTCAATCTAAGTCGAGTCTAGATCTATTGTGAATTATGTGAATTCAATGCAGGATGAAGATTTTAGGAATCCCAAACTTTGTGAATCGATGAGATTATGGGTTCTTATCTCTATGTCTAAGAGAATGAAAAAAAATTGGGGCGTTGGGCTTCCATCATTCCTTTTTGGGTCTTGATGAAGTAGTTGGTTCGTATCATAAACAGTGAAGGATAAAAATTTCAAAAATGTTCACTATATCACCTTAAACATGCCGCGTCCATAAAATTTCTAGACATTTCAAAAGAAAGGAACGCGTTGTTGAAGGAATGATTTGATTCAGTCAATTGTTGAATGTAGAGGAACAAGTGTTGGATGCGTTGAATTGAATAAGAATTTAAGAATTTTTGAAATTAAGATAAATCGCAATTTTTTATATACATTTATCTGTCGGTCAATTTAAAATAATAAAATATAAAAACTAAAATTGTTTAATTATAAATTATTAGATTTATAGTAAAATATGTTTGAATTCTTCCCTGCATATAGATGACCTTTGAGCCCATAATTCAAATTTCAAAATATCATTTTTAGTTTTATAAAATATTTCTTCTAGTACTTTTAGTTCTTACAAAATTTCTCATTAACAATTTTAATTTCTGTTATTAAATTAACTAATGTGCATCCTTCAGATTTGTAGATGATTTTTCACACATATATTACTATATTTCTCACTTCTTTACATTTAAAGTGTCAAAATTTAACTATTAGACAATTTGACCAAAAAAATAATAGACAAAAACTATTATAGAAACTAAAATAAAAATAAAAATTAATAGACTAAAAACAAAATTTTAAAATTTTATAGAAACTAGACATATTTTATTCTACCCTATAAACTAGGTTAATGTTGCATATCACTTTATATCAACAGAAAAAAGAGAAAAGTTTACAAAATGTTGGGTGTGTTGGTTATCTTGGTTTTCACCCTTTTATTGTGATTATGTGAACCTTATGTTACACTGAATGATCAGTTTCAGATCCGTGCAAGCAAATTGCAAATGAATGGTCCCCTCTAGCTGTTTCCATACTCTATTTGGTTTGTTCTAACTGATACCTACCTAACATGCAACACAGATAATATGAGAAAAAGATGAAATTCTCCAACCGCAGTTTTATAATAGGACCACATATGCATTATGTTATATTGTTATGCATATACACATCTTTCATTCTCCTTGTTTAACTTTTTTAATCTTCCAATTCTTTATGGTTCCCCTTCATAATTCATTCAATTATAAAGTTGCCGACATAGATCATGGACAATAGCTTAAATCACTCCGTGATTAATGGCTAATCCTTTTATGCATTTTTTTACGTAGACGAAATGATATGGTGGCCATTGGAAATCTACACATATAAAATGAATGTTCTGTTTGATTATGACTAAATGTGTTGTAAAGGTTGTGTAACATGTCTTCTTCCCATACAAAGATAATCATCCTCCAACTTAAACATCCCCAATGTACGAACTCATTTGATGCATATTTGTAGTTTTTGATTATAGAATTAGTTTTTATATTCAAAAAATTTGGTCAAATCACTTTTATATGAATATATATTTGAACATAAATTATTTTATCTTCAACTCAATTTTGGTCATAATCAATTTTATAAACTTAATTCTGCCAAAATCAAAGTGTTGGATTTGAAAAGCTAGAAACGACACTATATTTGCGGACAGTAATTTCAATCCAAAGGATGTGGTGGATGAGATTAAAGTGTTGAGTTGGAAATATAGTATAACAAAATTAAATACGCCTCCTTGTTTGTTTTATGAATGGAGTTAGGACCCGGGGATTGTATATCCCGGTGATGGAGGTTTGACGGATGGTTTTGCTATATTTTTCTTTAGTTCTGTTTTGGCATTGTTTTTAGTCTTTATAGGCTAGATTGTTGGCGGTTGTGTCTTTGAATTCGTTTGTGTTAGGTTTCAAGGGAGCTTCCGTAGTTCTCTTTTCTTTTGGTTTATTTTGGTATATCTTGTTATTCTATTGTACTACCTGTTTTTGAGTTGTTTAATTAAAATTTATCATTTTAAAAAAATTCTACTAAAATCAATTTTGTTTTTCAACCTAGAACCAAACATGGGCGGATTTACCACCCGGGCTGCTAGGGCTGCAGCCCGGGCTCGGTCAGAAATTTTTGGTATTTTGGGGATTAATTTAGGGTATAGCTGATACTTTTAGGGATTAATTTATGGCAAAATTGAAGTTTTTTGGTTCAAAACTCAGATTTTTCACCGCAAAATAATTTTTTTTGGTATTTTAGGAGTTAATTTAGAGTAAAATTGAGATTCGTAAAAATTAATTTAGAGCAAAACTGAGTTTTTTTTTTTTTTCAAATTTGAAAATTTTCATTACAAAACTGACATTTTTGTTTAAATTTTAAATTTTGCCCGAACTGTATAAGTTTTCTGCCTCCGCCACTAGAACCAAACATACACTTAATTTAAGATATACCTTATTCCATCCTCCCCAGTCCCCACCACCCCAATGAAATCGATGATGTATCTGCACTAAAGCATTCCATACACTAGTTGACATATATTTAGATATGATAAATAGAGGATTGGAATAGCCCAACACTAAATTTATGAGAACCACTCTCCCCAAAGCTAATGTACAAATTTCTCCAAAATTGTAGTCAATTTTCTCCATGATATCCACAACCGGCTTTCAAGTAGAAGTTTTCTTAAGATTTGCTACAATCGATAACCCCATATAAATAAATGGTACGTAAAACCTCCCCACTCTTTAAGACTATAATATAAAAACTTTGAAGTTGTTTGAAGGTAGCCTCAATCCACGTTCAGTCGTTCACACACACAAAAAAAATATAATCTTTTTGGAAATTTACCTTACACCATTTTCAACCACCAAAGTCGATAGATTTTCCATCTGTCTCTTTCCCAATAATTAAAATGTCATGCACATATTGTGTTATGTGATATGCAGGAAAGGCCATATAAAAAAATGTGCTATGTAGAAAAAATGGGAACAAAATCATATGTGTTTGTTATTTATTAAGACTGATTATTGTCCCAAGTCTTGCATTGCAACTACGTCACCGAAGAATAAGAACAATTTCAATTGTCTTTAAATATTTTGTTTTGTACGTAAACTACAAATATAAAAAGAGAAATTATTCACGAGGTAAGAAATTCCTATTGCATCATTCTTAATTGTTATCTTCAAATTTCAATTGTCTTTAACTTTTTTTTTTAAAAATCAATTACAAAATTATATTAACTAATTAAAACAAAAGTTAACTTCTTGTCAAAAGAAAAAAAACAAATAATAACTTCAAAAAATAGTCACTTAAAAAAAAAGAACACGTATCCTTACCACATGGGTGTCTTATTAGTAAATTTTATAATATATAGTAAAAAGGTAAAAGTAAAATTTAATAAAATCACTAAAAAAATCTAATCTGTTTTTGGACCCGGTCCATGCCCCCCAACTTTTCAAGTTGTTTGACATGCAAGAAAAATGACCTACAATTAGCACATTCAGTTCTAACATATTTTGAAACCTAAAAGGAACTTTGATGTGAATGTTTTTTTTCCTAATTAGCTTGAATTTATAATAGTTTTTTCTTGTTTATATCCTTAAAATTTGGGAATTTATTCTCAACCACTTAAAAAATTTATATACCATACCAAAAAAAAAATTAAAAACTTATATCATAGATCATTTGTGTAAAATTTCAGACAAATCTAAAATTATTTGATATATATGTTATTGAGATACATCAAAATTAACAGTTTCTATGATTTCTTAAACACTGTTAATTTTTATGTGTCTCAATAACATATCAAATAATTTTAGTTTTGTCTGAAATTTTACACAAATAATCTATATGATATAAACATTCAATTCAATGTTGTATTTTATAAAAACATTATATTGCTTAAAACTTTTTGTAGTAGTTTTGGGGAGTGGTTATGGTGCATAAGTTTTTTTCTTATGCACCGTGCATAAGTAATGAAAATTGCTTATTGTATCCCTAAATTGTTTAGTACACCTCTCAGATTACTTAGCGCACCCCTCAAATTTCTAGCACACCCCCTAAAAATTTGAAGAGTGCGCTAAACAATTTGGGGGTGCGCTAGAAATTTGGGAAGTGCGCTAGAAATTTGAGAGATGCACTAAGCAATCTAAGGAATTTATGCACGGTGCACAAACATATGGCTTATGCACCATAACTTGCCCTATAATTTTAGAGGTAAATATCTTCAAATCTTGAGGTGGACTTAATAATTGTGCTAATTAATTATTCTAAATTGTATAAGAAAAACACAAATTGTACAACTTTTTTACAAATTAAACTGATGATTATAGTGACTGCATATAATTAAATAATAAATTAATATATACACTACAAGCACATTGTAATTTTTAGCCTAGAGATTTAGTCACCAAAGCAACAGTTTCATAGTTGTTTCACAGTTGAGCCGACTAAACTATGTCTTAATAGTGTAGGCAAAGATGCTCTCTAGCTACTTTAATTTTAAAAAGTTGCATAAAAAATAAAATCTTTTTTAAAAGGATTAACGAACATTAACTATAGTATAATTAATCAAAGAAAAATAATTAGTATAATCTATTTTTCATTTTTTAAAAATTCGGTATCCGGCATGAGAACCAACTAATTCAAAGACCAATCTTACCACCCATTTGCAGAGTCCCATTTAAAGGCAAAATTTTTGTTCTATATAGACTAGTCTACCAAAATGAGCGCTAAGAGAAAATTGAACATGAGACTTTTGTGAGAAATATACTCCAAAATCTCAAACCAACACCATAATTTATTTTTGTTAAATAGTATAATAGCTAAAAATTTATTTTTTAAGATGAATAAATAAATAGAACAACGTACTAATTCAGATGTTATATATTCCATACAATGTCTCTAACTGATATTTTCTTAAAAAAAAAAAACTAACTGAGACATAATATAATTTACTATATGAATTTAATTTGCTAATTTTCTTGGTTTAATAAATTTCGAACATATCTAGATTTCAAATAATACACAAAGACAACACATGATATAATAAGTTGCAGAAAAATACAAAGAAGAAAGAGCTAGAGACAGTGATCTATCTCCATCATATGAGACAAAATTAAAGAGATGACACTGAAACGATAAAACCTAGCTACTTAGAAACAGAGATGGTCCAAACGTAGCCTAATAGGTTTTTTAAAATTAACCACAGTACGTACAGTGAGACGAATATTAATTAAATTAACCACAGTGATCTATCTTCTTTTTATACTGTATGCAATATATGAGTTAATCAACAAATGATAAAAAAAATTGGACTCTTTCAATAAGTACGTGATTTTGATAAAGAAATAAAATAAAATAAGTACTCGTATCTGATTAATGATTTGATTTTTATTTTGTTTATAGAGAAAAAAAATATGTATAAAAAACTCATCTTGTGTGTTTATATATTCTCAAGTGAAATGACCGTTAAATTATGTTGAAAATTTCTTTTATTTTTTCTATAAAGATCACAAGAGTACAAAGGTAACATTTAAGCATTTCAACTATGTTGACCTTCTCAAGAAGCCATCAAAGAATACCCTAGTAAAATATATTAATTATGTCCTAAATATAAGACTATATTTGACCACTGCACGTACGCTAATGCATAACTTTAATCACTAATATCTTTAGTTATCTAACAGTTTTTTTTTAAACGGCAAATATATTATATAATATAATACTCAACCATAAGTATAAGACATACATATGATGAGTAATAGTACAAAAGAACAATTTTTGAACAAAGTACAAAAGGACAATAACATACAAAGATCAATAACAACAATATAGTCCCTACACCAAACCCCCGTCATACCACTTATACTAGCGATAAAAATTATAAAAAAAAATAATATTTTGAAAGTACTCATATCAAAACGAATCAAACAAGATCTTATATGTTTATATTTACATCTATATATTATTAAAAAAAATACGGTCAAAACATGATAGATGAATAGTAGAATTTGGTCAAACAATGTCTTATATTTAGGGACGGAGGTAGTATTAAAGTAAAATAAATAGAATGATACAAATGAATCTCGAGGGGATTAGACCAAAACTCAAGGTGCAAAAATCTCTCTGCCTAGTTAAAAACCTTCTAAATTAAAGAAAAATCCAATCGGATAAAACTTTGATGAAGGAAAAAAAGTGCAAAGATAATTAAAAAAACAAAGACAAACAACAACAATGATATCAACAACAAAATCTATATAAAATTAAGTCTAGTCTGTTATGATTGAAATTATTTAAAATAGAGCTAGACAAACTATTTCACAAGGTGAAGTTATTTATTGATAGACCAATGTTCGCTAATTAATTAGCACAACAATTTTATTATTTGAAAATGTGAGTGACTTTAAAATTCATTTGTGAAAGAAGATGCTTGCAATTTCGCCATATGTTGTGAAAAGTCGACAGGATAATATGAGGTTACTTGAAAGGCAAAGTAACAAGTTGTGAATTAGTTTCTAGCCAAAGATGATGTCAACCTTCATCAAAAGTAATTTTGATGGTCAAAATAGCTCTCATCAATTCAACATGGAGAACAAAAGATACACCAAAATTAGAAGCATAACAACCTAAAAAATTGTACTAACATTAAACGAATATATTCTTTGGATTATTTGGCATCAGGCCATACCAATACTCTCAAAGAAAGGGTGGTAATGGTATGGCAGGCAGTTCTTTGAATTATCTAGCTTACAAGAATGACATTATTTTTAATAGCAAATTGCACGAAGCCTAAGAAATTGTAGAGCGGATTAAATATACCTCTTGGAAGTGACTTTTGGAAAATAAGCCTTGATTTCCTTGTTTATATTATGAATGGCGTGTTAGAAATAATATAAAACCATTGATGTGGCATGTCCCTAATGGGCTCTTGCGTGAGGGGCGTGTTAGAAATAATATAAAACCATTGATGTGGCCTTTCCTAACAGCTTAAGCTTTTGGGATAATCGGTCATCTGACAAGTCCATTAGATTGTATAATTAGATAAAAGAGGGGATATTTAGGATAGGGTATTGAATTTTTTTTTCTGGTTGAGATAATACTTTCATAGGTGTAACGCATGTCTTGAGAGAGTTCCATATGTTCTGATCCTGCTATTATGGATAGTGTACCTCTTATATTTTTTTCAACTCTCAGTATATATAAAATAATTTCTTGTTGTTCAAAAAAAAACTTTGAAATTATTTTCTTTTTTGGGGGTTACCATTATAAGTATGAAATTTTCACCTCCAACAAAGACTAATTTATATTGATGAGAGAATTTATGGAGTACACAAGGTGAATTTTTTTCTCTCAATCGAATTGTATATATAGCATACAGGAGTACAAGAAATAAGAGAATGAAAGATAGAAAAACTAAAGTAAAGAAAAACGTGCAAAATACAAACTAAAAAAGTGAGTACAAGTTATTGATATACTTTATGTAGCTTTTTTTTAAAAGACTTTAAGATGTAGCTTGTTAATATGATAATTGGAGCATGTTCCGGTACATTCAAAAAAGTCACACATTGTTTAGAAGTCGAGATTAAGGATATTTAATTTATATACAACGTTCACATATTTTAACTCAACGAGATGTTTTTTATAAAAGATAAATTCGTGAGGGCTCACACGCGGCTCACAAGCGGAAAATACCTCAACACGGTGTAGCGCACTTGAGGGTGGAACATAATATTGGTGCTAGAAAGAGGGAGCAGATTTTACATGCCTCTAAACTCTTAAACCTCAACAATACCTTAGAATAATGTTGTGTGACATACTTGAAGGTGAAACGAAACGGAATACAAATTAGCAAATCTTATAGAATTTTATTTTGTTTTGACAAAAGCAAATCTTATATAGAAACTTGTTAACTTACACTCATCCATATTCTAATGGGTCTAAATTAGCTAGTTAGAAAAATTCTTATTTAATTTGCATATGCTAAAAAATTAAGTAAGGTTTAATTAGCAAAATCTTATTACATATTATTATTTATGGGAAAGACTAAATAGTGTCTAATGATTAAGAAAAATAAAAAATGATAATATAATTTTAAAAGTAATACATTTGATGTCTTAAAAAAAATAAAAATAAAAATTTGTTGTTTAAAATTTTACTTTTATTTTCATTTTTTGTTTCCATAACCATTTATCTAGAAGTATTTCTTTTTTTATCGATAAATCCAGAGGCCCTCTTTAACATAACCTATTATTTATTTGTTCATGTTTAGTTGTCATATTTTTAAGCTATTTAAACATTAATAAGGGAAACCAAAAAAAAATTATTTATTTTTTATCATTTGTTGTTCATATATAATACACATATTTATTTATTATCATATTTTATTTAGTTCTCTCTTTGCACAATAAATAGTTTTTTTTACCAATGAACAATAAATAATTAAGAGTATTATTAATAATTAATAAATTCATTCAAGTGATAAACGTTTTGAGTTCCTCAAACGCAGGTTTGCTTTTTGTACTCATACCTATAAAAAAAAATTGTTGAAATGAAAGAATATATTTTGTATAACCCGACAAAAATTAATTACTATATATTTAGCAATGGTAGAAATTCATATATATTTTCAAAATAATCATATATGTTTAACCCGAAAGAAGGGAATAGTGCTCTAATTTCTTAGCAAAACTTGGGGCTTCATATGATAGCGATCTCACAATTCATGTTTCGCCCCCAACAAACATTAGTAAATAAGGAGCGACATAGTTGATACTTTCTGATAGGCCGATCAATTTTGATTCGAGATCGAGAATTAGAGTTCAGTGACATCTTTTTGAGTTTGGGTGAAGTCTCTTTGGTGGTCTGGAAGCGGAGGATTTTCTTCTAAGAATGGGGTTAGAAGTGATCCTCTTTATTTTAGGTAGTATATATGTTTTGGTATTTTAATTGGCGTTTCACTTATATACGGCGCATTTATTTCGTAGCTCCTCTTTTACCGGTTTTGGTTTATCTTGTACCAAAACTCGGTCTTATTAATAATATATTTGCCGTTAAAAAAAAATTGGGTTTTCCATAGTTTCTTCTTTTCTATTTTATTTATTCAGCCTTGTAACAAAAATAAAATAAAAATAAGAGTATTATTCACAAAAGAATAGTACTTAAAATAGTTAAGTGTTTGTTTTCTTTTATGACTAAAAATAGTTTTTTTTTTTTGGGTAAGTTATTATGACTAAAAATAGTTAAGAGTATTATTCACAAAAGAATAGTACTTAAAATAATAAATAAGAACACATTTTTTCTTGAAAAGCAATTCATTTATAGCTATAACTTTGCAATCTTCTCATCCACTCTTAATTACTTGTATATATACAAAATCCTCATTTTTTTAAGAGAAGATGAAAAGAAAGAGCCAAAGAAGATTTATATATATATATATACACACACAACACACAGAACCAAAGAATTGAAGAAACATAACAGTTTATGGAGAAAAGGGTCATATGTATAGCTTATGCACCTTCATCAGTTGAAGCTGCCAGCATGATCTGAACTTACCTTCTAATGGCAGGAATAGATCATATGGCAGCTTCACCTCTTGACTGGAAGCATATAAAAACCCTAATTTTTTATCTTTCAGATTTTCTTCAAGGATTTCATGTAGAACCCTAGAAAAAAGGTTCTTCAATTCCTTCTAGATCCATAAGCTCTTATATGAATTTATCAATACTATTTCATTCATTGTTTTTCTAACAAAAATCTATGCATGCTATCTGAATGTTTTTGTTGCAGAATCTGGAGATTATTGGCATTCATCATGTTGCAAGATTTTTACAGAATAAGAAAAATAAGGATGCTGTGGAAAATGTTCTGGAATCTGACATGAAGTGATAGTAACATCTTTTTTTTCATCTTCTTATGCAGTACTGTTTCATTTGAAATTGATAAGATCTATATTTTTATATGGATTAATTGGTGTATAGTATATGATTCCAAACTTCAAGATCCAGAAAATTAGTTATTATGCACAGACATTGGAATAATCAATTGTTGTTCCTTCTTTTTCTGCACTTCAGACCTAGACCTGCACCCAATTTGAATCCATCAATGATACAGATAGACAGATCCTTGTCTCTTTGATGGTATGTTTCTTAGCAAAATTCATTGTCTTGCTTTTCTGTTCAATTCATTAAATTATTGTTATTTTGTTAACTTTGGAAATCAATATAGCAGCATGTTTATGTGGACTTACAATACACCACATGTATGAGCAAGGGCAAACATGAATTATTATAAGAATATGCTGTGGAGCTTAATTATATCTTAATCAATATCAGAACTAATTAACTAAATTATGAGAGATAATTAATTTATATTCATCAGAATACTCCTTCTGACCATATTATAATTTTTTTGTCCTTCCGGCCTTATTTATATACAAATATCTATTTTCAAGATTCATCCTTTATTTATATGCAAATATCTACTTGCTTCATTGAATAACTGATGTATTAGTATATAATCTAGATTAAATATATTCATCAATGAATAACCGATGAATGAATCTATAAAGTTGATATTTGCTTATAATTAAGATCGGAGAGAGTAGTAAGGAAATAATCAGTAAGTTGAAGGAAAAAAACTCATACTTAGAGGGATAAGAGTTTCTTTTCTTTTATCAAGATCTTAATTTATTTATTTTTTTTAAAAAAGGAATGAATATATATATGATGAGTTTTTTATTCTCATTTGTTTCTGTCAAGTTATGAGGGTGTTTTACAAAAGACCAGAAGAGTATAGCTACCTTTAAAACAACATTAATTATATAATGAGCAAATGGGAAAATTGAGTGGTAGATGAAGAATGAAAGGACTCAAAATGAACTGGGTGTTAGACAGTATGTAGCAGCAATAAAGCAAGCTAGGGACAACTGTTGTCTGCAGAAGAGTTTAGTTATATCAACACACTTGGCAAACTACCTACTAGCTAGCTGCGGCCCCTTCAACTCGACGGCCATTATTTTAGGTTCTAAGATAAGATAATGTACTATGTATAATGCAATTACTCTAATCTTAATCTTTATGTCTTTATTTTCAAATCAATATATTACAAATTTTCTTTTATTCTTGTTTAAATTATACTACTTAGAATTTACAGGATACATGTTATTTGTATAAATCAATTTTAGTGTGAAATCTAATGAAATGTTGGAATGGAAGTGCAGATAGTGGAGTTGGACTTGCACCTTTTTATGGAAGTAGGGTTTTTGTCTGGGAAGAAGATCAGGCCACAAAGCTTAGGAATTTTGATTCTATGGTTCTTATATATCATGTGTACGCAACTAGCGAGAGTATGTTGGATGCGGTAGTTTTTTCTCAGTAAAATCAGCTTATATTTTTCTTGGAAAATCTTTGTATGTTAGACAAATTAGCCGTTAAATTAAATTTCATTTGTACCATCTAAAGTGAATATACTCTTAGTGTTTTTCTAAAATCTTACAGAGTGTAGTGTAGTGACTAAAATTCCATTTTATAATATAAGTTGAATAAGTTGAAGTATCGGAGTCTAAACTTATATTCCTACATATAATATACAATATTTCTACTAACTGAACTATATTCAAAGACATTGTATATAATATGCATAATCTATTCACATACAATGTATTTCGTTTGAGAGATATTATTGAGTTGAGACAAATTAAAGATACCCATTAGAGTAATTTGTGTGAAAAATATTAAGGAGGCAGCTCCTCTATTCATGAGATGTGATTTTTCAACTTAAACAAGTGCTAAACAGCACCACTAAACAAGGTAAAAGGCCACCAAAATTGCTAAAGGCCAAAAGGCACCAAATGTAAGTATATCTTTCTTTATTACGTAAGTGTTTTTTTATTGATTGTTTGTGTTCACAAATAATTTAACAAAAAAGGGTGGTTTTTTAACGGTATTTGTCTGACAATAATGACAGTTATTCTTGTTTGGGATGAAGGGCAGTGAAGTAGATCAACCTAACTTAAACAAGGGCCAAATTAACGAGACATAAAAATAGGTTGGAATTTTCAACCCATATCAGTAAATGATGGGGTGATAAATAATCAAGATATAAGAAAAGACAAGTTGGGCCAAGAATGTGGCAGGTTGGTGGGCCAAGCCTTGCCAAAATTTTAAGATGGTTTCTTCGCTTTATAAATTGATCAAAATCTCTTCAATGTTCTTCCACTCCATTCATCGAAAAATATTTTGTAATAGTAAGAATCTTACTGAAAAATATATTTTAGCAGTAAAAAAATTTTTAAGAGAAAAATTGAAAAACTATTTTTAAAATATAAAAACTATTGAAAATGTCTCTTCTGGCCTCCCTACATTCTGACCACAAGCCCTTCAATTATGTTTGTTTGTCAATTTTAACCCTCTTCAAATATTAGACTTCTTACAATAATTTTATTGAAGTTAAGTTAAACTTCAAATATTTGACTTTTTTAGTTGGATTTCATTTTTTTTGGTTATAGGTTAGACTTCATTATTAAGAAAAAAACTTGAAATCGTGTATAAGATGTTAGATTTCAGTAAAAAAAAAAAAATTACACTTTGCACATCAATATCTAGTATAGAGGTATGAAATATTCTGCAAAAATTGGAAACAAACATTTTACACATTCAGATAGGCCAATCCGAATAAACCCCTTATGGGTTAGCTAATCTAAAGAGGGACAAATTCGATTAAAAAAAGATTTAAGAATTAAGGGACTTTTGAGAATGTACGGGTACAAGGATAATTCAAATCCCTTATGAATGAATTAGCCTTATGAATGAATTAGCCAGATTTTAGACGGAGTTTTGCTAACATGTACTTTAATTCTACATGTTATAAAACTAGAAATTTTACATATGAAAATATAATATTTTGATATAATATTTTAAGACGAATATTTTTACATTTAATTTAGGATACATTAGCATTTTTTTCCCTTATATTAAAAGAGGAAAAAATAAATAAATATTTTCTGTTCTTTTTCTTGAGGGTTGATGAGTATTTAATAGTCAGAGTAAGACCATCTCCAATGTAGTTTTTATCAGAGTTTTTGAACTATAACAATGTTCTTAAACAAAAAAAAAATTATTAACAATCAAACATTAACTTCTAAAGGGGACGATGTTGCTTAATGTTCTTATGTTCTTTTGCTTAGACCATCTCCAATGGAGAACCTCATTTTTTAGTACTTATAGGGTCCCACTTGTACACATCATTTATTTACAATTTTTTAATAATAGTACCTAATAAGCACTCATTCTCTTCAACCCAAAACCTCTCTAAATAATTCTTATTGGGCCCCGCCAATAACTACATATCATTTAATTTTAATATATTAAAGTGTGGTAGAAAATAAAATAATATATTAAAATATGTGGGACCCATTAAGCACTTTGAGAGAGAAAGTGCTTATTTAAGCATAGATATTTAATAAGTACCATTTTTGCATGTACTCCAATAGTAGTACTTAATAAGTACTAGTTCTTATTAATTACTATTTGATAAACACTCACCATTGAAGATGGTCTTAATGTTGCTTTGCAGGCTAATGTATCTTCCAGTTGTGTTCCTTTTGTTTTGTATTGGTGGTTTTGCTTCCACAGTTGTGTTCCTTTTGTTTCAGACTGTAGTTTTTGTATTTGCTCTCTTTTCCGCCCTAGATGAAGCACTCCTTGTGCTAGTCTAATAAGCTAATAAAATCATGTTTCTTTGGCAGCTTCAAAAAAATAACTAGTTTATAAGACACTGCACACAATAAATAGGCTTATATATTAAGCATATCTCATTCTTATAAAATCGGTTGATGGTGCATCTCTCTATAAACTATTTCATAGTTTTATCTTTATCTCAGTTCAATGTGGAACTTGAATTTTCTCTATGATAAAAAAAGCTAAACATGAATTCACAATCAAAACACAGAAACCACATAAATATCCAAACAAACAAAAGGAACCACAATCTAAATCTGCAAAATCAAAACCACAAAGGCAAAACCATAAAAGCCGGGGGTTTATGCAGAAGAGAAGCCAGAGCAGAGTACCGTTGAGGCGGATTGAACCTAGTGAAAGAGGTAACTCATACTTGAAGAAAAAAAAACTGGACTAGAAAAAATCACACAACTGTGGAAGTAACATTGCTTTTAGCAAAACACAGCTTTATTATGCTAAAATAATAAATATTTCCAGCACTGTATGACTGATATCATAAGACATTCAGAAACAACATGAATATCAATTACATTGAATTTCACAAATTACAAGGATGAAAAGAGTCACACGCTTATTAATCAAAATTGAAACTAAAAACAAATGATTTAGAACTTCTAGTGCAGTGAACCACCTCAAGCACCGACAAGTGCTATAAAAAGGTGATAAATAAAATACATTAAGCTTTAACAATTCTGATCTTCGCATAAATAACCTGCAAAGAGCTAATAATCATGATACAGACCTCTACTAAGCTGCAACGTAAACCAACCCTTTTCGTGAAACATGTACTTGACTGCTACTGCCATGAATTAACCACTTCCCTCTTTGCCGTCTGCTGCACGAAGTGAGCCCAGTTGCACTGGAGCTTGGGTTTGCACCACTTTTGATGATCCATATCCTGATGTATCAATACCTTGAGCATTCTCCTTTTCAAGCTGCTCCTTAATCCAGACGTATGTAATCCTCAGACCATCCTACAATATCAAAATTAAAGATATGGCTGTAAGAATATAGAATTTTGTGTATGTTCATGGTCTTAACTATTAGCAACAAATAAGCCTTATTTGGTAGTCCTAAATATAAGCAAAACCTAACTAACTTTATCATATTTAATGCTATTATTGTCAAAATGCCCTTCAATGAAACAAGTTCCCAAACAAAATTAAAGGAAAACAAATGGTTGTGTAGGAAATGAAATTATTATTTTGATTATCAAGAAAATTTAATGAGATTAACTACTATCCTTAAATAAATGAGTCATTTTATAGAAAACAAACTGAACTGGGTGCAGTTGGCCTATGAGACGACTGTTCATCGGACAGTAATATGAACTGAGTATAGTACATAAAGCAGGAATAGGAAGGTGATTTTCACTCAATGAAAGTATTAATACCTTCAACTTCATTGTTGGAGCCCAGCCAAGTTTCTCTTTTATAAGTGTATTGTCTGAGTTACGACCACGAACACCTTCTGGGCCTGGAATGTGATGTATAGGAGTCTTCTTGTTGTCAAAACCAAGAACAATCTCAGCCATTTCGTTCATGCTGACCATTTCATCACTTCCAATATTGACGGGCTCACGAAAGTCGGATTTAGTCAGTCTAAACATAACAATAGACCAAAATATCAAGTTTTATCATAGGATACCAATAAACTTATAAAATAAAAGATAAAACAACAATTGCTTAATAAACACCATGTCATCTTCCCTATATCAGTCAAGGCAAATACTAAGTTATACAAAAGCAGTAAGCGCTCTTATAGTGAGCTAACTGGATTTTGTAAAGAATCTTTTTTAATGAAACTGACTCCTTACAATAACTCATACATGAAAAGATTACTTTAATGGTTCTGTTACGATCATAGAAATCGTACGCTCAAAATTCTAATTCAAGCAGAGAAACCCAAGACAGAAGACATGAATGAAGCTGGATAAGCCACAAAATCAGAGAAGACCTACCTAAGCACACCTTCAACACACTCATCAATGAAGGTGAATGACCGTGTTTGCAAACCATCTCCCCACATCTCAAATTTGTCGGTGGATGTGATTGCTTTACGACAAAAAGCAGCAGGAGCCTTTTCCCTTCCACCTGCATCACAAAATAACAGACTCATTAAATCCAAAAGCTTTTCCGAAATTAAAGACAGCTTCTAATTTACTCATTTGGAAAACATAAAACAACCAAAATTTTCAATGAAGTCAAGAACATGCCTTTCCATGTCCCAAAAGGACCATATATGTTATGGAACCTCCCAATGCGGCACTCAATTCCAAAATCTTTGTTATAGTGCTTGCATATCTCCTCTGTTGCAAGCTTCTCTAGCCCATATGCATCTTGTGGCTAAACACATTCATCAAATTGAACACATCAATCCCAGTCATAATGTAAAAATTAAGAACCCACATTCATCAAAGTACTAAAAGAGGTCACAAACAAACCTCGGCAGGCCATGCATCAGACTCCTTCAAGCTCACATTAGTAGTTTCTAACTGTTTAAATTCAGGGTAGATACAAGCACTTGAGGCATAAAAGAACCTGAAAAAAAAAAACACATTTTTCGCAATTGACTTCAGTAAAATACATCGTTTAACTAAAACTAACACAACATTTGTTCGGTTATAGGTTCAACAACACGCTGTACAAGATACTAACCTCTTAATGCCATTAATCCTAGCAGCCTCAATCATATTGAAGCTAATCATAGTGTTATTATACATAATAACAGAATGATTGGACTGAATAAAACCCATCCCCCCCATATCAGCGGCGAGATTGAAAACATGGTCAACCCCTTTAGTAACCGTAAGACAGTTATCCATAACCCTGAGATCAACAAGATGGAATTCGTCACAGAACATATCCTCAGTCATGTGCTCATTTTTCTTCCAGTCAGAAGCAATAATGTAATGTCCCTCAGTCTTCAGGCGCCGAGCCAAATGCGACGCAATAAAACCCCCAGCCCCAGTAATGGAAATTTTAAGTTTTTCTGATGGCCAATAAGGCTCTCTCTCAAGATTCTCATAGGTGTATTCTCCATAGTTAGTTTTTCCAGTACTTCCCATTCTGCAATATACATCATGAACTTAGAGTATAACCAAAACATTGGTATTAAGTCTTAACTGAATTCAAAACACAGCCAGATACTCCTTAAACTATTAAACAAATAAAATACAAATAAGAATGAAAACAACACATGCAGGCACATGAGATATACTTAAATTAAATTAAATAATGAAGTACAGACACCGGATACAATACGGACAGACATTGACGCACATAATAGTTAAAAAAAAATATATAATTCAATATAATTATAAGTGTCAGACAGGACGCATGTCTGACACTGTGATACACATAATCCGAGGAGTGTCTCTGCTTCATAGTCACCGACAGTTCTTATAGAAGGCATGTCTAGTGTCGGGGCGACACATGATTTTACATTTACATAATTCAATTTTTTTTTCAAATATTTACAAGCATATGAAAACAATTAAATTAGTTTGGCATCCAAATTTACAATTGAAGCAAAGCATAGTAGAATAATTAATTAATTATATATAATAGCAATGATAATTACTAATTAGTGAGAGAAAAACAAAAGAAAATGATAAGCTAAGAAAAAAACGAAAACAGGATCTGTATAAAAAAAACACGACACGAGACGGTAAAGCCGTTTAAGATAAGATTAATGAAAAGAAAGCTTTGATAATTGAAAGGTTAAACCCTAAATTGCAATATTATTGATAATAAAAGGGAACAAACAGTGGAAGTGAGGAAATTACCTGAGGAGAAGGAAAAGAGAGAGAAGAGATAATGTGTGGAGAGAAAGGGGATTGGTGGTGTGGAAAATGCTATCTTCTATTCTATATATATAGCATTATGGTGGTGATTATGATAAGTGAGGGCCACTCGTTTGATATTTTTGCTTAATAATTGGGGAGCTATGTTTGTTATGTACTAATATATGCAGACAAAATATTGAGTATTTCATTTTCATTCATCTCTCGCGAAATTTCTCACTTATATTTATACTTGGTACGGTAATTTGTGAGTAAGAAATTGTGCAGCTTTTGCTAAATTACACTTATACTACTATTTATTTAACAAAAACTATGCTTTGTCCCAAAAGTGCAGCTTTTGCTAAATTACGGTGGCAAACACCGAATATTAGTTGTTTTGGTGGTAATTAGTGTTGAATTTGTAAAAAGAATTACGATTTGATCCCACAAAAGTGTTTGAAAAGAGACTGAAACTACTTGATGTCAGAATTATTCTAGAGTTTTGGACTACTACATACTATAGTCATTTTCCCTATAAATCATATGGTGAAAACCAAAGAAAAATAAATTACGGTGTCAAGTAAACAAAATAATGTGAAAATTTATTGTCAATTCACTTTTAGTTGAATGTATCCAAACATAAATTATTTTATTTTTAACTCAATTTTAATTAGAAACACTTTTTTACAAAATTAATTTATTCAAAATCAATTTTTCTCACCGTAGAACCATACATTATGTTTGGTTTTGTGGCAATGAAAATTAAGTTTGGTAAAATCGAATTTGACAAAATTGATTTTAGTTAAAAGTGAATTTTCGTCAAAATTGCCACTCTTTTTGTCCGAATTTCAAACTTACATGTAATAATTATTTTTGGCAGAATTGATTTTGCCACTCTTGTTGTCACTTTTTAAAAATTGGCGGATTTGATTTTAACTATATACAATTAGATTGTATATAGTTTTTGTCAAAAAAATTATCGACTATAATTTCATCTTCTTTTTAAAGTGAATAAGAGTCCAGTATTTAAAATTCAAATTTTACATGTAATAATGAAAATATACAAGAACAATTGAATTGGTCACTTAAGTCCCTATATGATAGCTCAAGTGGTAAGAGCTGGGGGACATAGAGTGGGTAGAGGTAAGTTCAAGGTTTAAATTCTGGTAGCAGTATTTATCATTCCGATGTATAAAAAAAAAAATTGTTCACTTAATAGTCCATATTACTATCTCAAATTTTAATACATGTGAGATGATTTCTCAATTTTCCTACAAGTTGAGCAGGGAAGAATTTACTTTAACAAAATTATCATCATTACGGATGGGAATAGGCTAGGTCGGCCTAGAGAGCCCTATGGCCTAGTCTATATAGGCTCGGGCCAAACCAAGCTATTTTTTTTAAATAGGCTAAGCCAAGGCTTTTTCATAAACCTATTTAACTAAATATGTCAGGCTATTGAAAAAGCCTATAAAACCTACTAGGCCGACCTATTAAGATAAAATATTTGTAATATTTTTATTATTGAATATTAAATATTTAATTTTGAACTAAATTTTAATTCCACAAATTTTACAATGAACTAATTTTTTGCATATATAAATATATTACTGTAGTACTATAAATTAGAATTATGATAATTATATAGTTAAATTTTCTAAAGTATTATGTGAAATATCAAAATAAATTTTAATCTCATTGGTGAATTAGTTGATTGGTCTATTTAAACGTAAATATGATTATTTATTTAAAAAAATTCATACGAAATAGGTTTTTAAACAGGCTAACAAACCAGGCCAGACTTTCTAAAGGCTAGGCCGCAGGCCTAAAAATCAAGTCTATAACAGGTTATAGGTCAGACTTAGACCTTTAAACTTTTGACAGGCCTAACTCAGACTTGGCAAATCTTAACTCGGCCTGGCCTATTTCCACCCCTAATCATCATTAACGTCTCTCCTTATATTCAAATATTAAAAAAAATATGTATAACTTTCATTAAAAAAATATATTTTATCCCTTTAGTGTAGGAAATCAGAATATTCTTTATATTCCCTAATCATTCACTAAATCCAAATTGATTTTGTTCCTCTTTTCCACTGAGGTGATATGAGAAAGGCATTTAACACGTTGCATATGTACCAAACAAAAACAATTTAGTCGTAGATATTAATTGTATGTAATAAGATTCGAATTTTAATACATTGATTTATTCTTTTTTAAAATATAAAATTTTAACAATTAAACTATTTCACAAATAAAAAACAAAAAAAGTGTTTCAACATCACTAATGATACCCAATAATCAACATTTAAAAATCACTTGGTTAATAATAGTTTAATACGATAAAAATGTTCTAATTCACAGTTTATACGTTAGGTAAGTGGAGTTATTTTAATGGGTAGGGTCTCAAACAATACTAAGTGACAATATTTGTAATTTACTAATAGAGCACACCGTGACGTATAGGCTGCTGCGTTGATTGAAGCACAAATACATGTGTCCAGTTGTTCTATGGAGTAAGGTTGAAGTAATTAAGCACTTGTATGTCCTAAATTAATCATCAAATTTTTTTTTTGGATAATTAAATTAATCATCAAATTACTAGAAATGATCTACACAAAAGCCAGGCCAAAACATGACAAGGGAAACTGCAGTTGGAGAATGGAAACTACCAGGAAACTACACTAGCTTCTTTTTTCTTTTCTTCTTTTCCAATTTATTTTAAACTTTTGTCTTATTTATGTAGGTTCTCTCCCTATAAGATAGTCTTATTTGAGACATGTTATATACTCTCTACAAATTAAGATTGAAACATTAATTTGTCACGTAATAATATAAAAGTTTAATCTTTTTATATGTTTGTGATAAATAAATAATTAACATATTGAAGTATTGAACATCATTGTCACTCCTTCTTCAATCATCATCACTTTAATTAAAATATTGTACTCATTGTCACTCCTTCAATCATTAATAACTTAAAAACTAATTTTGTTTTATAATTATTCTTCAAAACACAAAAAACTTCTTAAAAAAAATATTACATATATTTTGGTACCTTTTTTTAAGTAGAACTAAATTTATATACATTGATAATATAATCATATTATGTATGTATGTGTCCAATTAAATCATGTCATTTGTCATGGATATATTTTATGAATTTACTTGTTAAAGTAGAATTATGGTGCGACCGTCAATATATAACAATTAAACTCGTAGATACTTTAGATATTGAAGGTGGTTAGTCTAATTCTTGATATAGATTAGTAATCTATAAAAAAACTGGTCAGTATTAACTATTGACAAAAATTAGTAATTTATAAAGTCCGTGAATATATTTCACAATAATATGATTAAAAAAGAATACTAACATATGTGACTTGTACAAGGCATAAATTTGTATTCACTCATAAAAATAAATCATAAGAATTTGGTTTATGTTAGATTATGTGCAGATTTTGTCTTTAGAAAGTTGGGTATACAGTGTGAACTTTTTTTATTTAATTAACAAATATATTATAATAATCAACCATAACTAAAAACATATAAATGATGATAAAAAGTAATGCTGAATTAACTTGGTTAGAATTTGTTGATGGTATTTTTTTTTCTCTATAAATAACTCCTACAATAATTTATACTTACACAAATTCATAAATTCCTACTACAATTATTCTAAATTCATTTGTGAAGATAACATGACTTGAAACACATGAAATCCTTGCTCTGGAGGGTTATTTATTTCATCTTCTCTCACTATAATGTCATGAGTTCCGAACGCGACATGTCATCTTTGAGTATATGTCGGGAAGGATTCTCTTTCGTGGACTAAATGGAGAAAATGATGTGCTTTAATCTCATCCCTTTATTTCTTTCATCACCGCCAATTCCCAAATTCATCCACACCACAATGGTGGACACAGGCGATGAAAGGGCGCTGATGTCCCTATTTTTTGTTTAATATTAACCCAAATTTTACAAGCTCCATTATCTCTCTCATTCTTTGTTTAATAAAAACCCAATTTTTACAATCTCCTTTCTCTCACATTCTTTATTGTAATTTTTTCTTGCAATTGTGAGTTTTTGGATGATAATGGTGGAGATTGGAAACATGATAAATGAGACAAGAAAATTATAAAACTCATTTGGTAATCAAATTTGTAAAAATTATTTTTACAATCTATTTCAATAAAACCATGATTGATTTAAAAGGCTGAACCTGAGTTACTAGGGTTACTATGGCCACAAAATTATTATGTTTACAAAATGGTGAGTATTTATGTTTTGTTGTTGGCAATTGCGAAATAAGTTGACAGATGAGGGCGAGTTCGTCCAGGTTCCCTTACCTCGAAAAACATAGTTATATTGCTAGTTATCCGTTGTGTTCCTATCTGTTGAGGTTAACGTGGCAGACATATGAGTGTTCCTATCCGTTGAGGCTAATGTGACAGACACATGAGTCATTTTTCCTCATATGCTAAGAGCATGTTTCAATAGACTCCATCTGCTCGAGCAATTATTTTTGGACTCCTGCCTAATTTAAAATTATATATATATTTTTTGGTAAACTATAAATACCTTAACAATTTATTAAATTAATTATCAAATAAAAAACAAATCAATTGAAATAAAAGGAATTGATTAATTTTTCTTAAAAAAAAAAAAAAGACAAGAAATGTTCCCTTTGGTTAAAAGAAGCATGTTCCGATTTACCAAAAAAAAACATGTTTCCTATCACTAGAATTCGTCAGCATAAATAAAAGATGTGAAAAAGGTAGAGTGGAACTGTGGGAATATTTTAAAGGTTGTTTAGTTTGAGAAAAAAAATAGAGAAAATACAAAATCAATTAATGGATTTGAGCTAAAGTAAAAAAATTGTGTTTTTTTTTGTTAAAAGAATTTTGTGTTTTTCTCTCTTCTCTATTTATTTCTCTCAAATCTAACAAAGAGCAAAATAATAGAGTGAAAAGAAATAGAATATCTATCCCATATTTACCAAATTGCCATTAATGAAATCTAGCTCTAGTTTTTTTTTTTTTTTTTTTCTAGCTCTAGCTCTAGCGCTAGTTTTTTAGTTTTAAAAACTAGAAAATTTTAGTTTTAAAAACTAGAAAAATGAAAAATATAGTTTTGAAGAAACAATTATAATAATGAAGACCTCGAAACAATTTTCTTCTTTTATAATTTTTAAAAATAAAAAACTTTTTTTAAAAATTAAATCAAACAAACCCTTAAAATATCAATAAAGATCGACTATTAATGTATATGGATTAAGAAGACTAATAATCTATTATAAGTACTTTGAACAAAAAGCGAATATTTAAGGAAAAGAACTAAGAAATCAAAATAAGAGAAAACTCTAATGAATTATTATAGATTTTCAAACTCTTTTTTTATTAGAAGCCAATATTATAATATCCGAATTCATAACCTTCTTATTAATTTCTACCTCATCAAATCTAACTATCAAGTCATGCTTATAACTCTCACATACATTTGAATCTTTATTATAGTCATAGTATACACCTCTTCACACCACATCTTCCATGTTCTGTTACAACTAATTTTGCCAACATGACATACTTGTTTTGCTTTATCACTTTTTTTTTTTTGAGGTAGCTACTAGCTAGTATCACATGTATATCAAAACAACTTATGAATTATTTAAAATAAAATCGGTTACTTTAATCAACTCCACCAAACCCAACTTTCACTGATTATGTATTTATCTTATTAACCAATAAGTCAAATTAAAGTTTCATTAACTTTAAATAATTGTGATTTAAAAATTGTGAGCTGAAGTTAGTGATTTTGTCACCATTCATTGCATAAAATTAAACAAAAAGCAGCAGCCATTAAAGAAGATAAAAAAACAGCTTTCATGAGAAGTGCAAGTTGAAGTTTGTTTTGCAGAGGAAAGTGAGTATTTGTGGAACCCTTCAAATCAAATTAGGCTTTAGAGTTTAGAGCCACTTGGTCCTCCCTTCATTCCATCAAAGAGACGTCCTTGTTTCAAATCAAAGATTCTTATGCTTAATATTCTATAATTATGATCAAGTCAAATTGGCAAATTGTAAAGCATTTGTCACTATGTTCATGTTTGCTCTTTTAGGCCTCACCATTGTGGTGTGGCCTCAACTTTTCCCCAACTCTTTTTCATCATCAACATCATCATTTTTTTTTTATCATTCATACAATTCTATCGAATATTTATCATACATAACCATTAACCAATATAAATAAAATAGCTTGTAAAAAAATAATTTTTTTTGAAGAAAAAATGAAGGGTATTTGTTAAATATTTTGAAAAGTAGTACAATAAGATGATATGATGGTGAAATATGATATTTTTTGTTAAGATCAGAGTATCTACCGCCGAACACAGTGACTATTCCCTTCGCTAGATTGGAGGCACTGAAATATGATTAGACCACTAAGTATAATATTTTGAGGTTACTTTTTTTTTATGACATGCACATGATAAATCAATATATTTTAATTCATTTTTACATGTAGTTAATTTTTATTAAAAAAATGTAGTTAACTTATTGTGTTAACTTTAATATCTTATTGTTACTTTAATAAAAAAAAATGTAGTTAATTTTTATTAAAAAAAAGCACATTAATATCTTATTGTGTTAACTTTACTATTTAAAATTTCTCTATAAATATCTTAAATTAAATATAATTTGATACACATATATAATGTTTTTATGTATAATGTTTTTTTCCGATATAATTTTATGAATTATTACAATGATAAAGTTAAACAAAAAGCGATTCACTCATATACGAATTTGAATATACAATTTTTTTTAAAACTACGAATTTAAAGATATAAATAATACAATACCTTATCAAAACTCGAACCTTTGACCACCATCATTCCTAATTTTAGATGTATTCGCACTTTGTGCATCTTTTTTGTTTTTTTTTTAGAGAATCACAAAAATTTGTATATTTTTTTGGTACAAAAAATAACAAAGTCATTAAAAATTCATACGTACAAATTTAAACGACCGAAATTCAATCTTCAATCATAAATATTTAACTTAAAAATTTCAACATTTTTCTGCAAGTTGAATTAGACTTCTAAAACAAAAACTTATTTGATCATGCATAAAAAAAGATTAATCCACACAATAAAAAAATAAAAGAAAATAACGATAATAATATTTGACCCAAAAACAAAATAATAATAATAAAAGCTCAATGTTCATAGTACTAGAGTTATTTTATGACCGATATACCCTTAACATCTCATTTTCCATAGGTTCGTAGTTGTAGAGTTGTTGTTGACACCAATACCATCCATTTTTCACACATTCAATCAAAATCCATCGTACCACGATATGGATAGGGTGTTCTCAGTTGACGAAATTTCCGACCACTTATGGTCACCGCAGATTCACGGTGGCGCCACCGTCGACGAACCTTCCAACATGAGTCGCAGCGCTTCCGAATGGGCTTTTCAACGCTTTCTTCAAGAAGCTGCCACACCTTCCCCTTCTTCTTCCTCTGTTGCTGACAACAACAACAACAACAACAACGTCTTTCTCGACAACGTTGCTCCTCCTCCGACGAAGACGAAGGATAATGAGCCTCCGGTTCTTCCTTCTCCTCCGGTGACCGTTGATTCGGAGGAATATCGTCGTGCTGTGTTGAAGAGTAAGCTGAGTCTCGCTTGTGCTGCAGTTGCCATGACTAGGGTATGTTTTTGCTTTGATTTTCCCTTTTTGGGATTGCAATGTGAAATGTTTCGTTTCTTTTGATTTTGAATTTGGATCCGTCTTGATCTGTTTGATTCATGTTTTTTGTATCTGGGTATTGAGAAAAATTCAATTTTTTATTGTTTTGCATTCTGGGTTTTGATTCTTATAAATATAGTTAGGTTTCCTTTTTTCTCTTTTTCTGATTCACAGCTTATTGGAGCTTCTATTAGAAATTAGAATTGATTATAACTTGGATTCCAAGTGAAAAGGTATATTTTTTTGGTGTGATTGGTCTCGGATTAGTTTGTCCTTGGACCAGATATGAGATACCCAGTTTCCGAAAAGAAAAAAACATATAACTTTTCTCCATACTCAATTGATCCTTTTAGTTACAACATCGAAGAAGTTTGAAGATGACACTATATATCTATTCGTGTGTAACAATTGCATATTCGGAGTTGTATAAATATATTTAATAGGAATATTTAGTTAGCCTTTTGATAATCGGTTAAAATTTGATAGCGCCTAACTGATAGCTGTGCAGAAATTAGATTGATCATCCAAATTCAAGTTCTTAGATGGCTTCCATAAAATGTTTGCTTAAAATATATATTTGTTGACATCGTCAACCTGCATATTGCTTGCCTTGTTTTGCCTTTTGTCATCTGCAATTCTGCACCGCGATCCTACTCTTTCAAATTGCATTGACTTTGTAGTTTTGTATGCAGCGGTGGGGTGGATCTTCTCTAGGGAAGGGATGTGCCATGGCACCCCTCAAAATTTTATTTTTTTAGTAGATTATATATATTTTTTAATCCCGATAGTTGCCATTTTTTGTTTCAAGTTAATGTATTATTACTTAATTATTGGGAAAATGGGATGAGAAGGATCGAACTCGTGCATGTGAGGTAAAAAGTAACGATTTTTACCACTACGTCATGATGCAAATTTGTTCTTTACATTAAATGTTAATACTTATTATAAATATGGCCCCATCTAAATTTCAGTCAAGATCCATCACTGTTTGTATGATCTATTACTTTTACATGATTTCAAAATTGAGTTACCCATCTTCCATTTTGCTTATCTTTTCACACTTCGAATTGTGCAATTATGTAATTATTGTTTCTTACTCATTGCAATAGGGGTCTTTGACTAAATCTCAAGATCTAGCCACTTTTCCTGAGAATGGATCACAGTCATCTAATCCTACTCAAGTTGGACCTCAGCCCATTTTTGAAGGTTTGAATCAGTAAATGTTTACGCATATATGAAAACCGAGAAGATTAATTGTAGGAAATGGATCACATTTATGAATAAAAAATGTTACATACACCACTAGACTATCTCCATGAGTAACTTAGAGATGGATGAATGCTGAAACATAATGTAAAATAATAAGATAGTAACCATTGTTAGACTCACATGAGTACGGTGAAAGCATAATCTATGTCTACAATTTTGTTTTAATCAGAAATCTTTTGTAAGTTTTCTTTTACTGATCTGTTAAGTAGTTTATGGAGCTGCTTTAGGGGTTAGGGGTTATTTTTTCTCTCTTAATTTGAATAACCCTTGTTGAATTATGTCAAATATCTATTTATGTAGGATCCACTCCTCCTGGAAATGATCCACCTATATTACAAGACAAAGATGCCAAAGTACCTCCTGCAATCCCTTCCATACCTCCTCCTGTCCAGAAAAAACCCGTTGTTGCAACTAGGCCATCAACAAGTGGATCATCAAGAGAACTGTCAGATGATGACGAAGCTGAGGGAGAGACATATATGAATGACAGCACAGACCCTACTGATGTAAAACGAGTAAGAAGGTATCTATTTGTCTCGATATTTACTGTTGTCATTATAAATGCATTTTCTTGTATATACAATGATGAGTTAATTGCAATTTTGAAAATCATGTAATTAGGGGTGCTCATTTTAACCGGATAAGTGATATCCATAACCATATCTACATCTGGTTACAAAAAACTGGATAAATTTACTCAGGCGTTGTTTGTGAGTTTGGAGGTGAGGGCTTTGGAGGGAGGGAAATAGAGAAATCTTTTACATTTTTTTGAGTGTTTTTATAGAGAAAAATAAATAAACGTTTATGGTTAATATTAATATATTTTTTAATTTTGAGAAAATTCATATAGACCCTCCAACCACACACACACACACACCCAATACAGTTTTTTAGGTGCTTATATAAATTTCCGAAAATCTCAATTCTCAACCAAAACCTTTACAAGATCTAGGTGCTTCATACTACTTTTTAAGCATATCAGAGGAAAAAGAGATGGGGAACTCTACTTCATCGTCGAGGTAACTTCATTTAGTTTTGCTGTCGTCGAGCTTTCAAGCAGAACGAGTATAACTCAATGATTTGCTCTTTTCATAGATCTGAGATCGTTTTTGTTCAAGAACAAAAATTAAATCAAGGATACGATATGATTTTATTTTCGCTCTTTTCATATATCTGAGGTTGTTTCGTAGTATTTTCTTTTCAACCATAAATTATCTTAATCCCCTATGTTTAATCCTTCAAACACGCTGCTACAAATTTGGAGAGTTTATTCTCAAGCACACCATTGTTTTCGTATTACAGTATAATTTATTTAATTTTAAAAATTGAATTTTCGAAATGAAATTTGTTGCAATTAATAAGGTGATCATATCAAGATCTCTTGATGTGTGCTTGTATTTAAAATAATTAAATTGATCGATTGCTTCAGAGAGCTTTTTTTAATTGATAACACACATGATTTGATAAATCTAGCTATGAAACCGGTTCTGTTTTTCCAATCCATTTTATTAGTTGTTATTATTATATGGATATGATTCGGATACTAAAAAATCCAAACCATGACGAACACCCCTACATTTAAATATTTAATTGGCTCCATAGTGTTTTAGAAGTTTGTTTTATTGAGTATGATTTCCTTGCTCTCCTAAATGAACCAAGTGACAGGCCTGCCTAAAAAATTGCATCTTGTCGGTGTCAATATCTTATTTTTCTTTTTCACAAATTGTGCACAAACTGTTGATGTGGTTGCATCAATTTTCACGTTGAGCTCCTACTAGAACCTTTTTTTTTTTGTCAAACTAAGATGTGAACGGAACCCTCTTAAATTTTGGATGTTGCATTTTACTTAAAGTGATTATGCATCTGCTAATTTATATAGTAAATTGGGAAAAAACATTATATTATCTGTAAACTACTAAGCTTATCTTACCTGATTTTTTTCACATGAGAATGTTTTTTTATTGTTTTATTATTGTGATACACTCGTTTGTTTGACTTGAGGACACATTCTACCTCGGTTAATTCAATGTCTAATGACATATATCTGCCAGGATGCTTTCCAATAGAGAGTCAGCTAGACGCTCAAGACGAAGAAAGCAGGCACATTTAACTGAGTTGGAAACACAGGTATTGTGTGTTTTATTTTAGATCTGGGTTCTTCTCCCTCTTCAATTTCACTCTTAGTCAGTTAGTTCTTCCATTTAGATTTTCTTGTTTTCTAATCTTATACTGTATCTTAGGTCATTGATCAAAAAAATATTGTATCTTAGGTTTCTCAATTAAGAGGCGAAAACTCTACCTTGGTAAAGCGCCTTACTGATGTGAGCCAAAAGTACACTGAATCTGCTGTTGACAACAGAGTACTGAAAGCTGATGTTGAAACGTTAAGAGCAAAGGTAAAGTCATGCTTACTGTATTTACATGGCTTGATTATAATCTGTTGTGGTAAACATTCTGTCTCTGGTTTGATTAAGGCTCACTGAAAAGAGAAACTAAATTGAAGCTCTGTTTGGTAAAAAATATTAGATGACAAATAAGTTAGCTAACAATGGATAGCAATTAAGTTAGCTGATAGAGTAGAAGATATGCTAGCATATTGAGTTTGAAGTGTTTAGTAAAATTAGCTGTTGAACCGGCTGATAAATATGAAATGACAACAATATCTTAAATTAATATTTTTAAAAAATTCAAATAAGATAATGAGGTTAAAAATTAGAGTAAATATGATACATTATATGCTCAAATGTTAATTGAATTAACATCTCAAAAAATGCTATAAGCTCGTGAAAGAATATTGTTACCATATCGTTCAATTTTGATCATACGAACATATCGCTATAACCTACTCGTTTGACCTTGTCAAACAAAGGTTAAAATTAAAAGTAATGTTGATTTGTAGTTACAGAGATCTGACATGTTTCTGGTTTCGATCCATGTTATTCTCTCTTTTAGGTGAAGATGGCTGAAGAGACCGTCAAAAGAATTACCGGAATGAACCCAATGTTTCCTGTGATGCCTGACATGTCATCAATGGGCATGCCATCATTTGATGGAAGCCCTTCAGATAATTCGGCTGATGCAGCTGTTCCTGTGCAAGACGATCCACATCATCACTTCTATCAACCGACATCCAATAATCCTATGCCGTGTCATGATATGAGAGTCAACAATGGGTTAGGAGACATTTCTACAATTGAAAATGTGCAACAGAATAATACAGCAGTTGTAGGTGGCAACAAGACGGGTCAATCAGCTCCTCCCTTGCACCGGGTGGCTAGCTTGGAACATCTTCAGAAGCGGATCCGTGGTGGTGTTGATTCTTGTGGACCTACTTCTAATGGAGAGCAGTAATTAAATAACCATATCTTATGGTTGGTGTGGTCAAGAAATTATCCTTGAACACCCATTTGTGTTGGTTATTATTATAATTAAAGTCCTATTCTTACCTACATTGCAAATCATTTTTAATGGAGCACATGATGTTGTATTCAATCATTGTACTCCATATCTTCTTTTGGGTAAAGATAATTTATACCCTCTTTTATAGATTTGCAATCTCTGAACTTATTCTTCAAAATGTTTGGTCAATGATGCGGGGAGAAAGAAATATCCGCGAGTTATTATAAACAAAAGCCGAGTTAGTTCCTCAAGTTATTTTTCTTTTCCGCCATTATTTACTATGTGAGATATCATTGAATCTGTGTATAAAAACGTAGTATTTATATATCCACAATTATTTAGGTGGTGAGAAGTAATTGGATTCACGTATAAATACATAGTATTTATATTGACAATATAGTACTAATAAAGCTCATTTTTTTTAAACTAAGCTATATAATTAATCCATTCAAAAGAATTGGACATTTTTTTATTCAAGAATTAGACTTGAACAAATAAAATTGAAAAATATCTGAGCTGTCAAAAAAATGATGTACACAATCACAAAAATATTGGGTGAGCCATTGAAAACACTTGCCACAGTCCCACCCAATCTGCAATCTATTCTTGTTTCACATTGGCACTGATAACTGTTATCCACACATTTAGTAGACACCAGAAAATAGAATCAAACCAAAAATGGAGACAACACTTTCCCTCTCTTCATCTTCATTTATCCCTCGGCTTCCAAGCTCTTCATCCTATTCCAGCTTATCCTTCTTAGCTACCAACTCAAACACTACCTCACATTTCTTGAATAAAGCTAGAATCAAAACTAGAAGAACAAAGGGTTTCACCTGCAAGGCGTTCTTCGGACTAGGTGTGCCCGAGCTTGTTGTTATTGCAGGAGTTGCTGCTCTTGTTTTCGGTCCTAAGAAGTTACCTGAAGTTGGTCGCAGCATAGGCCAAACTGTCAAAAGCTTCCAACAGGTAGTTCCATTTTTTCATTCTTGATTCTTTGGATAAAGTTACAGTTTTTCACTATGTCCGTGTAACATGTAGATGCTTTTTACATTTGTTACATGTTCGAGGATTATCTTCATACATTAAGAGTCTTGCATTGGATGGAATATGATATGAAATTGAGTTTATTACCGAGTAACATCTCTCACCTTTTAAACTTGGTATTAGAGACTTAGAGTCGTTGGACTATCTGTTATAAGACAACTTGGATCATGCTAGAAATGTGTAGGGCGTGAGAAGTGGTCTGTCGATTTTACAGGGTTGAGTTATAGTCGGACAATTTTTGTTAGCTTATTCCAATTATTAGTAGTATATAGCCATACATATGGTTGAAAATTATTTTGGAAGAAATTACCTATCTCATAAAACTATTGTTTATAATAATTCACTAGAAGATAATTTGTATTACTTATTTGGTTATTAATTAGATTTTTGAAATGTTGTAGGCAGCAAAGGAGTTTGAGACCGAGCTAAAAAAGGAACCAAATTCTGCAGAAGAAATCTCTGTTGCTAGTGACAAGGAGGAGCAAGATATTAATGTTTCTAGTACAAAGGATAGTGTATGAGATGAGATGATATTCTAAGTTTTCTTTAGTCTTAGACGATATTCTAAGTAGACATATCTTAATAAAATTGTACAATGGCGTTATGCATTTAAAACAAGTAATACTATTCTATAAATTAAGATACAAAATGTCTATAATTTTTTTCCTAGCTACCATGCCAAGAAGTAATTGATATAAGATTGGTTTGGTGGCTGAAATGAGAGTTAATAAGTGAAGTGATAAGAGTAGTGAGAAGTTTGTTTATCACATCTAACAAAAACTAACAGATTAACATTAACATTGGTTGTGTCAAAAAATTGTTGGCATTCATGGTAGTTGAGTACCTTTTTTCTGTTACAGGAACAAGAGTTTTTTGACTTCAGGGAACAAGAGTTGTTGAGGAATAATTGAGGAACTTTACCTAAAGCAATAATTCACAGGCCAAACAGAATAGTATTTGTTGAGGCGCCGTTTTAATATGTGATATACTATTAGATAGACTTTCTTTTTAGAGTAAACTTTCTCTTCGTAGAGACTAATCTTTCGATTTTTGTATATTAATGAAAGCATTTTTGTCTAAAACAATTAAGTTGTTGATTATTTTGAGTTTTAATTTTACGATGTTAGTTATCACTATTTTTGTGTATGTTTAATTCTCCGGTTAAGTAAAATTGATTTTAAATGATATGATTATGGAAAAATAAATTGATTTTAAATGAAATGATTATAGAAAAATTGAGCGAAGGGGAAAATGATTTATGTTTAAATGTATTTATATAAAACTAATTTTGAAGACAATAAATATTTTAGAGGATTCAAAATATATCAAAATCAACTTTATTTGACAATGAGAAATTTTGAACTCACAACTTATAAACTATATTCAATAATACTACATATAATTTATTTATGCTTTTGACTCCTTTAAAGTCCAATTATTAAAGTGGTGTTAGATCATTAGTGGATTAGACCAATTATTATTTAACAAAAGAAAAAAATTGGATTGCAGTCTTTGCAAATAGTCAACGTCTCAGTTATTAATTTGTGAAGTAAAATAAATAAATAAAACAAACACGCCCAGTGGGACTCGAACCCACAATCGCTTGATTAGAAGTCAAGCGCCTTATCCATTAGGCCATGGGCGCTTAGATGTTAAATTTGTTTTACAGCGCTTAATATTGTGTAATTTCTCAGAGATGACTTATTGCTTGAAAATGGAATTAAAAGAAATTTGGTAAAAGTAAAAGCAATTAAAATTTCATAAACTTTATTATCTTATTTATTTATTTATAGTATTAGACTTTTTTGAATACAAAAAAGAAAATATTTCTTAATAATAATATTATCCCACGCTGAATTTTTATTAAAAGTATATACTATATGTTTTCTAGACCACGTCTTTTAGAAAATATCAGATGAAAAAAAGAAACTATACATATGCTGGCATGACAAACTATAACATCAAAGCAATTACCTACAACTTAATGATTCATCATTGACTTATGTATGAATGGTTATTTAAATGTTAAAACAATGATACACTGGACCTAGTTTCTTAAAAAGTATGGTGTGCTGTATACCACTTTCATTTCATAAATATCATCTTAATTAAGAATAAATTAAAGATTACTACTAAGTTCTAAGTTAGAAGTGGAGCCTAGTTAAGTTAAAGATACCCCCGTATTTATTCTATGAATGAAAATGGGAGTCGGAAGATTATCTATCCCGGTGATTGTATCTTGATGCTTGGTTTTGTTGTTTGTTGCTCTGTTGTTTTAGTCTAGTGCCAGGGAGTTTTGTTGGGAGTGGGTGATGCTTTGTTTGGGAGTGCCCTTCGCTTCGTTTTGTTCTTGTGTTTTCTTTTGTTTTTGTTATCTATTTTTCTTGTACTTTTTGTTAGAGTTGTTTAATAAAATTTGTCATTTAAAAAAAAAATTAAAAATTACTACGAACTAGAAAGAAAGCAAAAGATAAATATAATTTTACTATGTTACTAACCAGAAACCGAAAAGAAGATTACTACTAGCCATTGCCATGTAAATGACCATATATATATAGGTCGCTCTATAAATATATAGATAAATGAAATATTAGATTTACTATGATTAAATTTCACTAATATTATCAACATACGCCACAAATAGTAGATAGAGTCTCTTATCATTTGTTCTATATAATAAATATTTGGTGACTAACTACAGAAAAATATTTGTTGGGAGGATAACTTTTTTAAATAAACTGTAATTATCTTGTGAGGATTAATAAAAAAGCTTTATAAAAATTGGATATACGGATTTGAACATGCAATTTTTCACTTCTTAACATTTGGCGTGTGTTGGATAGATAAGCTCAATTTTTATTGCACTTATTACAACATTACTTATATTGTTAACTTTTATTCATTGAAGATAAACTATCCATAATTGCTTTAAGAATAACTTATAAAATACTATAAAATTATTATTTCAATAATAAAATACAGAATCAAGTAAGTAGCGTTTTGAAGTATTGTCTACTTTGAACTGCCTTGATGTCTCACGTTTGTAAAATTGATATGTATAAGTGTTGTATACAAACTATTCTTAATCTCGAATTCAAACAATGTGAGAATTATTAAATACACCGAATAATACGTTATGACTAAATTGAGAAAAGAAAGAAAAAAAAGAGGGCGCGTGGGCGTGGGCGTGCACGTAAGAAAAACAGAAACGTTTACCCAACATTCATTCATTCATTCTTTTTCCGTTTTGTTTGTTCTTGTTTAGTTTTGCGGGTCGTCTCTCTCTCTTTCACGTCGTTTTTAGTCTTTTTAAAACCGCACTCACCATTTTCATTCTCACAACACAAAAGCTGAAAAATAAAAGCAGCTTTAACATAAAACAAACAAACAAACTCCCAAATTCAATCCCATCACTCTCTCCATTCTCACTCGATCACTTGTTTGTTTAATCACTTTATTAGTGATTAATTAACTCCATAATAATTAATCAATCTTCTAAACAACTACTACTACTACTAGTACAAAACAAAAACATTATCGGGAAACAAAACAAAACCCCCAAATTCTATTCCTTCCAGTTCTTCATCATCATATTTCACACACACACAACATCTCCCTCTTTTCCGCTGCTTTTCGTCTTTTCCATTTTCAAACCATCTAACAAATGCAACAACATTAAAAAAGGTTACTAGTACTACTACATATTACAAGCTTACAACACCAAGAATCTTTAATATAATAGAGAGATGGCGTCGGAGGGATTAGGTGATGATTTCTTTGAGCAGATCTTAGCAGTGCCTGAAAATGGAGTTGTTGGTGGATATGGAAGGAATATGGATCATCATGTTGGAGGAGTGTTGCAATTGGGGTCAACTACATCTGGTGGTGGTGGTGGTTTGAGAGGAGGAATAATGCCGTTGGGGTTGAATTTGGAACAAACTCATCATGGTTTTCTTAGAGATGCAACGCGCTTTGTTGACAACGTTGTTGATGTTGATGGAAACATCAACAATAACAATAACCATCATCAACATCTTCGTCTTCATGACATCAATAACAACAATAATGGTTCTTCCTCGCCCTCTTCTACCCCAGGAATCACCGTATGTTCTCATTCATTCTCCTATTCTTTTCCATCTGTTTCAAAATAAGTGTTGCACGCATCATGATATAAAAAAAATAACACTTTTATTAAATTAACTTTGTTTTAATATTTTGTTCATCTGAAAAATGCAATTTCAATTTTCAAGAGAAATAATTTTTAACTTGAATTTATTTATCTCGTTAAACTCTGAATTATATTAGAGCTCTATTCTGAGAATTAGAAGAGATTAACACAAACGTATAATTATATTTGAGTCATTACTATTACTTGAGGGGGTTAGTTAAGTGATTAGTTAATTGTAGGGTTGGGTTGGGTGGGATGTCAGGGTATATGCATGCAGTTTATGTAAGACAAGAATGCAAAGACATTTGGTTTGAATTATTGTTTTTATGTGTATATCCACTATTTAATTCTACAACGCTTGTTTAAATTTAATTTGTTTGTTAATGTTACTATGATTGTTTTAATACACACTTTATTTGAACTTGTCTAAATTTTGATCTTAATCTTTATGTTTTACAAACTTTTTATCGCGTTAATGTCTAGCACAAATAATTGATACTATGAAAAACGTGTGTGAGTGTCGTAAACTCTGAAGTCTGAAGTACCGAGTTCAATTGTTCATTTTTTTTTTCCGGATTTAGTTCAATTGATCATTGTTTGTTATGGTTTGTGTATGGCATGCAGGATAGAGATTCAATGCATATGAGGGGCTTGTTTTCAACGTTTGGACAATTGCATACTCCTACTCATGCTCAACCTGTACGCCCCATGCTACAATCTCCATCTCCTCAACCCCAACTCCACCTTCACCATCAACACCAACAGGTATACCTAATATTAATGTCTATATTATTATAAATAAATCATGATTTTAATATTCATTATTTAATGACTATATTGTCCCTAAATTTTCAATCATACATCAATTATATCTTGATAATAATTTAATCCTTCTTCCAATTAGCTACTTCCATCCGTAACCCACTCAAACCTTAAATCTATATAAAGACAAAATATTATGATATATTTACCTTAAAGTTTAGCTCCTTTACATTAAAGCATAAAGAGAAGATGCCTCTAGATGATTAATATTTATTTAAGTGCTTCACCCATGGCCGTTCTTTAATTCATTTTATGAATTATATAGTAAAATATAAGCTACGGATCCTAATATATATATATATATATATATATATATATATATATATATATATATATATATATATATATATATACTATTTAATAATGAAAGAATGCATGTATAATACAATGCCTTTTCTTCCTATTGTGTTGATTTGATTTCAATTTTTCAAGGGTAATATTCGCATTTGCAGAATCATTGGCTATTCCCCGTTTCTCGTATTTGAAAAATTCCTAGATTTTGTTTTATACTACTCACTTAGTTCCATGTCATGTATATTTTCAATAGAATTGTTGGAACTTGGATGTGTCATGTGTGTTTTACTTTTACTACTCTCCTAGTATCATGTTTAAAATAAATAAAAAATTCACTTTTTATTTGTGATTTTCAATTCAAGTTACATTAACTATTATTTTATTAATCCTTTTAAAAAACTATTATTTTATTAATAAATAACATATTTAACTATTTATCATAGAATTATTGTAAAAAATTATTTATTATAGAACGAAGTTGGTGTAAACAATTAAAATTGACACTTTAAAATGAACATAAGATAATAGTAGTATATTATTTATTTGTTTATTTATTTGAACATAAAATATATAAATTAGAGGTGAAAGTTTTGAGTAGTATGTTAGAGGCCATGAGTTTGATCATCAACTTCATTATAACAAAAAAAACATAAAATATAAAAATTGTTTACGAGATCGTGTGCATTTGGTATTTCTAGTTTTCTATAATTAGCTAAAATACGCACCAAAATTAAAAGACATAATGTTTGATTTAAACTTTGTATTTTTATAATACATATTAAAATTTTGTTGGTGAAGAATCATTTCAATTTATTTATTTTGTTTTCAAGTTTTGCAATCAATGATTGATGAGTACTAACTATCACTACTTTTTTTTAACTGAATTTCAAAATATTATAGTTTCATTTCTCTAACAACCCAAGGATTAAAATACAAAAAACAAACTTAGTACTACCACTTTAGTGTGTGATGAATGATGATTAAGAGAATTTTTCTTTACGCCAACGCGTTTTCTTTTGTTTGATTTGCACATTATTGACTATACTACATAAAGTTTTGGTCTATAGCCAATAGGCATTGGGCAACATAGTGACTCATTTCCAATTCTAATGGGGACCTCATTCTATGTGTCTACTATTTTGTTAGGGCTTGACATTTTGCAAACGTGCAACATTTTATATCCTTTCATTTTGAAGCTTAATCATAATTGTCTGTGATCATTCTCTATCTAAAGTTCCTGTCAAGAAAAGTCTTGCCAAATTTGATATTTTACTTGTAGCTACGATGTTGATTAAGAGTGCTTATAAAAAGAGCATGCCTATAAAAAAAAAGTACACTAATTAAGAAATAAATTAATGGATTTTTGTTATTGAAAAGTTATTACTCAATACTCGAGTCTCGATATCAATTCACTCTATATTTGTTAGAGCGTCTTTGCCTTTTAGGCTCGATGTTTGGGGTTGTAATGTGATTTGATATCAAAGACTTTGGCGAGATGATCATGATTTTAAATTGTGATTACAGATTTACAGTTACAATATTTGATATTACGAAAAATTAGTGTAATAAACGACTAATACAACTGCAATTAATTGCAGCTGTGATTCTTAACATTATAGAAAATTAGGATCAAAAACTACTACTACGTACTTCTACATATGCAATTAAATGCTGATCAAATTAAAGTAAATTGTAATAGTTTGATTATCTATGAATTTGTGAAGCTACTTCTTAATTAGTGAATAATCCTATTGCAGCACTTTCAGAGCCAACAACCAAATCCAGCATCTGTTACAGCCATGCCACAAGCCCCTGGCATCCGTCCTCGAGTGCGAGCAAGAAGAGGCCAAGCCACAGACCCCCACAGCATCGCTGAGAGGGTAAGCGACACATTCTTTTAATCATCCGAGAGCATATTAATGTAAAGCTTGCACAATTCTCATTAATTTGTACTGAATGTAGTTGCGTCGTGAAAGAATCGCTGAAAGAATGAAGGCATTACAGGAGTTAGTTCCAAGCATCAACAAGGTTGGTGGTTTTGCAATGTTATTAATTATAATCAAATTTCTCTGGATTCACTTGCGCAGTTGCGCCTATATAAATTTTTTATGAACACACAATTTGCATTTAATTATGTTTAATATTATGAAAATGTGGTTGTAGACGGACAAAGCAGCAATGCTTGATGAAATCGTTGATTACGTGAAGTTCCTTAGGCTCCAAGTTAAGGTATGTCTAAATATTTGTTTTTATTTTCAGGTGGCAAAACGAATTTATCTCAAACTTAAGTTTGAAAACTTCAATACAAACATGTTCATTAAGCCTCCCAAACATATTTTTTACCTGCTTAATTCTCTGTAGCAACTATATATGAATTAAATAAACAGAATTCTTACATGTCATTTAATTTGATTGATATGTTCAAACAGGTCTTAAGCATGAGTAGACTTGGTGGAGCTGGTGCAGTTGCTCAACTTGTAGCTGATGTTCCTGTTTCTGCTATTGAGGTGATAATTAAAATAAATACATAAAAATTGAAATTTCAAATTTCATTTTTTCTTCATATTCTTTCAATCATTTACATTATATCTACATATTACTTATTTTTAACCTACTCAAATTTTACCTATGTATACCATCAACAATTTATATTGTAGGCGTATTCATTGTCCAACATATTTGGTGTCGCATGAAACCAATAATATTGATTGCTTTTATTTTCTTAAACTACTACTATTAGTCTTTACGTATCAATATAGATATATCTAGCCTTTATGTCTGTGTCAATGCGTCATAAGTTTGGACATGAAAATGTTTACGTGTAATATAAATGTGTCTAGTCTTTATGTTTGTGTCAATGCGTGATAAATTTTGGCACAACCCTTTGATCCACAGGGGGACGACATAGAAGGTGGAACGAACCAACAAGCGTGGGCAAAGTGGTCGAACGACGGAACAGAACAACAAGTTGCTAAACTTATGGAAGAAGATGTTGGTGCAGCTATGCAACTTCTTCAATCCAAGGCACTTTGTATCATGCCTATATCATTAGCCTCAGCAATTTTTCGTATGCCCCAATCAGACACATCAACAATCATCAAACCTGAATCAAACAACAGCCACTCATAGAATGTTACTCTCCTAGTAGCTAACAAAAAATATATATTCTCACCACAAACTTGACATAAATTTGCTCCAATATTTCTCTATCCTTTTTCACAAGGTTAATTTTAATTTCTACTTTTTAATTTTTTTATAAGTTTTGTCAAACTATAGGAGTAATTGTCAATGCTAATAATAAGTGAAATTAGAGGAGCCCAACATGTCATTTTCATGGTGAAAAATTAAATATTTTCAATGACCCTATTGATATTTTTTTCCTTCTAAATATCATTGGTGGGGTTGGTGGTGTATGACCAAAAATATTTTATTTATAGTGGAAGCTCCTTTTTCTTTATTTTTATTTTTGAGTTAGTGGAAAGTGGGGCCATTTAAATGGAAAGGATATAGGTTTGTAATGTATCATGTATTTGGATAAATTTTAATGCAAGTTGAATTAAAATATTGATGTTTACATCGAAAAGCTGTTTGGAAGTATCTCATAATTGGAAAAGCTTAATGTATTTTTAAACAATCCTATATAGTAAAGTTTTGTTTGCTTCTAAAGCAAAATGAATTCCACCACGAAATTAGGTGGTAGATAACTGAACCTGTGTCTAGTTGAGAAAGTAGAAAATGACACTTTGTTAATTTACTAAACAAAATTATAGTAGGACTTATCTTCTTATACCAATATTTTATTTATATAAAGTTAATGCTTTGATGACAGAAATAAATCCCTTTTCCATTGATGTGTGTATTCTTTTGTCATGTCTAAAATTTGTTTTAGTGAAAGAGAAAAAAAAGGACTTCAATTTAGGTAAAAATGTATCTTGTTACTAAAGTATAGTCTAGCAATTTTGTTTATATAAATTTAAATAGTGAGTAATATGAAACTTTCCACTTTTGAAATATAACACAAGACCACAATTCATCTCCATTGCTTTTTTTTTTCTTTTTCATTTTCTTTGGTCAATTTTTTCTTCTTTTTTCTATTAGGAATTGAGGAGAGTGGAGAGGAAAAAGATGTGAGAAATTATTTTAAGTTTTAGGTGTTTGTGTTTAATTTTTTGATAGGGAAAAGGAGGAGAGTAAAATCTCTCTTGTGTCAAGTTTAATTATCAACCAAACGTGGTTTAATGTATTTTTTATCTTATTATCTTATCACTATCATTTGAATAGATTTCTATTTTTAAAAATGAATTTTTAGTCCTCAAATATCATTATGGTATCAATTTTGATCTTAACTCATCTTTTTGCACTAAAATTGATGACTTTCACCTAAAAAAGTTATGGTTTTTGTCCAACATATAAGTATCTTCTTTTCATAATCAAAAGTGGACCACAAATTATCACTTTGGCCATTTTGGTGCTAAAATTATCATTTTTGGGAAAAATAACCTGCTAACAAAATTGCAACTATATACTCCCAAAATTGCAACTATATACTCCCATAAGAGAACTTGTATTTTCTAGGTTAATGAAATGATTGATGTATTTGGTCTATAATATGAATTAAATACATCAATCATTCCATGAATTTAAAATGTAAAAGTTCTCTTTAGGACGGGAGTAACACATAAAGATTAAAGATATTTAAAGAATTGATCGAGTTCGATCTTTGGTCACTCCACTTCGTGTATATGTGAGTCTATAATGGTTTCGTTATTTTGTCTATGTACAATAAATAAAAGAATTGTTCAAAAAGTTTAGCTCAACTAATAGAAAAATGTCAAAATTGTCAGATCGAATATTCATTACTGAAGTTTGAATTCCAGTCCATCTATTTTGTGTGTGTGAATTTTTAATGACTTATCATTTTCATCTATATAAAAAATATAGAGGATTCACATGAGAAAGTTAATACAATAACCTAACATGTCCCTTTTTTTTTCCTACCTTTTCTAACAAAATAGGTGGCTAATTGAGATATTTCTCAGGCGATGGGGTCTTGGCTCAAAAAAGTAAGTTACATACAATACAACCTATTTGATTGTTTTTTTTGACACAAACCTATTTGATTGTTGACATATGCTATCTAGCGATATGAGTTTTATTGATATTCATCATTCTTTTGAGTACATTGACTAGTTTGACAATGAAAAATGAAAATCATGGATACTGACTACTGAGAATCTCCTCTAATAAAGTGCATGCTTATAAATTAAATTTAATATAATGTGGAAGGGTCACATGATTGAATTACAGAAAAATGAGGAGCCTATGGAGGTTTTATTGCAAATTGGAAAGTAGTAATGTCATTATATATATTGACTCAGACTATAAAGGTATCTCAAATCATTTTTGAAATCAGTTATTTGTTGGTGGTAATGACTATGATACTATCTTTGTTCTATATTATAAGGGAAACATTTATTTATTTTTTTCAAATTTTAAGGGAAAAAATTATTTTCAAAAATGTTTTTCCTTATTTTCATAAAATTAAATGCAAATTACATTTAAATTTCTTTCTTTCTCATTTTTTCAATAAAGAACAACCAATAAATATTGGTTTTACATCTTCCTATACAATTTGTTCCAAAGAAAACACAAAAAATTTAGTTCAAATTCTCATGTTTTATTTTTTTTTAATAAATGTGTTTTCTTTTTGCCTTATAATTTAGGACGGAGAGAGTAGACCTCTATTGCCTTAAATATCTCTTTGAAGATGATATTAATCTCCTGCGCCTATCACACTCATGAAGGTCATAATGGCCCATTTTTCGTTGTTTCTTTTAAGCGTCCTTAAATATCTCTATTGTTTTAGTATTTGTAGGGACTAAAAACATATTTAATCCTTTACTAATACCCATTCACGAAAACATTGTTTCGATTAATGTAGGCTATTATAATTTTGCTAACTCTTTACTAGACATGACAAACATACTCATGTCAATTGGATACCCGCAAAAATATTCATATGGATATGGTAGAAACCCAGATTAAAAATGAGCGGATATGGTTGTAATTTTATAAAAATATACGTATATGGGTTAGTTAATGTTTTTTATTGTTAACTTGTTGGTGGTAATGACTATAAAAATATACATAAAAAACAATAAGCTCCCTACATAAAAGAAGGTGATACAAGTAGATGAAAAATTCTCTTCTTTTCCTAACACTTTTTTATTATTTTTGAAATTCCATTTAAGTTCAAATAAAAGAAATTCAGAACGTATTTTTTGAATATTTTTTACCATAAACATTTTGGCCATATAAAAAAAATTGAAAAATATATTCCAAATTTTTTTATATGGCCAAAATGTAATTTCTTAGTATTAGTATAAAAGAAAGTTAAGATGTTAAATGAAAATTTTCCAAGTGGATACCAATTCAACCAAGTCTATCCCACCCAGCCCAATACTATTAGGCCACCTACGAAAGACCTATTAACTGAGGAAAATAATATGTTCAGCCAGCCCACTTTTACATATAATTTTAGGGGCAACTTTCCTCACCCCCCATGTTCCAGATGCATTTTTATGAATAATTTGTATATTATTGAGGAAATTTCAATAGTGAAAAATGCAATAATTTTGTTCTTTAGGTCCTCTAAATTGCTGTTATGTATGTTCTTTAAATTTCTTTTTCACCTTCAATATAATTTGGAAGATAGGTATGTTCGAAATTTATTTGATTCGGAAGTTATATATTTCAGTCACGTGGTTACAAAAATTATCTTCCAAATCGAGTCAATAATAAACCAGAACAGAATCCTAAACCACAATTTGCATTTTATATTTCAAAAAATATATTTTTGCTACTTCCAAACTATATTGATAAAGCATTGATGATCAAACCTACTGCAAAGACACTATATTTGCTCTCCCATTTCTTTTTTATATTCAACAAGTTGTAATTCATCTAATTTTTTTTATTTTTGTTGAATGGTAGTAGTGTTTTTTTAGTTGTTGAAAAATTATTGATTAAGTTTTGAGTATTAAAACTAGGTACTAATAAAAAATGTTTGCTGTGCACAATATAAAAAGTATTTGAATAATTTCACACATTTGATAAATGTCCATAAATATTTTGAATACTTGTAAATTCTTTGTTCTAAATTTGTATTGTGATCTTCACTGAATTTAAAAATTAAGTTCTCTCTTCTAAAAAGAAAGGGAGATAATATTATTTTGGATAGTCTCATTTTTCTTTGCAAATATTTTAAATGTTCTTGTAAAGGCAATATTATTGTGGAGACATGGGGCCTCTTTCAATAGTCACCGCAGATGGTTGACAAAATATGTAATAAGAATAATTTAATATTTTATAATAAAATTACATGGACAAAACATGTAGGTAACTCAGTATATCCACTTATTCACCTATAAAAAGTGAATTTTTAATCGTTAAACTACCTAACAAAAATAAAATATTTAAGTGAATTTCTTTCGGTATTTTTTACATGGTTCTTAACAATAAATTCATTTTTTGTAGTTACAACTAACTTTTGAAAAAATCATGAATTTTAAAATCATAATTTATTATCTTAAAAACCATACAAAAAATACTTAAAAAAATATACCTAAGCATCATCACTATCCTCTTTAACATAACTATTTATTTTTATTATGTTTGGGACAAAGGAAAACAACCAGACAAATTTAAAAAAGCTTGTACTATAAAAAAGGAGTAATTATAAAGGGCAAACAGATTCCTTCATTGGCCACATTCTGTTAGCAATTAAACTCCATTCATTCCCTTGGTTTTATTTAATAAATTAACTTTTTAAAATAAAATTACATAGTTGCACCAAAAAAAATTACGCAGTAATTGTAAAATTCAATTATATATATATATATATATATATATATATATATATATATATATATAATGTGTTTTTTTTTGTTGTTGAATATTTTGTGTAGTTTTCAAATATATTCTTTCTCAATATTGAGGGTTGTTTGAAACACTTTTAGTTTTTTAGTAGAGGGAGCTTGTCATCATCAATAGAAAAGTAATGGTTCTTATTTTTATTTTAAACAGATTATTAAACGATGTAGTTAACTTGAAAATAGGGTGTTTGTCTATTATAATAATATTTTAAAGGAGGTTAATTAGTGTCTACTATAAAACTAAAAAAGATCTTTGTGTCGTTTAAAAATATTTTAGGGAGGTCGGTATAATTTCTTCTTGTTTTATTTGTGTAGCATTGTGTGCTTTAGCTTTTATTATTGTTATTGTTTAACTTTGATGATATATTGCGGTGCATTTGGTAAAATGATTATATGCTTACCTTTGTTGGCAAGAATTTTCGAGATTCCATTTGATTTTCTTCAGTACAAGCTGAGTGAGTTTAACACGCTAAAGACCCTAGTTGAATCATATGCCCATGCTTAGGTTGTTGTTATGGAGGCCAAAATGATGTTGCATTGGAATCACATATTGTTGAACATATGGTTGGACAATGCACGGTGAAATAAGTAACAAGGATGTCGATTTGGGGAATATTGCAAGATCTACATCAAACGACTTTGACACCAATACATACAACTTTGATCGGGTTGAAGAGATTGCAGATGCGCTTGAAGAAGATCTTAAAGATTGTCCTAAAATGTTTGAGTGTCTTGATTCCGAGAAACCGTTATATGAAGGTTGAATTAAATTGACAAGATTGTCTACAGTATTAAAGTTGTACAATTTAAAAGCAAGGAATGAATGGTCTGACAAAAGCTTCACATACTTATTAACCTTTTTGAAAGATATGTTGCCGGAGGATAATGTTCTTCCCAATCGAACATACGAGGCCAAAATTGTGCTACATCAGTAGGACTTATGATAGGATGTTGGTCATAGTGGTTGTATTTTGTTTCGAAATAACGAATATGTCCTAAATGCAATTTCTCTCCATATATATATATTTATCTTATTTGTAGTTTTGATCTTTGTACGAGAGATTATCAATTTTATGTAAATTTAATATATTTCAATATTTTGATTAAAATTGTATGTTCTCTATAATAATAATACAAAACAGTACTTTGCAATTGTGATATCATAATAAAGTAGACCCATCGTTATCTAATAAGACAACGCTTATAAGTAGGAAGCGCTTGTAACATAAGACAACACTTATAAGCTAGAAGAAACCGCTATCTAAACGTAACATAAGATAGCACTCATAAATAATAAGTGCTCTCTGTAACATAAGATAGCGCTTATGAATGAAAAATAATGTTTAATGGTAACATAAGATAGCGCTTATGAATAACAAGCACTTTCTAAGGGTATTATAAGACAGCGTTTATGATCGTAGGAAGCGCTTTCTAAATGTAACTTTTTAGACAACAGTTTTACTTTATTATAAAACACTAGTTAATGTCAAAATAAACGTTGTCTAAAACTTTTTCTCGCATAGTATATCGATCACTTTTTCTCTTTATCACACTACTAGAAATGTGCTATTTACCTGCGGATTTTCCTGCGGAAAATAATCTGCAGGAATTGCTGCGGAATTTGCTGCGGTTTTGTGCTACAAGAGAAAATTTCCTGCGGCTATACAGTTGGCAGGAAAATCCTCAGAAAACATTAACTTTGCTGCGGATTTACACGCGGAACTATTATGCAGGAAAATTCCGCAGTTACTTATGTCAGCTATTTAAATATTTAATCCTTGGATAAATTTATCCTTGGCTAAATCCGCAGGTAAGTTTATCCTTGGCTAATTCCGCAGGTATATCCTTTCACAAACTTTTTTTTTTGTTCAGGGAAGAAAAAAACAATTTAGATTTTATTTATTTTTCACAAAAAATTAATTTTCTTTTATAGTTACCAAAAAAATCAAAAGTATTATTCTTCCCTTTCAATAAAAAAAAATCAAAATCATTCTCTCTCTCTCTACGAACCCTAGAAATCCATATTCGTCGTCGGTCCATCTCCACCGGCGATCCATCTTCGTCGTCGGTCCATCTCCACCGGCGATCCATCTCCGTCGTCGGTCCATCTCCACCGGCGATCCATCTCCGCCGGTGATCCAACTCCATCGTCGATCCAACTCCGCTAGCATTCCTTCTCCTTCGAGCGATTCTTCTCCATTGGTGATTCTTCTCCAACGCGATCTGAGTTTTCTCAACGAGCTCAGTCCTAATCAATTGAGATCAGAACGAACGCTTCATCGTTGTTCAACGTACCGGTCGAAGTTTTTCATCATCTTCCATGAGTTCGATTTCATCTTCTCACTCATTTTCACAGCGATTCGATTTTTTGTCTTTCTATTGTGAAGGTAATGAACTCTATCATAGTGACCTAAATTTCTGGTTCCATATCTGAATTTTTAAATCCTTCAATTTCGTTTTGTTTTTAATTTGAAAATTGATTGATGATATTGGCCTCATCTTGTTCTTCGTTGTTTCTAGGTTTTTCACTTTGTTCTTCTTTGTTTCAACTTACAGAAATAAAGTTCAGATACAACAAAGTATGATAAGTTTCTCATAGAAGAAGATCAAAGGTACAATTGTTTCTATGTCCTTTAGTTCTAAATTATGAATTCAATTTTTCATGTTATTTTGCTAGTTGAAATTTCTTGTGTTGTGTTGTGAGTTTTGAATGTGCTTTCATATAAGTGTTATAATATTTCATAACTTTGGATATGAAATGTGAGTGTCGGTGAAAAATTGAGTGTTGGTGTTGTTGTTACCGATAATGTAAGTGGTGAACCACAAGTTTCATGCCTTGTTTTTGTGTTGCAGATATTGGTTATAATGGATTTCCAAGAGGTTGTTCTTATGACAAGCTACTATGAGATAACGTTGGTTTACACCATTTAGTACCTAAGTTTGATTTAAGTCTTTATAAATTTCATTAGTTTTATGTTATTTGCAATAGTTTGGACTGTTAAACGTGAATGATTCAATTTGCTTCAAGAATATAAGTATTCTATTATATTTGTGCTAGAACAACAATATTTTGGGATTATGTGATGTACTACAAGGTGTTATATGAGATATATAGTAGGAAGCTTATTCTAACATGAATATATTATGAACTTTACATGTCATTGTTAAATGATTCTTTCTCTTTGTCATTTGATTCAATAATAGACTTGTTTTTTTGTTTTACTTTTACATGATATTTCTATAGTTACACAATCATATATGTTGAGTTTGGCAAACTTCGAGCAAGGGACCAGCTGCATTGCACAGGTCCAGTTTCAAGTGCATCAGTTGTTCAAGAGAGCAAATGAGTTAAGATGTGAGGTGCTACTTTACAAGATGAAATTCCTTTTCTAATGATTGGCTTTTATCTGATCTCTGTATTCATTTTGCATATTGAAATGGATTCATTTTAGTTAATTGGCATGCATTTAAGCACATTGTATGCAATAAAAACACTAAAATATATGTGCTGTAATTTTAATGTGCAAGAACTGGAAAATAACGAACTAATTTTGATGTGCTTAGTATAGTTGATGAAAAGTACCCTCATGCTGATGTAAGTTATGAATCTTCTGACCAAACATACTTATATTTCTTTAGTAGGTATTATAAAAGAAACTCATGATGTTTAAGAGGCTAATTTCTGAAATCATAGCATGTATGATGTTTAAACTCATCTAGGTGATTTCCATAATAATGTCTGAGCCTGGCTGAGTGTTCATGTTAAAATAAAGATTTTCTTTTAAAGTGGAATAATTTTTTCTTATTCTTGCCTTGTCCACAGTCATCTTGTGATCCAATAGTTGAAGATGCAATTGTTGACTTGACCCTTAAAGTGGTAATAAGGTAATTTTCTAGATTACTTTACATATGCTATTAAATTATAGATTCCTTTTGTTCAGGTTCTTTGAAGTTTGTAAATGGTTTAGAATACTTCACTTCACAATGAGTTTTATATAACTTTTTCTAGTTTAAATGTGGTTTAACATTTCCCTTGATATTGCAGCAGTTAGTGATAATCTGAAGTTAAGATCATTGGTTAATGAAGTAGCCATATGTTCAACCGAAAAGATGAGGTACTTCAATTTCGGGATTTATCTACTTTTCCTGGCAACTTAATTTTTATTTTATGTGACAACTTATCTTTAAATGTGCTTGTTTGGTTTATATTTGTAAATGGTTTCCTCTGGTTTCTAGTTATGGTTTTAGATTTGAGAAGTTTAAGATGATTCAAGGAAGATTGGATGATGTGGTTATAGGTTCAGGTTGTACTGAAACATGCTTTATATGATTGCTAGAAAGTAGAACCATCACTAATTACTTATTAGTATCACTTTATATGCATTACTAAAACCTACTTATTGATATGCATCATTACTCTCATCTCTTTGTACTAATGTTCTTCATTTTGTAATGTATCTTTTCTCATAAGAAATTACTAGCTGCTTTAATTAATAGTATATCATTGTAGACTACTATCTACAATGTATAAAATTAAATCAATTTAACTCCAAATTATTTTTCATTTTTAGTACTGAGTTCAATATCTTACATACACTGAGTTTATGTGGTGTTTTTCATTCAGACTCTTGAGCAAACTGGAGCAGATGAAGTGCGGATCTTAGGTTGCAGTACTCTTGTAGATTTTATTAATTTCCAGGTATACGGTCATTCGGTCTTTCTGATTTGAGTGTTAAAAATTTATAGCACTGTTTGTGAGTGGTTAGTACCACTTTGAAAGTAGATTGAATGATTTTATTTTAACTTTATAGTCAACATTATAGGTCCTGCTACTTGATATTATTGGGGAAGTTTATATCTTGGGAAAGTTATTTGCTGTTATGTTGATTATGTAAGGCCTCTCACCATGTGCATTTGTCAAAAACCAAAATTTCAGGAGGAAAAGGGCTGCAGGTTGTGGAAGAAGCCTCCACCATTAAGCAAAAAGCCGATATGATAGAATTGTATTCCTAATTTACTATGTACTTAAGATACATAGTGTCTATGTATTTGAAAATGTTTGAAGTTTTGTTGTAAATCTTAATCCTTAGGTATTTGATATTATTGAGAGTATCTATGTATTTGATAATGTTTGAATTTTGTTATGGAAATCATAATCTTAAGGTACTTGATATTAGTTTTGCTTTTTGTTTATATTATGCATTTTTTAGTAATATACAACAAAATAATGTACCAAAAAAAATACAGCAAAATAATTTCAGTAAGAAAATATGTTCAAAAAAAAAAAACTACATTTCTTGCGGATTTACCTGAGGAAAGGTACTACTTCCTGCGGAATTATCTGCGGAAAAGCTGTGCGGCGGATTTTGTCTAGCAGCTAATTCAGCAGGAAACTTTCCTGAGGATTACCAAATCCGCAGGAAACATTTGCTGAGGATCTAAAAACCGCAGGAAACAATTACCCACGAAGGTATTAGCTGGGAACCGTAATCCGCAGGAAAAGCCGCAGGAAACGTGTTTTCTGCGGATTTTTAGCCTAAATCCGCAGGAAATTCCGCAGGAAAATAGCAAATTTCTAGTAGTGTCATCGATGTTTTGTTCAAGTGTTATCGTATATATCTATATCTATATGTAATAGTTTTTTTTTTTTTTACAAATATCTATATGTAATAGTTAGAAGATAAGACATTATGCATGACAATGACTTATACAACCTAATTAAACATCAACTACTTCAATACATGAATCAAATATTCCCGATTAGAGCAATTTCAAGTGCTAGCACTTGCCAGCAAACTAGAACCAGTGAGTTACTCTTGAAAGCTTGTAAGTGAAAGAGCCACATAAATTAAACGATTAATTTCACATCAAAATGAGAGATTCTAATTTCTAAAATACAATAGAAAAAAATTGATTTGTACTATTATATTCTATATTGTTAAGATATTATTTTCACTTATCCACAACAAAAATTTAACACTTAAACGTGATTGACTTGAAACAATTTTAAGCCTAGTGACAAAAGAAAAAAGAATTGTTAATTGGTGGGTAGCAAAGAAAAAGGCAGGCAAGTAGGGGCACAACCAAAATCATATGTCCACTACCAAAACCACAATCATTCTTTATTATTACATCATCCATGACATCATTCTCCCGACAATCCTCAAATAATCTAAACCACTCAAAACTCACACACGTGTCAACATCTCCATCCCTCTAGTTCCCCCATACCCTTTCATCAATATATCACACAAAACCATTCTCAAACCGCACAAAAAAAACTCTTTCCTCATTTCCCAAATTCTCAGAATTTCTCTTTCAACTTTCACAAGAAAAACAAAACATTCATAAACATTCGTGTAAACATTCGTGTGTTTTTATTTTTTCTGACCAAGCGAAGTGTGTAGAGAAAATGACCAGCGTAAACATCGCTGAGCGAGACAAGTACAGTATGATAAACTTTGAAGAAACCGAGTTACGACTCGGTCTTCCTGGAGCGAGTGATCTTGGCGAGTTAACGGTTAAAAGTAGTTGTGGAAAGAGAGGTTTCTCGGAAACTACTGCTAATATGGATTTGAAGCTTAATCTTTCTTCAACTAATGATTCTGTTTCATCTTCTTCAACTATTGCTGCAAATAAAGGCACCGAGAAAATTTCTAATGACACTGTTGCTGTTGCTACTGCACCTCCTCGCGCTAAGTGAGTTTTTCTTTCTTAATTCTTAATTAGTTTAATGATAACTAGATGAATTTAGCTTTAATTTGTAATTGATGAAGTGAATCTTGTATGAAGAGGATGTAATTAATTTTTAACTTGTTAATAGAATAATGATAATTGAGGATGAAAACTAAGTTGGTTCGGTGATAAATTGGTGTTGAATTTGTAGAAATACCACGGTTTAATTCCTTTACAACTGCGTTTGAGAGACTGAAACCACTTGATTCTAGAATTTGTCCTAAACTGGATTAGTCGGTTTAGTAACCGGATACCGGTGATGAAAACAAAAAAGAAAAACATAAAAAGGAAAATCATAGATCTGTTCAAACGAAGTGATTAATTAATTGAAAAGATTAGGTAGATGCATGTTACAGGTTTTTTTTTTTTGGTTACAATGCATGTTACAAGTTTTAATTAGGTTAGATGGTTGTTGTCATTAAAGGTTAAGGTTGCAATTAAATTTCTTGTTCCTTAATGTTCGGCTGAATTTATGTTTACAACTTGATTTAATTTTTAGGTAGATATGACAACTATGGTAGCTTTGTTCCGTGTTCTAAACGTATTGTTCTATTTTGATTGGGAAAAATTCATATAGCACCTTGATTGGAATAAAATTGAACACATGAGATTGAACATATTCTTAGAATACTTATATACAGTGTTATCACTTTTGAACATATTCTAGATACATACTTTATATAGTACCGAATTTCTTTAAATCCACATTATAATATGGTATGATCCAAGCAACATTAGATGAGAGTACAAACTTGTTAGATTTAAAATTTCATATATTAGCTTTCGTGAATAGCTCAATTGGTAGAAAGTTGGAGTACGTAGAGTTAGTGCCTGTTTGGTCCGGCTTATTTTCTACTTTTCTATTTAGCTTAAACGAAATAGAGAAGTATAAAATTGAATTTAGCCATATTTCTCTTTAAAAGTATTAGAGAAATAAACTAAAGAATTAAAAAATAAAAAAAAGTAGAATCAAACACATTTTTTTCCTACTTTACTATTTTTAAGGAGAAGAAAAAAAGTAAAAAATAAGTTCGGCTAAACTCCTCTGAACGCTTCACTTATTTAATTAAGGGGCGAAATTATAACCATTATGCTATTTACAAAAACAATTGTTAAACTAAAATTAAATTATATTTGTAAATTGTAAACTAGTATTATAATTGGTTACTTAAATATAGCTAGTTTAGAACTAGATTTTTTCAAAAGAACAAAAACATCTATTGCATAGAAAAAGTGTAATATATTTTCCTTTGCTTTTTAATTATCATTTAACATTTTTTATACTCAAATTTATCAATTATTTCAACTAGAACCTTAGTTTATCAACTGTAGTCTAAAGTATTTTACATGTAGATAAATTAGTCAATAGAAAATAAATTTATAGTTGAAATTTGATATATTAAAATAAAGTATTTTTTGGTTTGTGTAAAACACATCTATCTATAATGAAAAGGAATGGACAACAATGGTGGATGAGAAAAGAAAATCTGAAAATGTCATCCCGATTATGTGCAAGAAAAATTAAAAAATAAAAAAAAATTATTGGAGGGTGGCAGAATAATTTGGCAAAGCAATATTATTTTAGTTGGATTTCTTCTGCGGATGGCATGGTTGGCTGTCGGGTAGACAAAAGAAAAAGACAAGACACATGGAATCTTTACTTTTTCAATCCACTCAAATTGTAAATTCTCCTAAAAGATAAAAAATATAAAGTGGAAAATGATACTCCACACACGCCCCTATCGTATTCGTACGTGTGAGCGTGTGCGTGTCACTTTCCAATAATTGAAGTAGTTAGAATAACAACTCGTAACAGTTGTAGCCTCGTCTTATTGATAGTGAATAGAATTAGGGTTTACAGTGTTACAACTCATATATCTTTAAACCGTGTTATAGGCGCGATATCGCGACATTTATCTAACAATGTCTACGACTTGAACATTTACAGGGCACAAGTTGTGGGATGGCCACCAGTTAGATCATTTAGAAAGAACATAGTAAATGTTCAAAAGAGCAACAATGAATTATCAGAAGTAGAAAAAAGCACAACAAGTAATGGTGGAAATGGTGCATTTGTGAAGGTGAGTATGGATGGTGCACCATATCTGCGTAAGGTGGACCTTAAATTGTACAAGAGCTACCAAGAGCTGTCAGATGCGCTGGCTAAAATGTTTAGTTCATTCACAATTGACAATTGTGGGTCCCAAGTTACCAAAGACTTTATGAATGAAAGCAAATTGATTGACCTTTTGAACGGTTCTGATTATGTACCAACATATGAAGACAAAGATGGTGATTGGATGCTTGTTGGTGATGTTCCTTGGGAGTAAGTATTCCTCTTTTTTCATCTCAAATCTCATTGTTTAAAAAAATAATTAAAATTTTCATTTATTATCCGATATGAACCAATCCGAGTCAATCAGATTGATTTATCATCGGATTGAAATGATTTGAGTTTGACAAGTTTTTTTTTGTATATAATTAAATTCAAACTAATAAAAAATGTATCATGTTGATTACGAGTTTGACCAAAATCAACTCAATCCGACTGTAATTCTTTAACTATAATGTCGGTCTTATTAATTTAATGCTCACCTACGTAATTATTTTACAGGATGTTCGTTCAATCCTGCAAGCGTCTTCGCATCATGAAAGGTTCCGAGGCAATCGGGTTAGGTAAGTTATCATATATAAACTTTAGTATTTTTTTTTGTCAGATAATCTAAACTCTAAACTCTAGTATGAACAATATATACTATATACTCAAAATACATTTAATAAATTAAGTTTATAATCATATGGAATATCTTATCTTATCTTAAATATATTGTTAATTACAGCACCAAGGGCAGTGGAAAAGTGCAAGAACAGAAGCTAAAATCCTTGTTATGTTCCGACAAAAATCCATATCTTGTTGATCATCATCGATCGGAGTTCCAAGGAAGCAAATTGGCTCGAGTAAGATCGAGGCTAATATAGGAATATTAATAAGAGTTCAATTATATTATTATTATTATTATTATCGTTATGTGTCTGTGCTATTTCTTTTGTATTTTTTTTTTCCACTTATATGTGTATTATATATGAATGAGAAATTAGGTGGAAATTCGTTAGGGACAAGAAATTATATAAAAAATGTTTATATGGCCCAGTTTTTGTTTTCTAAGGGAAAAAAAAATGTGACTATGTCTATTGCCAGCGTGTGTGACAAATAATAATGTCAATGTTTCTAGTTATTATTATTACTTGTTTTGTCTGTCCCCTACGATATTTATATTGTAGTACACATGACAGGTATGAGGTATGTATGTGCCTACATACCGTGTACGTATCCAATTTTGCGTATGTGTATACATACTTACATACCTCATACGTATTTTATTTATTGTGTATAGAGTTTTGTGAATGATATATTGATATGGAAGATTCTTGGTGATTAATGTAGTATACATCATGCACTTGTCTGCCAAGTTGTAATGGACCTAATTGGTTAAGGCATTATTGGTATGAGATCTATGAACATGGTGGACCCAAACCATGTGCTTGCTGTTACGACGGCCTTCAATTGAGGGATCCACTACTTTATTTCACATGTTCCCTCTTTTATTCTTATTTTGTGATTTATTTATTTTTTGTGGTTCATTTTCTAAGATGGAATGGATGGTTTCTTTATGGTTATCCTAAAGAATTGTTAGTGATGGGTATATGTCATAGGTTGATAAATGTTTTTTTTTTAGTTATAGGTATATTATAGATATGTAGGCAACTACTTGCAAAAATTTAATGATGACGTGGATATATAGACCATGAGTACTTTAATATCCATTTTTTCATGTATTTAGTTTAATTTTATGTTAAAATGTAATTATACTTATAAGTTAATAAGTTATAGTAATAGATTGTCTACAAAAAAAATTATAATATATAGAGGATTGCTAAGGATGGGTAAATCAGATGGAGGTCAATTATGATAGTAAATCGTTTTTGTAAGGTGTAACATTGACCTCAAGACTTTAATGTCTATTTTGGTAGCACAATTCCTTTCCTTTGAGAGGTAAAAACTACGATTGAATCATGCCAAGTGTTCCAGCAAATAAATAGTTAATTAGGAGATGGATCGTAATTTTTTTAATAAATAATGTTTTTTTTGTAGAGAGTTTTTTCTATAAGCAAGATTTTATTAATGTGAGGATAAGAGGTACCCAAATTCTTACAGTTAAAAGATTCAGACCCAATATCAGAGCTTTTATTCCCTTAAACTGTTTCTAAAAATTTGATCTAAGCAGCTAACAGAGGCACAATTTTGGACGACCGAAAAATTTGAATCTTCTCCAGATTCGTCGTTGCATTATTCATATGTGATGATTTTTAAAAATGATTTGAAAGAAAGGAGGCGGGAAAAGTAGCACCCCGTGGTATCACTATTGTTCACCCACATATGAAAATTTAAATTTATTAAATGCAAATATTAAGCACTGTATCTGACAAATCCATGAAAATTTGGAAGCAAGGACTTGGAGTAACTATTAATTAAGGAAATTACAAATTTCCATTATTTGTCTGAGGACCGATGACTACAATTTGTTTGTAATTTGGAAGCGAAATAAAGGCTTGTTCCTTTATGTGGATTTTAAAATAAATAAAAAATGACGGAAGGTTAACGGAACAAACAGAAGGGGAGGTTTGTGTTTAATAAGAAAATAGAGGGATGTATCTTCTATTTACATAAACTTTAAGGGAGGTGAGTGTATTTTCCTCTATTTCTTATTTTGATAAAAAAAAAATGTTCTCATAATTTTTTCAATTTTCTGAAAAAAAGTTCTCGGAATATTTCCTATTTTGAGAAGAAAAAAAAACATAGTTATAGTGGTTATGGAGCTTGAAACATTACATAATGAGAAAATAAATTTTGTCTATTTTTTGTTTTTCAATGATGTCTTGTTGTTTGTTTTCCATGTTTTGTAGTACTCCCTCCGACCTTAATTATAAGCAATTTTTTACTTTTTAAGTTTATTGTATAACTAATGTAAAAGACCACAAGAACATTTGAATGAGATGATAAGAGATCTCTTATAACTTAACCAAATGTCATGTGATCGAAATCAGTCATGAAAATGTAGCAATGTTAAACTCTCTTGAGGGAGAACTTTAACCATCCTTTGTGGTCCTACCTAACTCGAGAGATTAGTATCTGTAGCTGCGCGCAGAAGATACTTGGTTTAAACCTAAAAATATATGCCAAGAGGAAGCTAACATTTTTGTCTCCAAAAAAATAGATATATTGGGCCAAGTAAAAAGAATAGTCAGCCCATTCATTTGTTCAGAATTTAGATGGATGATGGGCCAAGGCCAACTCGTTTGCAATAAATAAACACCTCTTCCTCCATATTGAGTAAAAAAAAATTAAAAAAAAAATCCTCCATACATGTTTTGAAAAAACCTCTTCCCCTTCCCCCACCTACTGCCCACCATCCCTCTCCCCCAACAATCCATTATTCCCTTGAATTTACATTTTTGTCTCCTTTTCAAACTGTTTTTGCCACTTAAATCTAATATTTAATTTTTTTCGATGTATTAAAAAAAATCTAATATTTAATTAGGAAAAGTTTGATAAATACATTATGAACTTTATAAACATGGACAAAAATGTAAATCAAGGGGGATAAGAGACAGTTGAGGATGGGGAAGAGAAATTTTCACATGTTTATATAAGTAACATTTTTTAACAAATTTACTTAATAAACACTCAATCTCTCAAACCCAGCATCTCTTTAAAAAGTTCTTAATATGTCCCGCCAATAACTCTACATCTTTTAATTTAATAATAAATTATTACTACTATATCATATAAGAAGTGGGACCCGTTAAAAATAATATATAAAAATACGTGGGACCCAATAAAAACTAAGAGAGAGAAAGTTTTTATTTAAGAAGTGGTACCTAATAGGTACTCCAATGTGTAATGTTACAATAGTAGTACCTAAGTACTCATTGAGTACTTAATAGGTACTACCATTGGAAATGGTGTAGTTGAATTCTGACTTCAACAAAAAAAAATTGTTCAATGAGGTGTTTAAAAATTGCTGGAGGAGAGAGATTAAAGAAGCTAAACATGGTTGAACACTGACTAACGGGACACGCGGAAGCCAATCAGTGGGCGAAAACAGGCGCGTGCAATGCACGCGCGATAGCGGGAGTGAAAGCAAGCGGGAGTGAGAGAGAATATGCTGATGAGAGATAAGGTGACAAGTGTCATGCGCGCATTGGCTAGCTGGATTTTTACTACATCCTTATCGTCTTTGAACTCAATTATTTCATTGCAAATTATTTTTTTTCACCAAAATTCGTAATTTGTTTATCTCTATAAATAGATAATTGGTTCATTTAATTTGGACACAGAAAAGAATTCGAATTTTTCACTTGCTTAATCATATTATTAGTGTTAATTATTTAAAAAAAAATTGTTCTTATTTAAATATGTTATAAGTTATTTAAATATATTTTATTCTTATTTACAAAATATTAAAAATAAATTTTTTTTGGTACAAAGATGGAAAAGAAAACAAAAGAAAGCAAAAAATTATCTAGAAAAGAAGGTCCCACTAGCATCCGCTAGCAGGAGTAAATTCATGCTCTCAGGAGGTTCAGCTATAGTAGAATAAGTCTCTGAATTACAAGCTCCAAACTTGGCAAGGAAGTCCGCACAAGCATTGCCCTCTCTAAAAGTATGCACAATCTGCACCCGCCAATCCCTTGCTATAAGCTCCTTGATATTAAGAAGAATAGCTACATAATTATTAAGTGTTAATTATTTTAATTTAATTTTAATCGATAATTAGAATTTTATATAATCATGAAAATAAAAATAAAAATTTTAAAAAGATTATGAAACAAAAAGTGGTGAGGTAGAGAAAGTGGTGGGGTAGGGTGTTGAAGAAAAACTATTAGAGAAGATAAAAATTGAATGATTGTTGAAGAATGATGTAAAGTATTGAGAATTGAAAAAATGAGTGTTGAAGGGGGTATATTTTTTATTGTGAGTAGTCATAATAAGTATATGTTGTATTGAAATATAATGATCAATATTTTAGATTGGGCCTACTGGCCTAGACCTAATAGAAATAGAGAATATCGTTCAAGGTGTTGACTAGATTAAAATCTCCTTGAAAAAATAGTACTATACTAGCTAAATCTACCATAATTTGTAAGACTAAAAAATCCCAAAAAGAATTGAAAACTTTACAATTAACATTGATTCCTAAACTAGGTTTAGCTAAAGCATTGGTTTATTTCATACAACACATCTTTCAGTTTGGACAACGTAATGAATGTCTTTGACTAAGAACAAACTTAAAAATAGTTGTTAGAATAGCATAGATAAAAGGAAAGAACACAAACGAAAAAAAAATAACATTAAGTAAAAAAATTACAACACCGATGTAATAAAAAAAAAATTAAACATCCATGTTTTATTTTAATTTTATTATATACAATATAAACTGTTTGATGTTAAATTAAGGGTCTTCTCCATACCAAAAAAAAAAAATTAAGGGTCTTCTAACCAATGTACTCTATGATCGATTGTAATTTCATAACTACTTTACTTTACTTTGTTTTTCAACTAGGTTGTTAATCTAGTTGGTTAGTTAGGTTTGCACCTAATTGGTTAGTTAGGTGGAGTTAGTTAGTTTACTTGTTTTACAAGTTGAAGTGTGCATTCTGTGTATAAGTCACACTTGTGTAATGTGTTTTGTAGACTCTTAATCATCTCAATAAAATTTACACATTACAAACTTTCTTCTCTCTCAACTCTCCATTCACTCTTTTGCATTCATTGTTTTCTTCCATTAACATACATAAAACCAAGTCTTCCTCGCGCACAAGCATCACCATTATCATAGCTTCTGATAAGCTGTTTCTGATAACAATTTCTGATATACATCAGAAGATTGTGTGCTTGTTTATCAGCTCTGTGCTAACACTCTATACAATGGTTAAAGAACTCAAAAGTGTAAATTTTACATTGAAACAAACATACTTTATACTTTGAAAAAATTTAATACACAAATTCTAAAACAATTTTACTATTTTTTATTTCTTAATTAATACAAGGGGGTGCAATATTTAGCATTCGAATTAGTTTAATAGACAAAATCTGTTACTGTGGCAAAATGCGTATTATGTGAATGTTGGCCGGTTTAAAAGTGTTTCAATTTCAACCTGTTAGCCACTCCATATCCACTCAGAATCAAATAATTAAGTAAATATCTAGTTTGGTAAATATTAGGCAATGTTGCACATTTTATTTAAAATAATATTTTTTTACAATTATTAGACAATATTGGACATTTTTTTAATAATACTCTTTTTACAATTATATACTGTTACTGTTTTACTCGATAAAATGGTATTGATATGTCCATATAAAAATGACGCAAGAAAGGATAAAATAACGAAAAATAGCATTGCAATTTGCACTATACTAATAATGGACCAATATCTTGTCAAAAGAAATCGACCAAAATATTTCATAATCTTAGAGTTGATTGAGTGATTGGTAATTGATAAAAATTATATTTGCACGTTAATATGTGAATGGACTTACTTTAGCTGCTACGGTCACTTGTTTATTTATAATTAAGTTTCATTTTCACATTTTTATCCTTTTAACGTAAAAACAAAGGGATACATACTATAACAAGAATAGTAGGGCAATCTTTTCCTTTGACACAAACAGCATGGCAATTAGTTACTATAAATAACAATGTATATATAGATTATTAATGTTAAAAATATATTTGTTATAAATAAACAAAATTATTCACAAAACTTTAATTGATCTAGTGGTAATCATTGACTTTAGTTGATCCTCGCAACTGCATTTGGAGGTTTATGGAGATTTTTTTCCCTTAAAAACCAGAAGATGAAAGAAAAGAAAATTTATTCCAAATCATTTTTTTCAAAAGAATCTAAATCTATTATACCTTTTTTTTTTTTTTGACTAATATATAAATCTATTATACTTGACTTTTCAATATAATGGAGTCCTATATGTGTATCTATTCATATATACTTAGATTTATACCCTAATTAACTTCATTTCACTCAATTTCTCATACTGACTTTGAACATCGAAATATTAATCTTTTTTGCGTGTATCTCCACACTAACCACCATATTAAGCCTTCAACTACGAACAAACTTGTCGCATAAAATCATTCTATTTCATACATAATAGGTCAAATTTGAAAAAATCAACTCAATTGACTAGTTTTTGTTAGATATTGATTATTACTGATTTGTAAAATAAAAAAATCGATCGAGAATCATATTTAGATTTTGGGTTTACCCATATCTGTTCCGTTAAAGCTAGCCAACCTAGATAGTATAAAAACTAAGATTTAGTGATACCCCTCATTACTTACTTAATATTATAACATGAGATTGAGTGTGATGAAAACTCTTTGATTAAACACAAAGAGCATGGAACAATTGAGGGAGAAATTTTATTCAAAATGATTGCACATTGCACATTATTCTTCTTTTTTTTTTATTTAATCATGCACACTCTTATTCATAGAATGACTTCAATTTGCATAAAAAAAAATACAATGACTTCAATTGTCTTTATAATAATATACAAGGCTCATTACATGAGCCACAAGCCAACTATATTAACAACTCAAATTAACTACTGTCTACTAAGAAACTTGACAAACTAACACAAATAACTTGTCATTTGAATTAATCTCAGCATTAATCAAATCTCTTACCATTAGGCTAAATTTTTTGTTGGTACACATCACTCTTCTCATATTTTATTTACATACTCAATTTACCTCAAATTATAAATAAATAAATTAAATCACACTTATTAAGAAAATCAACATGTACATAAAAATTTAAATAGATATGGGTTTTTACATTTTCCTCTAAATAAGTTTCACAAGATGTAAAAAGAATGTTCATTTGTTATTGATTATAGAGAAAATAGGAGGGATAACAATTAATGCAATTTAGATTCAATTTCACAAAGATGATTAAAAGTAATTCTGGAAAAATACACTTTTTTAAACAACATGATTGAGTAGGATAAAAACTAGTGTTTTTTGTTTATAATTTGGAGAGAAAAAAGAAAAATAATATATTCTTGTAATTTGTGACTGATTTGTAATATAAGAATGGATCTTCAAATTAAATAATTATCTAGATATGTGGATATATATTGGGTCGGTCATGAAGAAGACAAATCAAAACTACGACTATAGTAAATGTTCTAGAACAATATTGAAATACCACGTCCCAAATTAGAAAAATCAAATACACACTAAATAAACATCAAAACAAATATTAAATTATGTTAGTTTAACCCGTTGGTAGAGATATTTCACATAAAAATTACGTTTATTTATTTTAAAAATAAAATTCTTGTTACTAGATTACTGACAAAAAAAATATGAAAACAAAATAAATTAACACAAATATGACTATTAAGTCAAAAAAGAAAGCACATTAAACGGTTGAAATACATTGATTGTTGTTAGACTTAGATTAAGTATAATGAATTAGAACAGTGTCGTGTCTCGTTTAGCTTTCTCCAAAGTCTATATATTAGCACTTATTCCTCTACTATGAAACACACACAAGAAAAATGGAGAGCACACAAAGAAGTTTAAGCTTGTTGGTACTATGTTTCCTTATGGGAACAATGTTAGTGAGTGGTCAAAGTGCAAACAACGTAAGAGCAACATATAATAACTACAATCCTCAGAATATAAATTGGAATTACAACACTGCTAGTGTTTATTGTGCTACATGGGATGCTAATCAGCCTTTGTCATGGCGTAAAAAATATGGTTGGACTGCCTTTTGTGGACCTGCTGGGGCTCATGGTAGAGATTCTTGCGGCAAATGCTTGAGGGTACGTATAGTTAAAAATAACTCATAAAAATAGCTTATGATGTGTTCATAAACTAATTTGAACTAATTATATAATTTCAATAAAAATAATTTAATTTTATATTTTGTTATAGAAATAATTTAAATATCTTTTTGATATGAACCGAATATTCCGAATGCGTAACTGCAATCTGAAGAGACTAGTTATAGAGATTTTGATGTAATCGATTGAAATAGTTTTTTACTTTTTTTTGTATAAGCAAAATGGTATTAAGAGAGTAGAAAGGTTAGTCCAACGAATTAAATTACAAAGAGCAAATCACATAGAAGGTTTATTAAAACATGCCAAAAGTTTATTAAATAATTAAGCTAAGGAACCAACCACATCCAAGAAACCATTTTGATTCCTTGTTAATTAAAGATGAATTAATACTAATACTAATAGTAATATTGTGGTGATGATGTAGGTGACGAATACTGCAACTGGTACTCAAACAACGGTGAGAATAGTGGATCAGTGCTCCAATGGTGGACTTGATTTGGATGTGAATGTTTTCAATAAACTTGATACCAATAAACAGGGTTATCAGAATGGTCATCTTACGGTTAATTATAACTTTGTTAGTTGTTAATTAATGCCAATGAATCACTCTTTGTGATCACAAATATATTGTACTACCTAAAAATAACATAATAAATAAATAAAACAAGCGGTGCTACTTGTATATGGAGTACTAGCTTTGGATGATTGAATATCTATGTATACTTATTCTTATTTACTATATATAACTTGCTATTTTGGATTTCATTTGAGTCCACAAATTTTAATTTATCTCAACTGATAAATATCGATATTATTAAGTCAGATATATTCATCCAAATTGGTATAGTCCGAAAAGATAATTTCAAGTTAGGCATATTATGAATGTTATTTTTTTTTTTTTGACTAACTAAGGCATATTATGAGTGTTGAACTGCTGATACATATAAGAGAAGACTTGTAAACGTAATGATCTTTTCTTAGAAAGCTAAAAGCCGCCTTACATGACCATATATATATATACATGTAAATAATCTCATATTTTCGACCGATAACTGTCAGATGACCGATTATCCCAAAAGCTTAAGCTATTAGAAAATGCCACATCAATAGTTTTATATTATTTCTAACACGCCCCTCACGCAAGAGCCCATTGAGCTTGAAGCGTGGATAATGTACAGGCCCACCTACCTAGAAAGTGAGGGTAGCGGGAATCGAACGCTAGACCACTTAGTCATAGAGGCTCTGATACCATGTCAGATGACCGATTATCCCAAAAGCTTAAGCTATTAGAAAATGCCACATCAATGGTTTTATATTATTTCTAACGGCTTAAGCTTTTGGGATAATCGGTTATTTGACAATAGGGCGTGTTAGAAATAATATAATATAAAACTATTGATGTGACATTTCCTAACGGCTTAAACTTTTGAGATAATCGGTTATTTGACAATAACAATTATGTATTTTATTACATCACTTTACTTTTTTAATATGACATAAAAGTTTAAACCATTTTTATATGATGTCGTGTAAAATCAATGTTCAAATCTTAATATTTAATACCTAAAACACCTCAAATAGAAACATCCTTCGTTCACAAGTATTAACTCAACTGATAAAAAATTGTCGAAATTGTTAAGTCGAATGTCATGATCAGGGCTCAAAGTCTGACTCTTTCATATATGTGTGAGTTTATGATGACTTTATCATTTTATTTATGTATAATAAAAAACACCCCTCATGCTACTAAATTGGAGATTTGTTATAATTAATTTTATACTAATATAACTATTATTTACTCATATTATTTATCTTAGAATTACGGTGTATAAAGTGCATTCTAACACACTACACTGTAATAGTCAATTTCATTTTTTTTGTCTATAACAGAGTTAAAGATCGAACTTATGATAGCTAACAACTATCCAAATCTCTCACCACTATAAAGCTAGACCAAACTCAATAGCTTAATAATCAATTTCATTCTTTCAATTCCAATTTCATTCTATTTTCACCCCTAAATGCAAACAACCGGATCTTGGACTAATTAAGAAGATGATAGCAGACCTGGCTGCCATAAAAAAAAATTGGTTTAGAATGGACCTCATACATACCATCTAAATTCTACCAACAATTTGTTAATTAGTTTAATTACAATGGTTAGATATTCAAGGAGCCTTGTCGGCAGAGCCGCTTTCTCATGCTCTTCAGTTCATCGGTTTGCAGTTTCATTCGACTAAGCCTAAAGGGAGTTTTCAGATTTTATGGCTGGCCACTATTTGGTGGATTTGGAAAGCGCGAAATGCTGATATTTTTCAAAACAAGGTTTTTGCTGCTCAGTGGGTGATTGATCAAATTAAAATTCATACTTGGTGGTGGTTAAAAACAAAATGTCGGAATGTATCGTTTGATTTTATCTTGTGGTGTACTAATCCTCTAGCTTGCTTAGGGTGGATGGGAGTTTAATTTTGTTGGCATTGAATATGTGTTTTTCTGATCACATCTGAACTACTGTTATCAGTGTACTTTGTGTCTAGATGAAGCACATCTTGTGCTAATCTAGTCTTTATTAATAAAGTTTCCTTTGCTGTTTCAAAAAAAAATTATTATGCACCGTTTCAGTAAAAATTAAGGCAACTATTTCCCTCCATATTGGTTTTCCTTTATTCTTTACTTATTTTGAACCTTTCTTTTCTAAAATCACATCTTTCTTAGTTGTACATTTTGTGAATCAAACTCTTGTGTTGTTTTCTTAATGCATCCTCTTAATAAAAAATCAAAAAAAATAAAAAAAATATATTCTTTTAAATTGTAAATAACATAAAAAACACAAAAAACGATCATCCTTGCAACTAATATATACCAACTATTCATATTATAATTATAATCAATAACAATAAAATATAATCTTCTAGCTACTTAAAAGAGAAAACCTTCCTTCTAGCTGTGGGAGGGAGAATGAGACGATACATGCATGTTTGTGTTCGAGACAAGACAACTTTTTTGTTCATATTTTATTTTTCTAAAATATGGATCAAATGAATTAAAAAATATTGAAATATTTTATTTTATTTATTGAATCATTCTTTTTTTTCCTTAAAAGATCTACTACCAAATAATTTTTTTAAGTCCCCAAAAATAGGGTTTGGGCACATTAGGGTACATTGCGCCCTTTCAAAGCTGGCCATGTTAGAGCATATGATGTTAATTTCTTGCTTGTTATGATAATTATTTTAATTTGATAGTATTAATTTCAAAAAAAAAAAATCTTGATCACGGCCGCTTTAAGAGAAATGTATTTCTCTTTTTTATTTATTTTTTACTTTTAAGACGAATAAGTAAATTAATTTATTAGAGAACACTGAATGAAAGTCTATCTTTAAAAGGATCGATTAATATTCTATCACTAAATAAGATAGATGGGTCTATGAGTGCTCATAGCCACCTCACCAAATCCACAGAAGTACTAAAATGAAACTTTTGATTATTTTTTTTTTAATCAAACGTATAATAAAATTTATTTAAGGGGTTGAAATTTTTCAATATATATATATTTTCATATACATCAGCCAGAGATCAAATTCAGGACCAAATAATTAAGGAATTAAAATAATTACCACTTGTGTCACATTATGTTGATAAAATGAAGGTTCATTATATTGATATCCTTTAAAAATTTAAAATAATAAACTTTGACACTTTTAATCTAGATTTAAAAGTAAGAATTTTTTATTTATTTTGAGACTTACCTAATATAATTAATTAAATTTAAAAATATAAAATTGAGTCCTAAATTTTTTGAAATTCCAAATTAAAGCAGCAGCCTTAGTTACAAGTTACAAGTTACAACCTCCTTGAGTCGGCCATGTGCACAAATAGACAAATCAAGTTATGACTATATAAAATAAGATTTTGGACTTATTATTTTTTTTTTTTCACCTTCTAATTATGAGGGAAATGAGCCCTAATAGTCTAGTATTCAAGCGAGTTTTAACATCAAGTGATTTTTATTTCTCCCAAATACAGTTATGCGGGGATATCGAACTGAAATATTTACTACCAAATACAGCGTCAATTATCACAAGATCAACTAATATTCGGTATATTTCAGAATACTTTTGTTTTTTTGTTACAAAGTTTTGGAATTAATATTCCCTTACGTACGGGGAAACTAGACAAAGAAAAATCAACACACTTCAAAATCAAATATGCACGCTAAATAAAAATCAAAGCAAGCATGGTAACGGTTCAAATACTTTAGTTGGACTTGAGATCATCATTAATTATGTGTAGAACATCACTACTGTCGTGTCTCGTTTAACTTTCTCCAAACTCTATATATTAACACACATGCCTCTACTAAGAAACACACACAAAAAATGGAGAGCACACAAAGAACTTTAAGCTTATTGGTACTATGTTTCCTTATGGGAACAATGTTAGTGAGTGGTCAAAGTGCAAACAACGTAAGAGCAACATATAATAATTACAATCCTCAGAATATTAATTGGGATTACAACACTGCTAGTGTTTATTGTGCTACATGGGATGCTAATCAGCCTTTGTCATGGAGGAGCAAGTATGGTTGGACTGCCTTTTGTGGACCAGCTGGGCCTACTGGCAGAGATTCTTGTGGCAAATGTTTAAGTGTAAGTCCACTTCTCTTCTCTCTATTTAGAAAAATACATCAAAACACAATTTTTTTAGCTAACTAAACATATATATGTTGGTATTATTGTGATACGTTAAAATTACGGTGATTTATCGTGATTTTGTAAAATGTACAGCTTGTAACTTTTATAAGATTATGGTAGATCAATGTGATTCTGGCACACTTACTATTATGTCAAGTAGAAGTTGATTGTAGTTTTGGTTCATTTATTTTACTAACAATATAGATCTCTCTATTTTAAATCACCTATTTTGATCCTACTCTTCGGATTTTGAAACTTAAAAATTGTGACGCAACATATTTTAATTAGAATGATCTGGATGAATTAATTAATTATTTACATTTTATTAATATAATTACAAAAATGAATAATTTTTAAGGAATTTTCTTCTAATTTTATGAATGTTGATCATTTCAAATCATTGAATTGTATAATACATCATTTCAAATATGTAAGTTTTAACTTTACTATTTCTCAGACAAAAAATCTATAAGATGAGCCAAAATAGAGATTTTACAAAAGAGAATAATTTTGTCAATGAATTAAAAGGGATTAAAACTATAATTAAGAAAAAAATCTTTTCCAAACACTAGATTTTTTTCATTTTGTAACATTTTTAATTAGTATTTCTTGCTAAAGTTGAATTAATACTAATTGTATACTATATTGTGGTGATGATGCAGGTGACAAATACTGCAACTGGAACTCAGGTAACAGTGAGAATAGTGGACCAGTGCTCCAATGGTGGACTTGATTTGGATGTGAATGTCTTCAATCAACTTGATACAAATGGACAGGGTTATCAGAATGGTCATCTTACAGTTAACTATAGCTTTGTTAATTGCGGTGATTAATTGATTGAATATAATATTTATTCACTAGTGTGAATGAATCACTCTGTAATAATCATAAGAAGTAGTTCTACTACTTCCCAATATAAATAACACCATAAATAAAACTAATAAATATGGTGCTACACATGTATAATGTACTTAATTGGAGGAAATTAATGATGAATCTATATATACTTGTTTCATATATCTATTGTTGTTTACTACAGTATATAATACGTAATTTGCTAGAATTTGTTTTCATTTTCAAAAAGTTAATTCGAAGTTAGGCATATCATTCAATTAACTATATATATCAACCAAATATTTCACTTCTTAATAAATTTATGCACAAGTGAGTCATGTCTTTCATCATATATAAACTTGTTGGATAAATAAATTTAAGCTCCCAACAACATATAATTTCAAAAAGTTAGGCATTAGGGTGAATTAATAATTTCTTAATATTAAGTCTATCTTTTGTGTTCCTAGCTATAAAAACAGTTGAGTACCGAAAGTCTTATAAATTTATGAAACTTTTTTTTGACAAAAAGATACTTATAACATTTTATTCAGAATTAAATGACGTACACATGTTGGTAAATCAATAATATGGACAATCTCATTCGATTGTTTCATATTGATCCCAACATGAGAATTTTTAAAGTATAATTTAAAAGTATGAATACATTCACAAATTTACTCAACACATCCCCCAAACTAATTATAGTATCATATATCCTCCTTTATCAAAATAATCAACCATTGTTTTCGAGTCAAGAGCAAAATTTATCTTTTTGAGGAATTAATTATGACCATACACATAAATAATTTTGAATTTTCATAAATATTTTTTATTATTATAAACTTTAAAATGACTTTTCTTTAAAGTTACCTTAAACTCATGTATGTTTCTCAAGCTCCGTCGGGGGTGATGAAGGCATTATATTATAGGACAAACACAATGCATTAATATCGATGAGAAATGACAAAAACACTTTCATTCAAACAATAAATATGTTGTAAAAGGAATAAAATAGAAGGAAAAAAAACAGCTGTCTACAAGTTTAAGTCCAAAATAAATCGTACTTTTCCATTAACCATATAATAAACTATAGTTTCCATAAATATGACAAAAGAAAATCCAAGATCTTTGATATGTCTAATGTATAACAAACAATGTCACTCGATTGATATCAATATCTTTTACATTTTTATTGTCTCTTAGTTCAAATAATTATATAATACTTCTTGTTATTTTTTAGATTAAATAGTCTAGTAGTTAGAATTAAATGAATAAATAGACATATGAAGCTTTAAACTCTGATTATAATGTCTCTACCAACTGAAATAAATTTATAATGACGCATAATACTACTTTAACTTAATTTAAAGTTTTAAATACTATATATCTCTCTTCATGTATGTTCATCATGTACTAGTATGTTTGTTATTATATTATATATCTCTGTTTATATCAATCTTCCCTTATTTTTTATGTAAACAAAACAAGAAATGTGCAATTTGCTATTAATTTACATGTCCTTTTAACTCTTTGCCTCATTAAGACAACGATCATGGCACTAGGAGGTAAAAAGTAGAAACTACGAAGTGGAAACAGTTGGATTCAGATTCAACAAATTGCATGAATGATCTCCACCATTGATTTACATTATAAATTAGTTTTTAAAATTATAAAATTGAATTTTATAAATAAATTTTTGACGAGTAGATTTTGGACTTTTGCTGCCACTTTACCCACGTGTCATGTGGCTGGTTACGAAATATATATAAGAGACAAATATAAATGTACTCGAAGAATACTGGTAATATTTTTGTTTTTTTTATGTAATTATATATTTCTTTCATTCATGATAGTATTAGTAGCACCTTTTATTATTGCATTATATGTAGTATTTTTTTCCCTTCAATTAATTGTCAAAAATAGAGATATTAAACCAAGACATTGAGTTCAAGTGTTAATAAATTTTATCAAAATATAAATTTTAGACGAATTTGAGTTCAATTCTTAATTTCTTATTAAGTAGAACAAATCAATTTGGGTTTGTCTGATGAGATATTAGTTTGGGACCTAAGAGTATGTTTTTCATCGAAGTCTCAAGTTCGATTCTCTTCAATGTAAATTTAGATAGACTAATTTAGTTTTTTCAAAAAAAAGTCTTAAATAGAATAATTTTTTAATCAATTTTTTCTTATCTCGCGATCAAACTATAAACTACTACGATATTAATTATTTTATTTTATTTTCACCATCAGTTGTTTATAATCTTATTCGGAGATCAGTTTGGGCATAGTAGTCTAAACCTTCTCCCGAACGCAGTTGCAGGGATCGAACGGTGGTCCCCCTTATCAAATTCAGTGTAAATTACCACCGAACCAACTAACATTATTTAGTATTGTGTGCAATTTTGGAATTATTACTCTTTTGACAAAATGCAAACTTCGAATTAAAGCTTTGTAGTATTTCATGTCCGGCACGAGAGATGCGTTAAGGACTATGCACAAGATGTAATGTAAATTTTGTCTTAGTATGTAATCAAATCTCTAATTAGCAATGCCGGCCACAATAAAGCCTATAAATGAAATCACATCTACACATAAATCAATTACAATTTGCAAGACCAAAAAGCTTAATTAACAATAATGATGACAAAGATTACCCTATGCATGTTGTCTTTGTTCTGTGTTCTAGTTTTGGCCTCTGCTCAAAGTGCAACTGTGACGGCTACATATAATTTATACGAACCCGAGCAACATAATTGGGACTTACTCGTAGAAAGTGTATTTTGTGCCACTTGGGATGCAGACCAACCCTTGTCATGGCGTAGCAAATATGGTTGGACCGCCTTTTGCGGACCTGTTGGGCCGCAAGGTCAAGATTCATGTGGACGTTGTTTGAAGGTATGCTTTGAAAAAACGATCAAACAATCATTTTAGTTTTTGAATGTGTGAGGCGCTGCAAATACATTTCAGACGCCTCACAAGTCTGACAATCATTTTTAAGAATGTCGGTTAATTTTTTTTTTCTTCTTTTTTATCGGATTTTGCCCTCTATTATACCCTAAAAGAAAATACATGTTATACATATGTTTTTTTTCCTTCATTTTATTTATTTACTCTTGTACTTCTTGATCAAAAGTTTAAAGCATTTGCTAATTTTATTAATGTTTGTTTTGGAACAGGTGACAAACACTAAAACTGGAGATGAGCAAATAGCAAGGATTATTGACCAATGCCACAATGACGGTTTAGACTTGGACATTAGTGTGTTTCAGAGCCTTGATTCAGATGGAAGTGGCAATGATCAAGGCCATCTTATTGTCAATTATGATTTTGTGGATTGTGGTGACTAAATTAATTGTAACTTGTACTCATAAGATAAAGACATTATGTGATTGTAGGCTAGATATAATGTTCTACGTTTTGGTACTAATAAAGTTGTGTTAGCTATGAAAGTGAAAGAGAAAATGTTGTTATAAGTGTTGTCCATCTTATATTTGTTTCATTTTTTATAAATGTAAAAAATATTTAATTTTTTTTTGACAAATTTAAAAGATATACAGGCTAAATTGAACTTTTGTTCCTTTACCAAAAAAAAAATTGTTTCTTTAACTTATTTATTGATTTCATTTTAGTTAATTTATTATTGTTACATTTTGGTCTTTAAATATTTTTTGTCTATTAAATAAATTCTTTTATGTTAAAATTTGTCAAAAAAATATTAATATTCATCATTCTTTCTCATCAATCGAGAAATCGACCTTTCCTTCATCACATTCATCATCAAACTCATAAAAACTCATCACCAAACCCAAATTCTTCGTCATGTAGAAAAAGAATTTTTCTGGGGTTGACGATGAATATGAATTTTTTTTGAGTTTAGTAATGAATGAGACGCTGAATTTCTAACTTGTTGAGAAAGAGTGGTGAATGTAACATATTTTTATAAATTTTCAAATAAAAGGTTTAGTTGACAAACGAAGAATAATTAATGGACTAATAAGTTAAGTACCAAAAATCTAATTTAGCCAAGATATATACTAATTGCATAAAAAGTTAGATTTAAATTTTCTATAGCACCATGAGTCAAAAAAAAAAAAATTCTATAGCACCACTTAATTATAGTACTTTCTTAGTGCATTCTCCCCGCATGACAGATTTTTCCCATACTGCGACTGTTGCCTCACACCTAGAAGACGATGCTTCAACAACAATTTTTAAAATGCTACAACAATTAGCAATGGATGATGCAGCTTTGTTCGCGTGTATCCTTTGGAATATTTGGAAACAACGAAATAACCAAATATGGAACAATGTTACTGATGCTCAGATCTTTGTTTTTTCTCGTGCTAAAACGTTGTTGCAGGATTGGTGTGCAGTCCGTACTGTTGTTGCAAGGCCACGTCCAGGACCTCCGACCAATGCAAATAGTACTTGGCAAAAACCGAGGACAGGCCGAATGAAATGTAATATTGATGGTTCCTTTACGGTTAATAACAACAAAGTCGGCATTGGTATTTGTATACGTGATGATCAAGGAGCTTTTGTTCTAGCCAGGACAGAATGGTTTACTCCAAAGAGTGAAGTGCACATAGGGGAAGTGCTCGGCCTTCTTGCTGCATTGAATTGGGTTCATGAGCTTAATCTAGGATCGGTGGACTTCGAATTAGATTCCAAAAGAGTAGTTGATAGCTTTCACTCCTCCAAATGTGATGCTACAGAATTTGGAGTTATTATTGAACACTGTAAATCTCTCTTTTCTCTTTATTATAGCAACTCAAGGGTAGAGTTTGTGCGGAGACAAGCAAATGAGGTTGCCCATAAGCTTGCTAGAGCGGCCACATTGTCAGATAGTGTCCAGATCTTAATTGATGTACCAGATTGTATTGAACATATTTTAATTAATGAAATGCTATAAGCATATTTTTGTCAAAAAAATCTTAATGATTCATTTTAATTGAACAGTTCACAACAGTTATTGTATTGATCCATTGCGTAAAATTCAAATTCTCCTTAATGTTACATTTGGTTGTGAGAAGAAAAACCAAAAAGAGAAAGAGTGTATCAATAAAGAAACAATAGTTTTTTTTAACAATCTTCCTTCATTCAAATTTATTTACAAATATAAATTTTTTTTGTACAAAGAGGAAAAATTACAAATATAATTTTATTTAGACTCAACCTACCAATTAGTTTGACACAAATTCTAACAACTTTCAATAATATACTAAATGATATAAATTTTATAAAATTCATTGTTAGATTAAAAATTTATATTATATAAATTATTTTTATAAAATTTCAGAAGAATCTAAAATCAGTTGATATGTTATTAAGATACATTAAAAATGTTTTTTTAAACGTCATTCTCCGTAAATTCTTCCCAATATTATTACCAGGCCAATCCAAACCGTAAGCCCAGTCCAAACTATTGGGCCAGGCCCACAACACACTTCCTCTGGTTCCTCTTCTTCATTCTCCTCATCTTCACCATTTCAAAACTCGTTGATTCTGGTCAATACTACGTCGTTTTCGATTTCGCAAGCACCGTAGAAACTGAGAAAACATCATCGTGAGAAAATTGGTCAAGCTGGTGTACTCATTTCTGTAGTGTGATAGAAAACCCTAACACTGAATTTGAATCATAAACAAGATGCAGCAGGTAAATAATACGAAACCCTAAATTGAATTTTTGATATTTCATTGTTTGATTTTAATCCCTAATTTTTCTGATTCTTAAAGGGAGGTGGATCTGAAACAGAAGTTACATGGGAGGATCAGCAGAATATCAACAAATTTGGAAGGTTGAATAATCGCTTACATGAGTTACACGATGAGATCAAATTCGCTAAGGTAATTGATTTAATATTCAAAATCAGAATTTTCCGTTAGGGAAATCATGTTCCTATTGTATTCAAGTTTGTTGGAATTGAAATGGGTTCAAAATCAATGAAGAAATCAAAAGGGGTTTTTAAGAGAACTTATGAAAATAGCTTATGACATGTTCATAAGCTGTTTTTAACTTATTTCCATAAACTCTCCATGATAGTTTATGAAAATAGTTTATAGCTTATAGGTAAACAATTTAACTTAATTTTATCTTTTGTTATAAAAATAGCTTACAATAAGCGCTTATTTATGATAAGTGCTTATGATATAAGCTGAAAATTAAGTTGTTTATCCAAACAATGCGGATCTACTTGACTCTAGCAGAAAATAAATTATGTATGGATTGTGTCATCTTGCCTGAAATAAATTTTGCCTGCCTTGAATTTTTTGCTATGTTAAAGGAAAAGGAAGACAGGGGACTAAAAAATATTAGACAATTAAGTGATTATATCCTCCAAAGTCAATTATGTGCAACTGTGCGTTTTGAGCCTTCCTCATGTGTGTCGGGTGTGTGTGAGAGGTTACATATACATACTAGTTTGAGAGTTCGTTACTTCATATGATATGTCTTTCAACTTCTCTTTATTTTAACAATATTTAGTTGTTTGATGAAGAATCTGTTTTTTCAAGCGCTGTAATGGTTTTAATATCCCTTCCTTCGAGGCATTTTGCAATGCCAAATACCTTTTTTTTTTCTTACTTTTTATATTATGATGTGAATGCAATGAAATTATGTTTGTCACAGGAAGCTAATGATAATTTGGAGGATGCAAGCAATGAGTTGATTCTCACAGATGAAGAGATTGTTCGGTTTCAAATAGGGGAGGTTTTTGCTCATGTGCCTAAGGAAGAAGTTGAGAGCAGAATAGAACAGATGCAAGAGGCTACAAGCAAGAAATTGGAAAAGCTTGAGGAGGAGAAAAATTCTGTGGTTGCTCAGATGTCTGAACTGAAGAAAATTTTGTATGGGAAGTTCGGAGACTCTATCAATCTTGAGGAGGATTAGTAACTTGTTTATGGATCTCTAGGTTTTTTTGTGTGGTTAACCTCATAGACCTTTAGCTTTTTTTGAGTCAGATTGTCTCTTTTAATTGTAGAATGTGTCTTGCTTGAACCTCTTTTACCTGTTTGCCAATGTTTATGCCTTTTTGGCTTGTTCATTCTGTGAGATTTTTACTATTTATCCTAAAGTTTGTGAAACTTACTTGGACACAAATCCAACACTTAGATTTGGGCACATTCAATAAAAATATGAGACTTCATATTTAACATGAAACAAATGTAAAAATTGATAAACAAGATAAAATTAATTAGACATTACATCTCATATTCTATTAAATGTATATGATGTTAAATTTTTATTGGATGTGCTCAAATGTCAAGTGTTGAATTTGGATCCAAGTAAGAGTTTCTCCTTAAATTTATACAGGTCTGCACCATCTTTGTACAATTGCAAATTAAACAATATATGAAATCTAAAAAGTCTATGAATGAGTATTAATATAGTTTAATATTATAAATAATTTGTAGATTAAATAAAAAATGTAATAGTAAACCTGCTAATGTCTATTGAAATATGCCATATTTGTGTTCAAAAAAAATATGCTATAACTTTTCAAAGCATTATATAACTTGTTTTGGCATAATTTAGAAATGAAGATAAGAAAGGTTGTAAGATCCTATTGCTCATGGCAGGAGCAAGAATACTAGACATGATTTCACTTGTTCTGAGAATATTTTGTATAAACTAGAGAATGAGTTATAACAACCAAATTGGATTAGGAAATTTTTCTAAACTTCATCAATAATTGATGAAACAAACAAAAGAGTATAATACTAAGATAGTAAAACAAATAACAAAAAAACAAAATTTTATACTATTATTGGAAGGGGCCGCGCGAACGCAGGCCCCCACAGCAACAAATTATGATGTAGACTCCACCACTTGGGTAGATCTTAGGGAAGCACCCCTCCTAAGTGCAATGGAGGTCACTTGCCTAGGCCATGGACCTTCTTGATCATCCATTGACCCCATCCAGGTAAGTATGTTACTCAATCACATACACTTTCATTTTATACTCTTTTTCCCTCACTACTTCAGCAAATCTCACCGATGTGGGACTCTTCTAAAATGAATGCAATTGGAGTGGGCCACAATAGAGGATCAAGTGAAAGTGTTTGCTACGATTAAAACTCATGAATCACATAACCAACAGCATCAAACTTGTTATAATCTGCAAATCCTAATGAGCACGTTGTAAGAACACAAACCTCACCATCATAAGGAATTAAGGATGGAAAGCTCTCACTCGAGTCCCCATAACTTTTTGGCGTAATTTAGTTGAAAAGGTTCATGTACTTGTTTTCAGATTGTCAAGACTTGTAGCCTGAGATTGATGTTAGAAATGAAGATAAGAAGAGAAGTGCCTGTGATAACTCATATTGCTCATGACAGGAGCAAGCATGTTTAGACAAGAATTTCAATTTTTCAAAGTATGAATCTTGCTCAAACACAAAAATATGTACTAGTTAAATGTTAGTTATTGGGTGGTTAACTAACTACTGTATAATGTATTGTGTACTACAACAGTGAAACAATACTATTTGTACTAAATTAAGGTTGTTAAAATTGTGAGTTAACTCGTGAAAACATAAGATTTCATAAGTCTAAATATTAATTTCCATTTGACTCAACTACAAACTCGGAAATGAAATAGTTTACTTGGTTGGACTTGTAATGCGTTGATAAACTACGGTAAATTCGTATAAACTCGGATAAACTCGTAAAGGAATTCTTAAATGGGATTTTTATCTTTTTTTTCACCTCAACTTTCACATTAAGTTTCTTTTTCTTCTTTTTTAGCTTAATTTTGTTCATTCAAGATTTCTTTTTTGTGGCATGTTCCAACTTCCTCCACCCTTACAAAAACCTTCAAAAGTATACATCTGGAACTCATCATTGTGGCTACATGCACAATATGCTTATAATCATTGGCACCCATGTTTTGAATACAAGTACTATCTAAATAAGCTTCATTATATATAAGTATATAACATTCATAGAGGATTGTTCTCAAAATTATCCTTTTCAGCCTTTATACGCACTTTAATCTTTTACCAGCAAGTTGCAGCAACATTTAACAATGATAAGCACCAAATGAATAGAGAAAAATACCCACAAGATACTTCGGCGAGTACTAACTCGTAGTCAGAAGGCCGTTCCGTTCATAAACAGTACTGGTGCATATGGATGAAACTATATTTGAAGGAGCATATCTTTCCAGCAAATGCAAGATTTAAACTCATAGTCATTCCAACAGCAAATCCATAACTATTTTTAATATATTATTGAATTTGTAAATTTAAATAGTTTCAATTTTTTTTAACTTTTTTGTCAAGTACTTTAATAGTTAGAATAGCAAATTTTTTGTTAAGTACTGAGATAATCTCATGAGAGACTAAATAGTTTCAATCTAATATACTATTACTATGTGTGTTTATGTCCACAACATGAGCAATATGTATTTTAAATTTAAATTTATTTTAATATCTATTAATATAAAAATAAATATTGATGTTCACTTTATTTTTATAATATTGATGCTCACTTGATATATTTTACATTCAAATCTACAACTAAATCCTTGAGTATAGGATGAGAATTATAAATAAATAAATAAATAAATAAATAAAAAACAAAAAGCTAAGGATGAGTACCATCAAACCTATTTTTTTTTTCATATTGCTATATCATATATGGATAAGAACCAACAAATCTCTGTTTCAAAAATAAAAAACCAACAAATCTAAAATATACTTTTCAACATAACATGATTCAAATATACTTTTCAACAAATCTAAAATATTCTTAATAGGTATCGGGTAACCTAAAAAAAGTGTATATATTAACAAGTTATTATATTAGCCTAACCTTCAAAACTTACATTGCAGCACAATGGAATTGAGAAGGAGGACGAGAAACTCTCTCACAGCAATTTCACATCAATTATTACTTTCTTCCACATTGGCAACAACAATAGATTTGCATTTATCGGATGACTGTTGGGAAGATGTCTTCAAATTTTTCAAGGAGACGAACTACAATGACATTTATTGCTTGAAGTCTCTCTCACTCGTCTCCAAGCAGTTTCTCTCCATCACCAACCGTATTCGATTTTCACTCACTATATGTGACCCAACACTCCCTTTCCTTCCTTGACTTTTCAAAAGGTTCACCAACCTCACTTCCCTCAATGTCATGCGCTTCCGCGGTGACCTCAACAAACTTCTCCACCAAATCTCTTGTTTTCCGTTGAACATCACATCACTCAATCTCTCCAAACAACCCACCCTTCAAGTTGATGGGTTGCGGACTTTCTCCAACAAGATTACAACTTTGACCTCTCTTACATATTCAAAAATAGATTCTATCCATTACGATGAGTTGGTCTACATCGCTGATTGCTTCCCTTTGCTCGAAGAACTCGACCTCAGTAACCACTCCAGCTTGTACCGTTACAGTTACAATGACTTCTGGGTAGAAGAGTCTCGCATTGGAACTTTTCAAACTCCGCAAAGTTAGTTTCAATTGTCAGCGCTACATCAACGATCAATTGCTTTTTCACTTGTTTAAGAACTTTAAACATCTTGAAGAGGCCATCATACTTGGTTGTCATGGCATAACTGGTGCTGGCATTGCTTCTGCTCTCACTCAGCGACCAACTTTGAGATCTTTATCCTTATCCCATACTTTCGGACCAGGTGAAAACATTACTTCACATTTTATCGACTCGTTGGTGAGTTTGACGGGTTTGACTTGTCTTCATTTATACTCTTCGCAAATCTCGGATGACTTGCTCTATTCTATTGCAATGGAAGGCCTTCCTTTGATGAGGCTTGTTCTCCAATATTGCTCCAACTATAGTTATGCTGGAATCTTTTGCTTGTTATCCAAGTGTCGTCAATCTTTACAACATTTGGATCTTACAAATGTTGATTTTCTAAATGATCAACATGTTATTGAGTTTTCTTTGTTGCTCGGTAATTTGATGTCTATAAACCTTAGTAAATGTAATATGCTCACAGAGTCAGCTTTGTTTGCACTCGTTAGGAATTGTGTTTCACTTAGTGAGATCAAAATGGAAAGTATTGGGAGAAAGAATGTAGAGAATCCTGATTTTTTTTATGGATTTTGGTGTACACACTCGGTTGAAGTCTCTCTATTTCGCTAACTATTCATGGTTAACAGATGAAAGCATTATAATGTTTGCTTCCATTTTCCCCAATTTGCAAGTGCATGATTTGACCAATTGTAGTGACATATCTGATGAAGGTATTTGAACTTAACCTCATGTTCAAGAGTGAAATTACATGGATTGAACTTTAAAGTATCCAAGTTAGAGGTGTTAAACTTGTCATATGCAATGGTTGATGATGAAACACTCTATGTGATCTCAAGGAATTGTGGTGGACTTTTTAATTTGAAATTGAAAAGTTGTTATAATGTTACAAAGAAGGGAGTGAATCATGTGATAGATAACTGCACACAACTGAGAAAGATTAATTTATGGTGTTGTATGTTGTAAAGTGCATAATAATGTTGTTAACTCTATGTTATATTCAACACCATCGATTAAAAAGATAATAGCCCCACGTGATTTTTATTTGAGTGACGAAAAGAAGAAACTGTTCTTGCGCCAAGGATGCATTCTTCGCTAGTATTCTTCTCAGTTTCTTGTAACATTTACATGCTTGATACTCACAAGGTTGTAACCAAAGTTCTAAGCATGAAGCAAGTGAAGACTTACTAAAGGTTGAATCAATAGCAATTCATTGTAAGCCGGAAGAATTCCACAACCCAATTCATATACCAAATGAATGAATAGTTCTATAGAATGAAATTATGATTGCTATTGTTTATACCGTTTGCTTCTAGTTTGCTTCATGAAATATGATATTTGAACTTTATTTTTAATGTTAGTCATCCTAATTTATATTTAATTAGATTAAGACCCGCGTGTTGCACGGTTTGATATTAAAATTCATTTTATGTTTGGTGCTTCAAAATAAGAAGGATATGAGAGGCTAATTTATATTTCAATGTTGATTTGGAGACTTCTACTATCAAAATAAGAGTTATTAAACGATGCAAGGAATAAGAATTATACAATTTATATGAAACTCTCATTGCGACAATCATGCAAACCACAGCGTGATTGAGGCCAAAGCCTCCGCATTGCTTGAGGGTTGTTTCGGCTCTATCATTCATTGTCAAACCCTTCTCTTGGCCCTCTTTCATACAATATAGAAGATGAAACCACACTAACATAGACAAGAACAAAAATAGAAGGCAAGCACTAAAATTCTATTAACATAATTGGAAGGGGCCGCGCGAACGCAGGCCCCCACAGCAACAAATTATGATGTAGACTCCACCACTTGGGTAGATCTTAGGGAAGCACCCCTCCTAAGTGCAATGGAGGTCACTTGCCTAGGCCATGGACCTTCTTGATCATCCATTGACCCCATCCAGGTAAGTATGTTACTCAATCACATACACTTTCATTTTATACTCTTTTTCCCTCACTACTTCAGCAAATCTCACCGATGTGGGACTCTTCTAAAATGAAACCTATAAACCATACGTACAAACTCTGCATAAACACCATGTGTTTTGGATAGAATTGGAGTGGGCCACAATCGAAGATAAAGTGGAATTGTTTGCAACGATTAAAACCCATGAATCCCATAACAAACAGCATCAAACTTGTTAATTTTCAAAGTCTAATGACCATGTTGTAAGAACACAACCTCACCATCATAAGGATGGAAAGCTCTCACTTGAGTCCCCATATCAACAATTTCACCCTGTCATTCTAACTGTTGAAACATGCTATATAACTTTTATAGACATTATATAGTCACTTTTAAGCATTATACATCTGCAAAAACCAATTTTTTCGTTTGGAGTGCTGCTAAATGGTGCGAAAATGTCTTTAACAAACTGCATATGCCTTTGAAGTTAAAGTCGACAACATTAAAAAAAAAAAAAAAGGTGTTAGAAATCAATTTATTTATCTTTTATGAACCTGTTTTGGGAAATCTGTTGAAGAAAATTTCTTTGGAAGGAGAAACCAACAAGACAATTATAAAGTTGCTCAAAATATAAATCAAATCACGGTTGAATTTCTCATGCAATAAAATATGAGCAAATATGCGTATGTTCATGGAACTTCGTAGGTGTTTTTTCGTACTATACATCATTTTCCTTTCGTTTGAGTGTGTATATTTGTACAAAAAAATTTCCAATCCAGAAGTATATTTTCATACTCATGTATGGTTTTAAAGTCAAGTTGGGGCCCTTTATGGTAATGGTTCTATGACTCCAAAATACAGAAGGATAAAGGAACTAACTGTGCATTAGATACTTTGGTGAGTACTTAATCCGTGTCACCATTCCCAATCACAATGTTTTATTTCCTTAAGTTTCAAAAAATACTTTTTCAGAAACAGTATTGGTGTATATGGATGAAGTTACATGTGAAGATATCCTTGTGTACAAGTGACCATGAAAAAATATGCGTTCCAATTTTGAATTTTTTGAAATACATATGTATTGTACTATTGTGTCGACATAGTATATCTCAAATCAATGGTGCTATGTTGCTAGCTCAAATGACTTCACAAGAAAACCGTCATCTTTATCAACAAAAACATGTCGAAAGGAAAATTTTCCTCACTCTGCAGAGACTATGAAGACACTTAGCAAGAGCAAAGCTGAAAAGACCACAAAGAGTCAAACATCAAGAGCTCATCAGCATCATGACTGCCAGGTTTGGGCATAAAATTTACAACCCCACACAATGAAAATACCCACATGGAACTTGACGTAGCGTTCAAAACATATGAAGCAATCAGAGTAAACAGGGTAAAATTTACAATTCCAGGGAAACATGATGAACTCGTCATAAACAGTACTGGTGCATATGGATGAAACTATATTTGAAGGAGCATATCTTCCAGCCGATGCAAGATTTAAGGCAAAAATAAGCATTCCATTTGTATTTATGCATTGTGTCAATTTGTATCTTGAATCAATGGCCAAGTTGCTACGCTTCAACGACTACATGAGCAAACTACCATTTTGAAGGACAAATATGTCAGAAGGATAATTTTCCTTACTTTACAGAGGTTGAAGATGCATAATTGGAGACTACAAAGAATCTTACATCGAAGTGCTCATCGTGAGTGGCAAGTTTGCATATAAAAATTTACTATCCAATAACTACAGTACGAAAATACCCTCATGCATGTCATCTAAGAGACAAATGCATCCACATTAGAGCTGCATCTTGACTTGCAGCACCATCCAAAACAACCAAAAATCAAGTATAAAATCGTACTCATTTAAATATTCACAGTACCATAAAAATCACAGAAAAAAGTGAAGACAGAAATGATATTCCCAAACCACCTTTGATGATTGCATTGATCCTCTCACACATAACACATTGAGTAAGAAACCAGAGTAAAGAAGGAAAAATTTACAATTCTAGGGAAACATGTTGTACTCATCATTGCATCTACACGCACAAACGACTAATAATCATTACCACCCCTGTTCTGAATACATCTATTCTATATAAACCTTTTATTATAATATTCTTATAGCTCTGTTCCTGAAATTATCCTTTTCAGCCTTTCTGCACTCTTTAATCTTTACCAACAACAATAAGCACCAAAAGAATCTAGAGAAAAACAACAATTAAATAGCTGCAAAATAAAATAAAAAAAATAGGCAACACAATTTAAGTTATATGCAAGCCAGGGCATCCAAAAATTGAGGAAATTATCAGGTATAAAGACTTAGACTACACAAGTGACTGTTCATACTAGCTTTAATTCAAACTTTCTAAAACCAAAAAGAAAAAACTACACAAGTGTAAAATACAGTAAGTATTAGATAACCATTTCAAGGTAGAATAACTGATCCGAAACCGAAATAGTATAATACTATGACTACCACAGGAAAACGGCAAAAACTTCGGATTTGGAATACTATCTACATTTGAGTTTCCTAAATTTTCCTCCATTTAGGCAAAAGTTTGTCAAAAAAGATAAAATGTTGGGTGTGTATGTGCCATAGTAGTATTTTGTATAGACAAAACTACATAAATTTTTGCCTAAAAGCAGGAAACTTTGAATTCAGGGAATACAAATCCGCATTCACAATTGCAATCAGCAGTGGGCAAAATGAAGTTTCTGTACAACAAAATTCAGGAACTCATCAAATCATAATTAAAAATGGAACCAGCAACAAAAATTGTTGAACAAGCAAAACAACCCACCATCTATTACTACATTCACATATCTTCCTTAGAAAATTATCAAATATATCCAACAGAGATATACAAAAAACACACCTAATTCCAATTCAATGCGATCAATTCTTTTGTTACATGAACATTGTTACAATCTCATCTGCACCAGATAAACCAAAGTGACATTAACAGCTAAAAATTTTAAGAAACAAGTAAGAGTCGCTGAACACCCCAAAAAATCAACAAATTGATCAACTGAATTATGAAGTCCACTTCCCCTTCTTAACCAAAGTACCAAACCATTAACTTGACAATGCAAAACTTCAAAAGTTTCAAATCAGAGAAACCGAGCTAAACTGAAAAACTTTCTTCATCAAATTCGAGTGTAATTTGTTCTTATAGGAGGAACTTGAGTTCCACCAACAACAGAAAGCAACCCACTTTCCTCATCAACATACAAATCCTCAATAACCCTAAAAGAAGCATGCAAACCCACAACAACACCAACAATCAACGAAAACAACACATTAACCCCAACATGAGTCGACACAAGCCCAATCGCAATAACAACCCCCAAAACGGAGAGAACATTGACATCATGACTGCCAAGACCATGAGGATTCTTATATCAAGAGCTCATTGACATCATGACTGCCAAATTTGGGCATAAAATTGACAACCCATCACTAGGGAAATACCTCCATGAAACTCATCTGAAGAGAGAAATGCACTTCAGAGCTGGAACTTGACTTACCGTTCAAAACAAACGAAAATCAAGTATAAAATCAGAGTCATTCCAATATTCACAATAACATAAAATTCATTAATCATGTCTGGAAATCATAAGAAAGTGAAGACAGAAGTGATATTCTCATACCACCATTCACGATTGCAATGATCCTCTCTCGCATAACATATAAAGAAACCAGAGTAAACAAGGTAAAATTTACAATTCCAGGGAAACATGATGAACTCATCATCGTGCATGTCTACATGTGCAATATGCTTATAGTCATTGGCACCTGTGTTTTGAATACAAGTACTATCTAAATAATCTTCATTATATATATAACATTCGGAGAGGAATAGAGGATTGCTCCCAAAATTCTCCTTTTCAGCCTTTCTAAGCACTTTAATCTTTACCAGCAAGTTGCAACAACATTTAACAAGGATAAGCACCACAAGAATAGAGAAAAATACCCACAAGAAAGTTGCTGGAGAAATATAATATTTAAGTAATTACGTAATAATAGAAAGGGCAAACCAATTTAAGTTATATGCAAATGCCCCCTGTTTAAGGAAATTAACAGGTACAAGTCTACGATAGTTTAAATTTACTTCAGTGAGTACTAACTTATGTATCACCTTTCCAATGCAATGTTTTAGTTCCAACAGTTTCACAGAATGCCATTCATAAGCAGTACTGGTGCATATGGCTGAAACTATATTTGAAGACATCCTTGTGTACCAAGTAAAGAGTCTATCTTCCAGAAAATGCAAGATTTATGGAAAAAAAAAATAAGCATTCAACTTGTAAAAATTTTGAAATATTTATGTATTGTATCAGTTTGTATCTCGAATCAATGGCCAAGTTGCTACAATTCGACGACTACATGAGAAAACTACCATCTTGAAGGACAAATATGTCGGAAGGATAATTTTCCTCGCTCTACAGAGGTTGAGGATGCCTAGCAAGAACACAACTAGAGACCACAAAGAATCTTTGTATCAAAGTGCTCATTGTGAGTGGCAAGTTTGGAATTGGAGATAAAAATTTACAACCCAATATCTACAGTACGAAAAATACACTCATGCATGTCATCTAAGAGACAAATGAATCCACATTAGAGCTGCATCTTGACTTGCAGCACCATCAAAAACAACCGCAAATCAAGTATAAACTCATAGTCACTCCAATATTCATACCTAAAACATTACAACAACAAAAAGTGAAGACAGAAATGATTCCCATACCATCTTTGATGATTGCATTGATCCTCTCACACATTAACACATTAAGAAACCACAGTAAACAAGGAAAAATTTACAATTCTAGGGAAACATGTTGTACTCATCATTGCATCTACACGCACAAACCCACTTCTAATCATTACTTCCCATGTTCTGAATACATCTATATAAAACTTTATTATAATATTTGGATAGCTTTGTTCCCGAAACTCTCCTTTTCGGCCTTTCAGCACTCTTTAATCTTTACCAACAACATCAAACAATAATAAGCACCAAAAGAATCTAGAGAAATACCCCCAACGAAGTTGCTAAAGAAAAATAATTAATTCAAGAGCTACGAAATCAAAAAATGGGCAACCAAATTGAAGCTATACGCAAGGGCCTCTGTACAAAAATTGAGGAAATTATCAGGTATAAGACTATACAAGTGATAGTTCATAACAGATTTAATTCAAACTTTCAAAAAAATTGAAGTTGTGTAATGCAGTCAGTATTACATAACCATTTCAAGGTAGAATAACTGAGAAAAAAATAGTAAAATACTATGACTAGCATAAACAGTAACAACTTCGGATTTGGAATCTCTACATTTGAGTTTCTAAAATTTTCCTGTGTTTATGCAAAAGTTTGTCAAAAGAGAGAAAATGTTGGGTGTGCATGTTCCATTGTAGTATGTTGTTAAGACAAATCTACCCTAAATTTTAGCCTAAATGCAGGAAATTGAGTTCAGAGAATCGAAATAAGCATTCACAGTTGTGATCAGCAACAAAAATTCGGGAATTCAACAAATCATAATTAAAAATGGAACAAGCAACAAAAATTCGGGAATTCAACAAATCATAATTAAAAATGGAACAAGCAACAAAAATTGTTGAACAAGCAAAACAAATCACATATCTTCCTTAGAAAATTCTCAAATATATCCAACAAAGATATACAAAAACACACCTAATTCCGATTCAATGCGATCAATTCTATTGTTACATCAACATTGTTACAATCTCATCCCCACCAGATAAACCAAAGTGACATCAACAGCTAAAAATCTTAAGACACAAGTAACATTCGCCGAATACCCCAAAAAATCAACAAATTGATCAATTCATCATTTGACTAACCAACTCAATTATGAAGTCCACTTCCCCTTCTTAACCAAAGCACCAAACCTTTAACTTGACAATGCAAAACTTCAAAAGTTTCAAGTGTAAGAAACTGAAACTAACCGCGAAACTGAAAAACTTTCCTCATCGAATTGGAGTGTAATTTGTTCCACCAACAACAGAAAGCAACCCACTTTCTTCTTCAACATACAAATCCTCAATAACCCTAAAAGAAGCATGCAAACCCACAACAACAACACCAACAATCAACGACACCAAAACATTAACCCCAACATGAGTAGACACAAGTCCAATAACAGTAACAACTCCCAAAACCGCGAGAATCACTCGATCATCGATATTTCGGTTGAAGATAACAAGAGGACCGTTACGCGAGAAGTAAAGAAAGAACCACGCGACGAGTAGGATCAAGAAAACGATCATGGAAACAGGGTGCCAGAGAAGACTGAGGAAGACGATAAGGAGAAGTACGGCGGCGTAGTTGAACTGAAAGTATGTGAGGTTTCGTCGGAGACGGAGCATTGCGTCGTCGTGGGTGTGGGGTCGGATGAGGGCGGTGATGTCGAGAAACTCGCGCCATGAACGGGGGGTGGGGATTAGGGTGGTGGTGGTGGGTGGTGGTTGATGTGTGGCGGTGGAGGGGGCGGAGATGGAACCGTAGCTGGTGGTGGTTGTGGTCGGCATTGGAGATTTGGAGAGGGTTTAGATCTGGAATGTGTGCATGTTTGAATTAGGGTTTGTTTGTTTGAATCGAATTGGATTTGGGAACTGAGATTGAGATTTTTGTCTTTACTTTTCTCTCTCTAATTCTTTCTTTCTTGCTTTGCAATGCCCAAATTTTCCCGGCAAAATACAGATACTCTCCTATGGCCTATGGCCAATGGCCTATGGCTTTATATTTGGGTTGCAAAAAATACTCCTTTTTTTTTCTTTTCATAAGCTTAATTGCTATGAAGCTCAAATACTTCAAAATTAATTAAATATCGTGTTAAATATTGTATTTAATATCGATATGTGCTAGATATTTCTCGATAAATATCGGAAAAGATATGTATTGGAGAAGTATCTAATGATTAAATTTTCTTTTTTAAATAAAAAAGTTTTGGCACTTCTGTGATATTTGTCTGATACTTCTCGATAAAATTAAAAAAGATGAAAAATATATTCAATGAGTGATAAGATATTAAGATTATAGAACATTAGTAGAGATGCGCATGACTCACTTTTTAGATACTAGTACTTAAGATATGTAAATTCACTTGTTTTGATAATTTTAATAAGGTAAATATTTCTTTATCATCAATTTTTATTATTTTTATATATTTTACATTTATATATTTAATTTTTTTTATTAAAGTATCTTAGCCGTATTGTGTCTTAAATTTTAAAATTTTCTCGTGTTACTGTATTTGTATCGTATCTGTGTCGTATCTAGTATTCAGTCTTCATAAGTTCCCTTATTTTACAAGATCCACGATTTTGGTTCTCTTATTCTAAAATCAAACATTTTTGCAATTTTGTTTTGATTTATTTTGCATTTTTGGTCTCCTACCCCATTTTTTAATTTAACGGCTTACGTGGTAGTATCTATGTGGCAAAGAACTTGTACATAAAAAGTTGATGTTGATATGATTGTTAATTTAAAAAGCGCATGTTATAACTCAAATTGAAGACATGTACTTGTTTTTTGCCACGTGGATAATGTCACATCAGTGTTTTTTCAGTCAAATGGTTAAACAATGGGATATGAGACTAAAAGTGCAAAAAAAAAATCAAAATAAAAAGCAAGAATGTTTAATTTTAAAATAGAGGACCAAAAGGGTGGATCTACTAAAATAGGTGCAATTATGCCTTTTTCATTTTAGATGTTCCTTTTAAACTTTGCACATTTTATCCGGAAGTCCTAGTTCAATTAGAAGAAAGTGTCGAAATTGTTAACTCGAACATTAATGACCTGATTCGAACCCCAGTGACTCTATTTTATGTGTGAGTTATAATGACTTTGTTGTTTCGTCTAGACACCAAAAAAAATTGCACATTTTTTAATATAATAATTAGTTAGGTAGATTTTAATGATAAGAAAGGATTTTATTTATTCAAATATTTATTTTAGTTATAAAATATTTTTATTAATATTAGTAAATAAATTGGTTAAGTGAGTTAAGTATCATGCAATCAATAAATAAGAGTATTTTTTCTGATAAAATAAATAAATAAATAAGAATATTTTTTTAAAACAAGATTAAAGTGCAAAGATATCATATGATGGACATGGCATCCTAACTATGTTGTTTCCCCACAACCACCACCTATTATTTGCAGCACCCTAATAATTAACATTAAATAAATAGATATACAAACACTTAGAAGGACTAGACCAAAACGCAAGAAAACAACACAATGAACAACACCTTTCTCATTAAAAATCTTACTAGAAAAACCTCAAAGGGATAAAACCTAGTGAAGGAGAAAAGAGTGTAGAACAAAAAAAAACAAGAGAAAACAACGCCAATGTCAGAATACACAAAGAGAACAATACCAAAAATGGTATTAGCATAAATGAAATAAAAGAAGATCATTCTTGTTACACGTAAAATCCTCAAAGATGAAATTAGGGATGTAGTCCCACCACAATACACCTGTGACTTGAAAGGTATGGTTAGCCAATTTATCGGCACAACTATTTTTTTCACAAAAAAATGAGAAATTTGAAATCGAAATTCTCTAATGATATTAAGACAATTAGACCAACGATTTTGAAACCTCCAAGAAACCAGAGCATAATTGCTAAAAACTTGAATAGTCAAAGAGGAAACGCATTCAAGCCAAAAGTTTGTCCAACCTTTCCTAGAGGCAAACTCAATAGCACACATAGCACCTTTAAATTTAGTTTGGAAAGCATCAAAAATTTAAAAAATCCACCAAAAAAATTACCAACATAATCTCAAAAAATCTCTCCGCAAACTGAAATCACAAGACAACCTAATCTCTTGGAAGTATGCTATAACAAAAGAAAAAACAGGAAACAAGTCCCCCAACATCAAAGATTAAAGACCAATTTATACAAACAAAAGCAAAACCAGTATGCTAAAACACTACACAAACCAGCTGGAAGAACATCAACTAACAACGCAACAATAGAACTTATACAAAGCAAGACCTCTAAAATAACAAACACAGCCACATCAACAATGTCAAGGGTTCGATTCTTAGCTTATACGTATGTAAAAAATTCAGTTGGAAGAGGAAAACCCACTTTATGTATCTCACAGGTTCTCCGATGGAGATTAGTCATCGCTAACGGCGGTGGAAACTTCGAAGCAATATCAAGATAACCCAAAGAATGTCCTTAGGACATTAGTAAAAAATAAATGTAAAAATTTTGTGTGGGAAAGTGTATATTCAACTTTGAGTAACAAAGATACAAGCTAAGTGAAGCGGAACAACACTCATTATAGATTAAAGGAGAACAATTTTCGTCTTTATATTCTAGTTCAACTTTTAGAAAATGTCGAAATTACTAAATTGAAAGTCTATAATCAGGATTTGAACTTAGATGCCTTCACTTTGTATAAAAAAAAATAAACACATATTTACATCTCAACTCATTTTCTGTAATCTTTGAATCAATTTCACTATGTCCTTCAATTGTTTAGCAACTTGGGAATAACGTTAAGCTGAATATCGCGGAAACCATAAGATGATCAAGGAAATTAGGCCATAAATAATATATTCTAACAATATTTTACAGCTCAAAAATTTCTATATATATCAAGAGACAATTTGAGATTTTAAACTATACGAAGAGAAAAGGTAAGTGCAAATGAGAGGGTAATTTTGTTAGACTTAGACCATTATCTTTTAACCTAAATTGGACCCGATCGAAAAAGTCATTAGAAGGAGTAATCTGAATGATTGAATTTTACATTGAGCCCATCTTCTTCTTCCTTCTTCTTTGTTCATTCTTCTTTCGTAGAAAATAATCCAACTTCAAGAAGAAGACTGCATCACGGAACATGCAACAGCTTGAGCCCAATGTCTTAATTTGGTCTTCACCAATTCAGGATCGTCCCCTACATTCCACAATGTTCCAAACCAACAACTACATCAGCATAATTATATTATAGATATATTTATAATCATTAATATACATTTGTAGATATAGTATCTTAGAATTGCGGTCAGCAACCATATTGCGACCGCAATATAACATATTTAGATGTCTCTATAACGACATTGTAAATGCCTATTTCGACCACATTTGTTTGCACTTTTGCAACATGATGTGGTCAAAACATATCTAATCAAGGTAATATTTTGCGCATGCAAAGAAAAGATGGTTAAAAAACTCTCGACTGAACTCTAGATTATCAGAACCACCTTCTCGTGGAAACAAGAGGATTAAGAAGAAAAAAAATACAATTGTAAAAAAATGGAAAGAATGTAACCTGGGCTACAAATCTTCCATGAGTCAGCATCACTTCTAGGGCTTCCAAAGGAAGAAGAACGTCCCCCAAGAGAAGAAGCACGGCTTTGAGGTGTAGAAACAGGGCTTGGTGACAAACCTCTATTAACAGCAAAATAAAGATCAAGTGCAGGCAATGTATTACACAATCTTTGACCATCTTCTTCATTGAATCCAAACCCAAGTTCAATGCACCCTTTAAGCTCATGCAAATCATCATCAGTTATATCATCACAAACACAATCTTGAACAATACTCCTCCTTCTTTCTTGTCTCCTCCTTCTCTCCCAAGCCATGTCTCTTGGCTTTTCGCACATCGATAGCTGTTTCGATAGCCTCTTCTTATTATTCCACGCCACCGGCGCTAATGGCATGTGCTGCAACTCCTCCTCCGATTCGCTAGGTATCGGAGAAGATGAAAATGACTTTGCCATTGTATTATACTTTGGCTTTTCATCGTTCATATCTGCAGATTATTATTATTATATTTATTTAACAACAAATTAAAAAGTTCTTTTAATTTGATGAAAATGATGGTGGCGGAGGCAGCAAGCGCCTCGCCTTGCCGCACCGGCGTTGAAGTGGTACAATAAGAAGGTAATAAAAAAGAGAGAAAATGAGAAGAATTGAATGAAATTGGGTTATTTGATGTGTTCTAATAATGGAGGGTTTAGTGTTTGGTGTTTAATATTCTACCATACATTTGTAACTGTAAGCACCAAAATTTTAGGAGCAATATTTAGCGGTGCTATGCATGTTTTGTTGTGCTTGATTCAGGGTACAACTATATTCTGGTAAAATCTTTTATTTGCTGTTATATATAAAAATAAAAAATAAAAAATTACAACAAGGACTTTTTATTTTTTGTTTTTCAGCTAGCTGATTCAGTTTCCTATTATGTGTCATTGCTTGCTGGGTTGTTTTGTGTGTGAGTTTTTTTTAGTGTAAAATTTAGCTTTGTCACTGTGTCGCTTGCTTTGTGGCTTTATTAACAGTACAATTTGTTATCTTATCTGTCACTAACTGTTGTTATTTGTTTGCAAAACACAACCAAAATGAACCAATCAAATTTACTAGTAACACGCTCATTCAGCTCAAGGAAATTGGTTTTCTTACCAACAAAGTTTAACCGTTCACATATAGTTATTACATCTACCATTGAAATCAAACATATATTTTTCAATGATAAATTTGTCATTTATTTAAAAATAAAGGAAGATTCATGTAGTTTTAAGTCATTTGAGTTTTGAGTTTTGGTCTTTGTATTTTTAAAAAAAATTAAATTGACCATGTAATTAGGTTTTACTTTTAAAAAGAGTGAAATATCAAATTTTTACTTGAAATTTAAAAATTTGTCAAATACTCCATTGAAATTTGGAAATAAGTAAATACCCCCCTTGAAATTGTAAAACGTTCATCAAATTGTGCTATGATCTGTATACTCCGTCTATTAGTCACATGAGAGAAGGATAATTGACTAAAATTGCAAAATGAGGGGTTAATTGACCATGATACCGTTAAATTTAGCCCTAATTTTGTAAATTTTAGTCAATTACCCCTTAAGTGATGTGTATCATGATCAATTACTCCTCCCGTATGTGATGTGGCGCCACGTTAGCAAGTGTCACATATACAATTAACGACCATGTCTTCAAAATAGACGGAGTAAAGGGAGCAGAAGACAATTTGATTGACGTTTTACAATTTAATGAGGGTATTTGCCTATTTTGAAATTTCAAAGGGATATTTGACGAATTTTGAAATTTCGGAGGAGGTATTTGACATTTCACTCCTTTTAAAAAGGTCTATGGAACCATTCTTTTCAATGATATGTAACATTTCTGTACACGTGACATTGATGACTCACATAATTTTAGATTGAAGGACAAAAATGTTCTTATTACTCACAAGTTGGACGTAAAATTATCCATTTACTCTTCTTTGTGATATTGGATGCAAATTGGTAATTTTGTTCCAAACTATAAGTAATAAAGACATTTTTGTCTATCCTACTAAAATTATTTGAGTCATCAATGTCACGTGTGCGAAAATGTGGTACGTCATCAAAAAAATGGACTGATGGACCTTTTTAAAAGTAAAAGGAAAGTACAAAATCAATTTGAAAGATTTTTGAAATGCAGAGATGTTTACACCGATTTTTGATAACATAAACATAATTATCCATTATTACTTTAGGATATGGATAAAAAGTCTTTTTTTTTGTATGTTCGTTCAAGTCTCGCAATTTACGATGTGACTTCATGCGTCTTTAAGAATAAAATTATTGTTTTTTTTAGTGTTAGAATTGCATCCAACAACTTTTAATAACAAGTTGTCTCATGACAACATAAAAGAAAGATATTCAAGTGAGTATTAAAAAGAAAGAAAAATAAAAAAGATGAAAAGAATGCATAATTGTAAAAGGAAAAGGGAAATAAAGCAAGAAGAAAATTAATGTTAAATTGCATACAATGTAAATGTTGGATGAAATTCATCTTTATCTCTATGCACTCTTCAACCCGTTTGTCCACACGACGTTAGAGCCGTTAAAATGGGCTAGTCAGTATGGGTCGCCTCGCTAAGGCCTTTAAAACGTAGGGCTTGTGTCTTAAAATATATACTAGAATTATCATTTGGGCTTAGCCCGGCCCGTTTACACACGCTTAAAATATGGGCTTACCTAAATGGATCGCGAGCCGCCCGCTAACCCGCATAAATGTTTATTTATTTTTTCTTGCCGAACCCATTAGGAATGATTGAGGAGAAAAAAAATATTCTTTCACTATTTCTTATTTAATTTAAACTTATTCACTAAAAGTCTAATTCTCCGAAAATTGTTACTTTACTCGTACTTAGAACTTAGTTTAGTTTAGAAAATTATTTGAACTGAGTTAGTTATTTTATGTATTGATAACTTGTTTTGTATAATTTAAACTTATTTATATTATTAACTAAGGGGCTTACTTTTATTTTTGGTGCTTAAAATATATTTATTATGATATATGTGATGCCTAAATTTTTTTATAATCATTTTGAAATTATCATTTTTTTTCTCAATAAAAATTATTATTTTTGTTAAAAAAAACAAAAAAATAAAACAAACGTACCGGGCAGGGCTCAGACACTATTTTTAAAGACTCATATTTCATCCGGACTTTTTGACAGCTCTACGCGACGTGGGCATTGCAGAGTTTTTATAAAATAAGATTCAACCCTTTGTACATAGAAATCTATATCTATATCTATATCTATATCTATATAATATACTATTTACGAATCCACTATACGAAAACTATTTTAGGAAACAATTAAATATTCTTCTCACATTCATCGGGTATTTATTACTTCATAAGACACATTAATGAGATTTAATTGAGAAGATTTTTTTAAAAAAAATTATTTATTTAATTGTAAAAAAACATTTACGTAATTAATTTAATACTTTAATTTGTAAAAAGATTTATTTTTAATACTCTATAATGCACATAATATAAAAGAAAAAGAATTAATATTATTATGATCAAGTTTATATAAATAATAACAATTTTAACTAACTGGGTCAAAATTAATAAGATTTTTATTGAAAAAATGATTTAATTAATTGTAAAAAAACAATTACATAATTAATTTAATTTAATTAATTTAATACTCTAATTTGTAAAAATATTTATTTTTAATACTCTATAATGCATATAATATAAAAGAAAATAATTAATATTATTATGATCAAGTTTAAATAAATAATAACTTCCTAAACATTTTTAGGCTAAATTTCTTGATCAAAATCAATCAATTTTTACCAATTGAGTCAACTTTCATTAGTTATCCACACAAATCAAGCAATTATGAAATTTAAGTTATTAAAATCGAGCAATTGTGAAATTTTGTGAATTAAAATCAAGTAATTGAATTATCAATGCAAATTCTCTGTGGAAAATCACACGGGATACACACACATTAAGATACCATTCAATATAATTATTTTTTTCTTATAAAATTTATAAGAAAATACACCGGATACACACACATTCAAGATATCATTTAGAAACACACGGGGCACACACATTAAAAAAATTATAAGAAAACACACAAGGTACAAACAAATTTAAAAACATATTTTATTTAAAATACCACATAAGTAATTTTTAATTAAAAAAAGTCAATGGGACTAGGAAATACAAAACGGGATAAACTTGAGGGCCAAAATCGAACAATTGAAATTTAGGTGACTAAAATCAAACAATTGTGAAACTTAGAGAGTTCGTTAAAATCAAATAATTGAATTAGTGATGCAAAATCTCTGTGGAAAATCACATGGGATACAAACAAATTCAAGATATCATTCAATAAAATTATTAGTTTTTTTTTTAAAAAAAATCTATAAGAAACACACGTGATGCATACACATTCAAGATATCATTTAAGAACACATGGGGTACACACACATTAAAAAAATTATAAGAAAACACACAGTATACAAACACACTTAAAAACATATTTGATTTAAAATACCACATTAGTAATTTTTATTTAAAAAATGACAACGGGGCTACAAAATACAAAACGTGGTAAACTTGAGGGCCAAAATTGAACAATTGAAATTTAGGTTACTAAAATTAAACAATTGTGAAATTTAGGGAGTTAAAATCAAATAATTGAATTATCAATGCAAAACCTCTGTGGAAAATCACACGGGATAGACACACTGTCAATATACCATTCAATATAATTTTTTTTTCTTAAAAAATTTATAAGAAAACACACGGAATACACACACATTCAAGATACCATTTAGAAACACACGGGATACACACATTAAAAAATTATAAGAAAACACACGAGGTACAAACAAATTTAAAAGCATATTTTAATTAAAATACCACATAAGTAATTTTAATTAAAAAAAGTCAATAGAACTAGGAAATGTTAAATGGGGTAAACTTGAGGGCCAAAATAGAACGATTGAAATTTAGGTGACTAAAATTGAACAATTGTGAAACTTAGGGAGTTAAAATCAAGTAATTGAGTTAAAATCTCTTTAATCAATAAAGTTTTTCTTCTTCTTCTTTGTTATTTAAAATATCATTGTGGAAATTTTTTATCAGTTGAATTATCGAAGAAAAAATATATATATAGATTTCAGTTAACCTAATATTCATTTTATATGGTTAAAGTGTTAAAATAAATGGACAAGGTAAAAATAAAATTAATTCTAAAAATTAAATATTGTGCACGAATTTTATTTTTCTTTCTTGCCAAGTAGTTTAGTGGTAAAAAATTTACCTCTTAAATTAATGTGGCAGGGTATCTTGATTTCAAACTCTGATTGAGACGTCTCGACTCTTACCAAATAAATTATATTCATAGGAATTATTGTACAAAAATTTCTAACTAATCAAAATATGATAATTTTTATATTATTAATAAAATCAATACAAAGAAATACAACGTCAATTATATATAAAGGTGTCAAATGGGCCGGGCCGGGCCGGCTTGGCCCGCAAGGGCTTTACACTATTCATGGGCTAGACTAGCCCGTCCCATTTCTTTTTGGTCCATATTTTAACGAGCCCGGCCTAGCCCGATGGGCTAATAGGCTTTGCCGATCTAATTTTTTTTCAATTTTTTCTATCCTTTTTAAAGGGGCTTTGATATATTAATTCTTTGTAATTATTAATTTTATTGAGATATAATTGTATGCAAGTGTAAATAATTTAAATATAACCATTTTTATTTGAAATTACACATTAAACTATATTTTTTGTAATAAATTTTCAATTAAATGATAATATTTTATGTAATTATTGATATTATTTTTACAAAAAAATAAAATCAGTTAATGGGCCGGCCCAAAGCCCGATGGGTTAGCCCAGTCCAGCTCGATCCTCTAGAGGGCTTCGTGGGCTTGGGCAAAAAAAGTCCCGAGTGTATTTGGGCTAGCATTTTTGCAGCCCAGGCCCGTCCAAGCCTGTGGGCTTATGGGCCGGCCCATTTTTGACAGCTCTAATTATTTATGAGACAAGTGGTAGATACTCATGTACCTAAATTTTTTCTATGGATACGGTATCCAACAATGTAAGTTGGACACCAATTTTTTTCCAAAATATTATATACACATCTAAAATTAAATATATTTAAATTTAATTATTATTAAAATAATTTTAAAAAAAAAACTTATATCATAATCAAACAATTTATATTTTTATAAGTAAAAACTAACCCGTGCAAAGCACGGGTAATTAACTTATACTAGTTACAACTATTTATAGAAAAAAGAAAATGTCTTCCTACCTCTAAAATTTTGACAAGTATCTTTTCTAATAATTTTCTTAATTTAAGATCTACACATGTCGTCATGTCCCTTTAAATTGCTATTTTTTAATGACTTTTTCAGATTATATGTCACCTCTTATTGAAAATGAAGCATTCGACAACACCCTACTATCTAATGCACCAACTTAAACTCTTTAACATCCATTAATCTACTATATATGATTTGTCGAATGTCATAAAATAGTTTAAGTCGAGTTCCACTTAATATAGTTCGTAATCTGTTAAAAAAAATTGATATGCTAAATGATTTTTCAATAAGTTTATTTCAATATTGTATTAACAATTAATTAATATTTTACTCAAAGCATGACTTATATCAAAACAAAAAATGATTTCACTTCAAAATTAAATGTTCATTATTTTGTCGCGTTATATTTGACTTAAAATGCAATTGGTTTTTTTAAATTTATTTCATTTATAATTTTAGACTCTTTTTTTAATTAAAAACTTGGTCTCTCAATTTTACAAATATCTCTATTATTTTTGTCAGGATTTTATTTTATTCTCTTTTTTACATCGAACTATTGAAGGATTAAAATTTGAAAATTAAGTCGACATGGTTACAAGCATATGACATAAATTACATAAGGCCAATGCTAACCAATGCACCCATGGCATTGTTTAAGGAAGAATAAATTATAATGGGACCCATAGAAAAATATAATTTATTAATAAAAAAACTTAAAAATCTAAGGAAAGAGAAAAGCATGAGAACTTTTTCATCTCTCAAGATTTCAACAGTGTTCTCTCTCTTGCAAACTACCAAAAGCTCTTTCATTTCTTCCCGTGCTTCAATTTGTTTGAGATCTTCTTTTTTATTTTCATTTTTTCTGTTCTCTTTACTTTCGGTCTCTCTTCTCCGACCACTCTCTCTTCACCGGCCACACTCTCTCCTCCGGCCGCTCTCACTCACCAGACCGGATCCGTTTGTGTCACTGTGTACTCTCATGTATTCTCAACATGGTGGTGGTTAGAACGGACGGACAACGTGACGGTGGAAAACAAATCTCTCTTTCACGGTTATACCTCTTGTTCTCAACGTGGTGGCCAGTAGTGGATGTGGCGGCGGTGTAGTGGTGGCAGATCAGTGGCCATGGCTGGTCGGTGGTTGCAGTGAGAGAAGGTGAAAAAAAAACAAAAAAAAAAACAAACATATGAAGTAGAAAGGACGCGCGTGTGTCATCACTTGAAACATTGAAGTGTATTTCACTGTATGACAAATTATTAAAGTTACTTTTTCAACTATCAAGATAAAATAGGTGGGCCCCATTATAGTTTATATTTCCTTAAACAATGCCATGGGTGCATTGTTTAGCAGCACCCATTACATAATTGACATGACAATTGAAATTGTGCCTTCAAAATAAATAAAAAAATAATCAAATACTAGATAACTTTATAAATTGAATACAATTAGGTGATTATTATTAATTAAAAAAACATGGACAAAAATTGTACGTAAATGAGGACTTATCTCGCTTTTGGTCCATCCTGTTCTGCATAAAACTTTATAGATGAATTGCATTTGGAAAGAGACCGGAATCAATTGATGCTAGAATTTGTTCTAAATTCTGGACTACTATAACTCCTTCTCCCATGAATTAGAGGATAAAAGCAAAAAAAATTATAGATGAATTGTTAAGTTTACCTCTCTATTTCTTCTCATATTAAGGTTCCGAAATGTGTTATTAACGAGATCAAATCCTCTTATGTCCTTTTTCTCATGTTTTGTGTCATGCATTGATCTCAACCATTTATTGATTACTATAATATTATGTTGACCGTCACTGTTTAATTAAAGAATTAACAACATTATTTAGTGGCCTGAGAGAATTCAAACCTGTTATTAACTAGTTGATTCAAATACAAAGATTTTTTCAAAGGTACTATGGAAGACAAAAAGCTATGTTGGGTAAAGTGGAATCAAATTTGTTTATCAAAGGAAAAAGAGGTTTTTTTTTTTTTTAGCAAAGGAAAGAAAAAAGAGGTTTAGGTATAAAAAGCTTAAAAATATTCAATTTGACTTTTTTGAAATATTGTCAACTTTAAACTTGTGTGTGTCATCACGGTTTTATCTTTTATAAATGCATCTTGATAATTTAAGATATACTAATATACTACTATAGACGGATTACATTAAACACGAATAAGCATTAATACAAAAAATCCAAAAACATGTTGGATTGTTGGTTACACTATATTTGTCAACAAAAAAAAAATGTTGGTTACACTACACCTACTTAAATATCATATTATCATAAGATATCATTAGATTGAGACCCGCGCGTTGCGCGGGTTGTGTTAAGTTTTTTTAAAAATAGTACTTTATATAATGTACTATAAAATATATGAATAATGTAATATTGAACATGGAGAACGTTTTTAATATTTTAGATATTTTATGATGAATTTTTGCCACAAAATGAAAAAACACATTAAATGATATTTTATGATGAATTTTTAAACCAACTTTTCATTTTTTTTTTTAAAAACCTTTTTATTAAAATAATTTTAAGAAAAAAATTATACTCTATAAAAATCATGAACAAACCTTTATCTCGTCAAATAAATCTATTATATAGAGGTGAATAAATATTGCATTTAACATAAATAATACATCATTCGCCTGCATATAGAAATCAATAAAAATAAAGTTCAACAATTCTTTAAAATTTAGTAAAAAAAAATATGTCTTTCTCCTGATATAAAAAAAAAAAGAACTTCTTTCAAATTTATATTAGATATATACTTCAAAATAACAAATAGGTCGTCTATAAACTTTTGACATATATTTCAAATATTAGTATAAAAATTGTAAAAATTAGAGATGAACAACAAATAATGTAGGTTAGTAAAATTTTAAATAAGATTCTTAAAAAACTAACAAAAAGAAATCAAATTTGAATTAGCTCAAGGTTGCTACCTCACTTGCAACCTCTTAATTAGGCCGATTCTATTTACTGTTCCAAGCAAGGGAATTGAATGTGATCATTGGAGCTGTAAAGTAAAATTCATGTCAATAAAGAAACACTTAAAATTTCAATTAAAAGTGAGATATCTTAAAACATATAGAAATATTTTACAAAACAAAAATCATTAGGAGAGACGCCTCGCATGACACTATTGTTTCTTTACATAGCATACATGCATTCATTCACTTCACTATAAAAACGAAAAAAAAATATACATGTGTTATAAGAAAGAAAAAAAGTAATGAAGAGAAAACAAAATCACAAATTCACAATTATGTTTACTCACGACAAATCAATGTGTAAAAAATAAAAAACTCACTTTAAGATTTGGTATTTTATATTGTACTCCCTCTGTACTAAAATATAAGTTACTTTGAGAAAATATTTTGTACTAAAATATAAGCCACTTTACAATTCCAATAAAGCATTAATGATGTTTTTCTTATTATACCCTTAAGTACTATTTATTACTCTCTCTTCTTTTACTTCTTCAATTTATATTTTCTATATCATTAATGAAGGACAATTTTGTAAACTAACTCATAATTTATCTTTTCCATACAACAATGATTACATTTCTTAATTTGTGTGATATGGTCAAAACGACTTATATGTTGGTACGGAGGTAGTAGTATATAAATATGGACATGGCTATTATATTGTGTATGTGCAAAGAAAGAAGAATGATCAAATGTAATTGAGAGATATCTATAGTATATGTATTTAAAGTGATTATATATACGTGGCATGTAAAAGGTTTTTAGATTGTATTTAAAGTGATTATTTGTGGAAGGTATGTAAAAAGATTTTATAACGTTTTAATATTCAACAATCACAAACCAAAAAAATAATAATACTTGAAATTATGAGAAATGTAAGTTTTAAATGAGAATAGAAGAGAGTGCATATAGAAAGACACAAAAAAGGATTAAAAAAATAGGAGTTTTGCTAGGTTGACCCATCATTATATCAAAGTTTGTGCCTAAAAAGCTTAAAAAAAGTCATTACAGATTAAGATTCTGACCTTCAAAAAGAGATACTCCTATTTTCAAAAATATTTAAATGAATAAACTTTTGAGATATTTTTCAAATAATTAATAAAAAATTGTAAAAATTAGAGACGAACAACAAATAATGTAGGTTAATGAAATTTAAAATGGAATTTTTTTATAAAACTAACAACAAAATCAAATGTGAAAGCTCAATGCGACTATCTCAATTTTAACCTTTTCATTAGCGCGGTCTTATTTACTGTTTTAAGCAAAAGAATGTGATCATTAGAGCTGTAAAGGAAAATCATGTCAAGAGAAAGAAGAAAAACTATCAAAGCTCATTTTATACGCACAGTAAACAGTTGGTTAAAGAAATATAGCTAGCGCGCTATGAACACACACTAAAGAATTAACAAAAGTAACAGTGAAAGCTTAAAAATAGAATAACAAACATGATACATGGCTACTTTATAATAAAGTACGAATACTCCACTTGCGATGTTTAACATTTGTGCGCAACACTTTGAGAAAATCACCAATACTCCACTTTTGCAATGTTTTGCTGATAATTTTTATAGTACAAAATGAAAGTATAGACACAATTGTTTGCAGGTTGGATTGCTAACTCTATACAATAGGCTATATATAGTGAGACCGGTGTATAAATTGATGAATTAGTTATTTTTTAATAATATAGTAGAATCACAACATATAGGTATAAATTGCAGCAATGAGTATATACGACTATTATGAATATGAACCACAACACGAAGCTCAGGCATTATGATGAATTAAACAATTACGAAATTTTAGAACTACCGTATTATAATAAACTGCATATAGGTGAAAAATAATCAAGGAACATGTTGCGAGTAACAATTCATAAAGGAAATGTTGAACATTACGAAAAATATTGGCAAGAATAAAAAATGAAACATTTCATTAGCAAACCCATGATTTCTTTCTGCCAAATATATAATTAGTATTTGTGTGTTTCTTATGCAAATTCCTTCGTAACAAATAGAACACCTTATTCATAAATCATCTATTTCATTACAAAACACAGCCACACAATTATGTAGCCTTGCCGCACACCGGTCCAAAGGCAAGAGACACATAGAGTCTCTCTAGCTAGATAAACTTTACCACAAACACTTACGAAAAAATAATAAAAATAACATTGTTTTTTTATTTTTGACCTAAAAAATAACATTGTTATAAATTACCTCTATAAGTCATTTTTTTCATAAGCTTTCTCACGGTACTTTTCCATTAACACCTATACACTTATAATATAAACCTAGCTTAATTGAGTTGTTCCAAAAGTTCCAAAATATACTACAAAGCCTTTAGGTTGCTACCATTTATATATACTAATATGAATATTTAGTCTCTTTAATTGTATGAACTATTTATCTCTAATTCTCTATTGCTTAGAATTTTTTGAGTCATAGAATTTCAATCAACCATAACAATCTAATAATTTTTTTGGCATTTAAGAATAAAATTGTGATTAAATTAAATTTGACATTAATTTATTTTAATCAATTTTGTACATTAAATTGATGTAGTGGAAATACTAAAAGATGGGTGCAATTTTTTTTTCAATAGAGAATATCATGTAGAGCTTTTGTAGAGATGCCACATCATCTCAACACTTAGCTAAGAATAAAAGTTAAAAAATAGAATGCTTTGTTAAGTTGCCACATAAGCAAAATCAAGTTTGCTTTACATGTATATATAGATAGATAGATTAGCAAATTAAACAAAAATACTCACACTCCATAAAATCTATGCAAATTTCATCATGCCAAATATAGACAAATTTCCAACTTAAAACCAAATCTAAATTCAACACATTCAATAACGATTCTTACTCCCTATCACTAACCATCTAAACTTCTCAACCATGTAAATCAAAACTTTAACGTACGTTCATCAAGAACTACCAAAATAATTAATAATAATTTACAACCCAAAAAAAAGCAACAAAATAATACCATAATATTAGTATTAGTATAGTAACTTCCCTTAAAAAAAATAATAAACCAAAAAAATCTTCACCTTAATTAACCTAAGTGCCTGGTTTGGAACATGTTCCAACCATTCCAGGTATAGGTAATTAACTAACTTTTTCTTATTCTCTCAAAATTTCTCACAAACACTAATAACCCATTTCCTGTTTTTTTTGGCGTACAGGAAATTAACAAACTTTTTCTTAATCTCAGAATTTTTCACCATAACACCTAAAAATTCCTTCATCTTTTATTTCCTGTACGCCTAATTATTATCTAATTATTATATATAAATTTTTTATTTTGGATTTCATTGAATTAGTTATAAAATGAAGATTTTTAAGAGTGTCTGCATAATAATGTTTGTTATAATGTCTATACCAACTTTGTTGAATGCACAAGGCAAAAAAGATGAAGCTGTGATATTAGGGTGTGGTTTAGGTGAAAAAGGTGGAAAAGATTCGGATGGAAGACAATGGAATCCAGATAATAAATATGTATCAGGAGGAAATTCATTAACAGCAAAAGCTTCATTTCAAGATCCTTCACTTTCATCAGAAATTCCATATATGACAGCAAGAGTTTTTACGTCCGAATCAACCTACAAATTCCCGATTCTACCCGATAAACGTTATTGGTTAAGACTTCATTTTTATCCTTCTGTTTATAATAATTTAAACCCAACAGATTCATATTTCTCTGTAACAGCAAATGGTATTACACTTCTTAATAATTTTAGCTCGTCGATTACATGTCAAGCGTTATCGCAAGCTTATCTTGATAAAGAATATGCACTTGCGCCTTTGAATTCAGATGCTCTTACTATTACATTCAAACCTTCTGATAAACACCCTGGTGCTTTTGCTTTTGTTAATGGTATTCAGCTTATTCAGATGCCAGATTTGTTGTTTGATTCGCCTTTGTTGGTCGGTTATCCAGACCAAACCGTGGATGTTAAAACTATGCATTTTCATACCATGTTTAGGTTAAATGTTGGTGGACAATTTATATCTCCGGTTCATGATTCTGGTTTGAGTCGAACATGGTACGATGATACACCTTACATTTATGGCGCAGCCACCGGTGTTACACTCCATGATGAAAAGAATGTTACAATTGACTATCAAACAATGCCTCAATACATTGCTCCTCATGATGTTTATTCAACTTCAAGAGCCATGGGAGCTAATAAAGATGTCAACATGGGATATAATCTCACATGGATTTTTCAAGTTGATCCGAATTCAATGTACCTTACAAGATTACATTTTTGTGATTATCATTATATGGAATCGAACGAGATTGTCTTCAGTATCTTTGTTAACAATCAAACGGCGCAGGATCAAGCCGATGTGCTTGGTTGGACAGGAAAACAAGGAGCAGCGACTTATAGGGATTATGTGGTTTATGTTCATGAAGAGGCGGGTGCTGATCAACTTTGGCTTGCATTGCATCCAAATGCCGCTACACAGCCGAGATTTTATGACGCTATGCTCAACGGTGTTGAGATATTCAAACTCAATGATACTGATTTGTCTGGACCAAATCCTCAACCTTCTGATATGATGATTGAGTATGAGGAGAGTATAAGAGATTTCCAAGATAAAGGTCATAGTAAGATTTTTGCTATTGGTGGCGCTGCCGGAGGTGCTGCAGGTTTTGCATTAGTTGCTGCAATATGTATTGTTGCTCATCAAAGGAAGAAGAGATCACCAGGTATTGTTATTTTTGATAGAAGTCGTTGATAATAAAAAATTAGAGAAAAGTAAAATGAAAAATTTATTGATAATGAGAAAAGATGAATCACATCAAAGACTAACTATCTAACTCCTATAACTAATTTTTATATCTAATAATACCAGGTTCATACACAAACACTACATCAAGTTGGTTACCTCTCTATGGAAATTCAAACACAACCGGAACAAAATCCACATCAGGAAAAAGTACGATGGGTAGTGGTGCAAACTTAGCCATGGCTCAAGGATTGTGTCGATATTTCTCTTTACAAGAAATGACGAATGCAACCAAGAACTTTGATGAGTCCAATGTTATTGGGGTGGGAGGATTTGGAAAAGTTTACAAAGGTGTTATTGATAATGGTTTTAAAGTGGCTATTAAGAGATCAAATCCACAATCAGAACAAGGAGTGAATGAATTTCAGACGGAAATCGAAATGCTTTCAAAGCTTAGACACAAACATTTAGTGTCTTTAATTGGTTTTTGTGAGGAAGATGATGAAATGTGCTTGGTTTATGATTACATGGCCCATGGAACCATGAGGGAGCATCTATACAAAGGAAACAAACCAATAGATACTTTATCATGGAAACAAAGGTTAGAGATTTGCATCGGTGCCGCAAGAGGTCTTCATTACCTTCACACAGGAGCAAAGTACACTATAATTCATAGAGATGTCAAAACAACAAACATTCTCCTTGATGAAAATTTTGTTGCCAAGGTTTCCGATTTCGGTTTGTCCAAAACAGGTCCAAATATGAACCAGGGTCATGTTAGTACAGTTGTAAAAGGTAGTTTTGGATATTTGGATCCTGAATATTTCAGAAGACAACAATTGACTGAAAAATCCGATGTTTACTCTTTCGGGGTTGTTCTATTCGAGGCATTGTGTTCAAGACCTGCTTTAAATCCTAGTCTTCCAAAGGAACAAGTTAGTCTTGCAGATTGGGCTTTGATCAACAAAAGAAAAGGAACGTTGGAGGATATTATTGATCCAAATCTCAAAGGAAAAATCAAGCCTGAAAGCTTGAACAAGTTTGCAGATACAGCTGAAAAATGTTTGTCTGATTCTGGACTCGATCGTCCCTCGATGAATGATCTATTATGGAATCTTGAATTTGCTCTCAACCTACAAGAAAATTCTAATGGTACTTCAGATTCAACTCATAACAAAGCTTCATATTTAGATGAGAGTGAATTTGAAGATGTGAATTTGGTACAAAATAATGACATGGCAGCACATTACAAAAACCTTAGCCTTGGAAGTGAACATGACCTTAGTCGTGACACAACTGAGAATTCTTCTGACGTTTTCTCTCAAATTGTCAATCCTAAAGGAAGATGATTATGACAAAAAATATCTTTAGGAGGATGATTTTTGTTGTTGGGGGAACTTTTGGAGTACATTACCAAATTTGAGGGCTGATTTTAGAAGTTCAACGGGCCTGCTTTGTATAATATATGCAATATTATTTATATTTTATCATATTTGTTAATTTATGTGAATCTATTTGGACCATGGAGCATTTTTGACTATGCACCTATGATTTTGATTATGAATATAAGCATTTTGACTAATGCTATGCATGAACATGTTATGCAAACATAACAAAATCTGTTAAGAAAGATACACTAGCTCATGGAACTATATAGGACACTCTGTTATGTATTTCTTTTTATAGGTCTCAGATCATCTTGTGCAAAGACTAAATTTTTTTCCATTAAAAAAAAATAGCTCATGGAACTATCTTGATAAATACTCAAAGAAAAGAGAGTTATGACCCAAGACACTATGTGTTCTAGATGTTAGTATGTTCCTGAAATTATTATTCATGTGTTAATTGATTTTTTATTATGTCATGAATATAGGTCCAAAAGATATAGTAGACCCAGTAGAAGAAGGTTCTAGATAAGTAGTAGGATTTCTAGCTTATATATAAGGCAATTATGAATGTAATAATCATGAAATGAAATAAATGAAGTTAATTAGTTTGTTAGTTTTAGTGTAGCTTTTAGTTCCTTTTAGTAATAGTTTCTTCCTTTTATGAACAACTTTTTTAGTTGTTCATAACAGATTATTATCAAAAACAAAATATTTTTTCTTCCCAGGCTCCAATAAATCATAGTTACACTACAAAATGATCAAATTGACTCTAAACTGCATTAGTGACTTACGTAAATTTAGTTTACGTATCTCGTGTAAACTGAGTTTATGTATCTTATGTAAACTCAATTTACATTTGTTACGTAAACTTAGTTTAGGAAGATACGTAAATTGAATTTACATAATTCATATAAACTCAATTTACATGTGTTACTGCTACCTAAACTTTGTAGGTCTAAATTCACGACATATTTGATTACAATTTATGTAAACTTTAAAACTTTGTTGGAAGTAACTACGTTTTCTTGCTGAAGTGTGGCTATAAATTTTCAAAACAAAAGTTCTCCTCTCCCAACTCTTATATTTTATGACCAAGTTAATAATTTTGGCATATTCTAATTAAACTAGTATTTATAGACCGGTTATCAAAACAAAAAGCTAGTATTTATGAACCAAATTCTTAGTATTTTTTTGTCCATATAACCCAAGTGGTTTAAATTTCAGTAAGAGATTCGAACCTCTGCATATTTCATGTAATGTCCATATCAATTAAGTTAAACTAACCAAATATAAATTCTTAGTATTTTAATTAAGTAAATAGTAGTTTGTTTGACTCTATGGGTGCATTTGTTTAATAAGCTTTAAAATTATGTTGTTTTAAAAAAATTCTTTAAGATTAATTTTTGGAGATTTAAAAAAATGTAAAAATAATTTATTTTCCTTTTGAATTATCATAAAAATCAATTTTTTTATAATATCAAGCTCCTAAGTTTTTTTTTACAAAATAATTTTCAAACAAACACTATTATTAACCAATCGTTAATTGATTCAGTGGTGATTGACACTGAACTTGGTAGAGAGGACCACAGTTCGATCCCCCACAACTGCGATCGAGAGGGGGTTGGAACCACTTAATGCTAGAACTAACACCCGAATCAGATTAAACTGGTAGTTTAAACCAAAAAAACAAACACTATTAAAATGATAAAATAGACTTTTCCTCAAAATAATATCAAACAAACTTCCCCTATAATATTGCATGGGAATTTAATATTTATTTTTAATAACAAACAACTGAGTATACTATATTGTATATATATACAAGAAAGAATCGGTTAAGCAAAAAATCAGTTAAGCAAAAAGAAAAAGTAAAGGATCAGATTGCCAACAGTTCGTATTCCGTCCCGCCTCCACCAACATCATTATCTGCGGCTACCGCCACCGTCTACTCTGCGTAGCAATGGGTTGGACCATCAAATACAATTGAGGGTTATGTACCCAAAAAAAGAGACAACATTTCTAAGGGTTCTCAGAAAAATACTATAGTTGATTTTTTGTGTGAACAAATACAAATATATTTTTTTTGGAGATTGATATTATCAAATATTGTGAACTCAAGTTATTATTGACTTTTGATCATATGTAAAAAGATTTGCTAAAGTTGATAAAATTTAAATTCTAGTTTGTTAATACTATATTGTCGAACAAAAAAATTTATATTTATTTTTAGTGAATATATAACTATCTTTATTTTAGCATATCAATGTATCAAATTTGTTTTATTTACAAAAAAAAATAATAAAAATTGTTTAACTAAAAAAATAAGAAAAAAAAGAAAGAAAAAGAAAGCACATTCTTCAAACAAGATAAAAACCATTCCACGATCCAAGCGACTCTTCTAACTCCCAATATCCACCGTAGATAAACCCTCATCCAAAGGCCCACATTCAAACCTCCACACATATTCACGATCCGTGCCTATCCTTTTCCACCAATCAGCATTCACCATTTCCCTTCTCTTTTCTCTCTATAAAAAACTCTTCTCACCCAGTTTCTATCACAATCACATAACCACTTTCATTTCAATCTTCTAATCGACGGTTATTTTGTTCCTAACTTCCTCAACCGTTCAACCATGGCCGCCACCACCGTTCAACCCAAACCTAAGAAAACCACCGCTTCGAAGAAAACCACCGCCGTTCCTCGCTCTCATCCAACCTATGCAGAGGTAAAATCACATCATAATTTTGATTCTAAATTTTATTTTTATTTTTTTATTTTTTGATTTTTAGATTCTGATTTTGATTTTTGATTTTGTAGATGATAATTGAAGCAATCGTGAATCTGAAAGAGAGAACTGGATCAAGCCAATACGCGATAACGAAATTCATCGAAGAGAATCACAAGGAATTATCTCCAACCTATCGTAAGCTTGTTCTTCTCCATCTCAAAAAATTGGTTGCATCTGAAAAACTCGTTAAGGTCAAAAACTCGTTCAAACTCGCTCCGGTGACTAAGGCCGCCGCCGCTGCTCCGGCGAAGGCTAAGGCTGTTACAAAGGTTGCTGCTGCTAAGACTGTTACGAAGCCAGCCGCTAAGGCGGCTTCGAAGCCGAAGCCGAAGGCAAAAGCTGCAGTGAAACCTAAGGCTGCGGTGAAGCCGAAAGCTGTGGTTAAGCCTAAAGCTGCGGTGAAGGCTAAAGGTGTTGTGAAGGCGAAAGCGAAGACGGCTAAGACTACGCCAGTGAAGAAGGCGGTTAAGAAGGTGGCTGTGAAGAAGCCGAAGAGTGTTAAGTCGCCGGTGAAGAAGGCGAAAAAGTGATGAAATTAGGGTTTTGATTTGGGAATTTATTTTAGTGATGTGTGTAATTTCAGAGATTATTAATATTGTTAGAGATTATAATATTAGGGTTGTTTTCTGTAAATTGTTTGGTAGAAACACAACTTGTGTTTGTTTTCTTTGTAATCCACACCATCCCTAAATGAATCGGGTTTTCTGTTTTCATAACTTCAAATTATCAATTTTATTTTCGTGTTAATATTGGGATTTTACTTAATCGCTTAAACAAGTGGATTAGGAATAAACAGAAGCGGAAAGTTATTTAATCAGAAATCTTAATAAATAATTTGATTCCTCGTTAGTTATGACTTGCACGCTAATAGGTTTTTTTTATCTTGTAATTGAAGTAGTTTCAACTTGAAGATTTTGATTATAAAAAAAAACTTGAAGATTTCAAATTTAATTGATAATTAATTAAGTTAGCGGTGCTGTTGTTTGAATTAATCTGTAACAATTTGTATTTTAATTAATAGCTCTAACTATTATTTAATGAAAATATCTTTGATTTTAAGAATTAATTACCAGACCAAAATAAAAAACCTCTCATCCACAAAAAAGAGAGAATTAAATTCCGTAAAAAAAAAGAAAGAATTAGTTAAACATTTATAGCATCATTCTTTATTTTTTTTGGTACATCGCAAAAACATCATTCATTGTTTTATAATGTATTTATAAAATATAGGAAAATACTTTCTTGAAAAATTTAAGAAATTTGTAGTGAAGTCAGTAGAAAGAGGAAAACACTTGGCTGTTTTTTTTCTTTCTTTCATATACGTAAATGTGATACGAATTGTCTAACAAACGTGATTTTTTTTTTCACAACTAAAATTTAAACATTAATTGATTATATTGTAGACTATACCCAACTTCTAACACTATTAAATAATGATTTAGACTTTGAAATGTTTTTCATGGACATTGATGATTTTCCTTGACTTTGAATGAGATGTGCATAATCAAGATTTTCCTTCTTTCTTTCCAATGGATCATTGCAATGACTAGATGAAGCCTGTGTTTTGATTTGCTTTAGTGATACTAATGCTGAAGCTACAAATCCATGCGTTTGGTAGAGGTGTATTCAACGTGGTTCCAAACTCGATTAAAGACTATGGCATAGTGCATGTTTAGTATTACAGTGGATATGTCAGAATCATAATAATCCGTTGTGATTTTACAGAAGCTACAAACATACCAGTACCACCATGATACCAAATATGAGTTTAGTCTGTCAATGGAACTCTTTTTATCACAACCTGTTCATATGTGGAGATCTTGTAATTATGTAATTTTTATGATCACGTTTGACAAGTTTGGTACAACCTTAAGTCCAATGCATATACTCACAATGTTACATTCTTCTATAAGTGATATTGGGCTTAACGTGGCCGTTTTACACAGAAGAAACTAAACAAGAACAAAACGGATCCATTAAAGAATATCTCAAAAACTATTTTCGCAGTTATCTTTTTCCAGAAAATCATAAGATTTTGGACAACATTGAGGATTAGGAAGTCCTCAGCAACCCTACAGCTATCCTAGCCGAATACTGGTTTCTAAATTTTAGGCGATCTTCTCCTAACGATGTGATCCAGCTCAATGTTCTTCTGCTCACGGGAACTCGAGAAATTAAGGTGTGTTTCAGATTAATCTTGGTGAGTGAATTTCTCACTTCTCAGGATCTTATAGTATGCTAGTAACTTAGAAGCCAAATTGTCTATAATTTCATACAAACATGTTTCCAGATTGCATTTTATTTCGAAGAAAATCTAATGTTTTTCACCACCATACTGAAGATAGAACTAATACTAGTAAATTAGGAAGAGTATATATTATCAAAATAAAGAAATGCAAACTCAATTATGGAACAAAAAGGTGCATTACACGGTATGTTCCCCCATTAAAAACAACATTCAACACTCAGACAAAACCATATGACAACCTAACCCCTATGTCAACAACATAAAGAAATATATTTTTCATCATATAACTTTTCGAAATCCGGCGGGCCTAGTTTGGGGGAGCATCACATATCATACATACTACATTAGTAACTATGATTATATAAAAACACGACCCACACCGACATAACTTACAAAAACATATACACCGCGCAGATTAACACATATCAGAGAAGTCAATTCCATATGAAGAATAAATTAGCGTATTTTTTTGAGTTAAGATTGGACTGATATGTCTGCATTTGGGTTCTGGATGATGTTTCGAGGACCTGTTTTTGTTTCTGTATCCACTTTTGGTCGTTCTTTGGTTTTGCAAGCGCCGTTGCTATTGCGTCGCATGACCTGGTCCTTAATTTTCCGAGTGAGAGTGTCATGAGTATTAGTGTTAGAACCACCCTTGACGTAGCTACCGGTGCTGTGACGTGCTGGATTACAAACTTCACGAGATTGTGAGTTCACAGCATCACCAAAGGTTCTTCTCCGGTTCAGATTCAGTTTTGGTGACTTTGGGCGTGTTAGTGGCAGCTGCAATAAAAAAACCGAATGAATATTTTTCCAATAAGAGACTTTTGTCTCTCTTTCATTTGGAGAGTACCGAAAATGATATTAACCAATAACTATTCATGATGCTTTGCATCAGAAAATAAGAAAAGACACTTGCCTTCTTGAGTTCAGTCTTCGGCGGAGGCCCCTCATAGTAGAAACTTGGTACCGGTTTTGCTTTAATTACCAAGTTCTTTCTCATTTGCTTGATTGCTGCTTCTTGCTCTTCCTATAAGGATTATAAAGAAGTCATTTAATCAGATTAGTAAAAACATAGGCTTTGGCTTAAGGGGTTAGATGTTTCCGGTAAGAATACCACAATACCTTTAGTCTTGCCTCATACTGGTTTTTTTCTTCTTCAAGAGCTCGGTTTTTCTCCTCTAACTTGAGATAAAACTGGAAGGATAAATTAAAATTAAAATGATAACATTAATATGGAATATAACCGTGTCTAACATGCACCAGAATAGAATAACTGTCTGAAAATCTGTACCTCCCTCCGTTTTGCAGCACGTTCTGAGCTTCTAAATGTCGGGGCTGAACCCTGAGTTACCTTTGATCTTGCAGTGCGCATTGACAAAGCACTAATATTTGTGGTTAAAGGACAAATGATAGAGTAATAGTTGTATGCTTGTATTTTTAAATTTATAAAAGAAGAAGAAGAGTTAAAAGTTTAGAAGTGTCATTTTGGAAGAGATTATTCTAATATGCCTTGAACTTGCGCAGTTCAGAATTAACCGTTAAAATTCAAGTTTAAAGGATACGAGGAAGCGATAGACCAGTTGTCTTCATCATCATAGTTCTTCTTTTCATTATGTTGAAAGGGCTTAGTTGATGAAAACGGCGAGTTTAGCTGAAAATAAATGGAATTTTTTTTTGCATATCAGTAATTTCACTAGCATACAAAACAAACACACAAATAACCACAATACAAGCAGTAAATAGGTAAATCTGTTACCATAAAATATTAACAAATTAACAACTTTTACAAACAAAACTATTTTCTGTATTTGTTTGGAATAGTATTCATATTAATGGCTTTCATGCATAACCTATGCTTGGTCATTCCATTATGCATCTTTGGCTCATTTTTTAGAGTACTTATGCATTTAATGTTGTTTTCAGACTTCATTTTCAAAATACGATGACGTGAAATCAAGAAAGATCATCAGTTACCTGTGAATTCTTTGATGAGTAAGGTGTGCGCATGTTATTAGCATTCGGCGACAAGTTCAGACCAGTTACAACAGCTTCAGTATCAACATGTGTGTAGGAGCCATTCTTTTCAGTAACCAGATCAGAAGGTTGTGTCGAGCTCAACTCTTTGTTGTCACCGGTCTTCTGCACTTCATGCTTCTCATTCTCCTCTTCAGTCAAGTCGTTGGTATTACAGTTCGTAGTTTTGGCCGTCAAAACATCGTTCGTCTCATGGCCATTCTCAACAAACAAATTGATTTCAGTACATTCCTTTATCTCATGATCCTTTGCTTCAAGCTTAGCCGCTACGATTTGAGACGAAACATGTCCTTTATCATTAGGACTTGAAACAATTGTTGCACCATTTGGTTTCAAATCTTCAATTTCTATTGATGTAACTTCTCTCCCCATGACACTGCATGATATAATTTACAAAATCAGTAACAAAGAACTAATTCATAAAAAGATATCACAGCAAAATTAAAAGCATTCTATATAATAAAAAATGGTAAAAATAATTTACTTCTTCCAAATAAGGTTTAAACAGATCCATGTAACTCATGAATAGATTTTTATAATAACTATAATTAATATGATTAATTATGATTTTAGCAATTCTAACAACCACCCTGAAAAACATAAACCTTCAACTAATTCATGAGCTAATTCCAACATGTTCTTACATGTTCTTAACATTAAAAAATTATAAAAAAAATTAAATTACCCTTTGGTTAGAAGAACAAAAAAGGGTAATTCAACATACTTAGAACAAATAAAAAAGATTAATTCACCATTTAAACATTTGATTAAACCAGAAAACAAAAACCCTCCTTGGAGTTCAAGCAGAAACTTGAGTCAACAAAGAAAAGCTAAAAACTTTGAAAAATTAATAAACAAGTGGTGAAAAACAAGAAAAGCAAACAACTTTGAACAGAAAATCAAATTCCACTTTTGACCCAATTTTCATAACCCCATTTAGCTATGAAAAATGGTTCTACTATTCTCTGAAGAAACAAAGATAATCACAAAAATGGAAGAGAAACATACCAGAATGTGTGAAAGATTTGATTTTTAAAACAGTAGAAGCTTGATCTCACTAGATCTCTATCTCTTCTTCTTGTTCTTGAGCTTCTTCTTCTTCTTCTTCTTCTTCTTCTTACTCTGTTGTTGTTTTTCTCTGTGTGTGTGCTTTTGTGTGACAAATAGAAACAAAGTCCAAAATTTATGTATCAGTGTCAACTAAAATATTCTTTTGCTTTTTTCAATTACTTGTTCTTTTTTTTTTTTCTTCTGCTTTGTGTTGTGTGTGTGTGTTTTTTCGTTGGTTAATTTAAGGTTTATTTATAGATCTGTTTTTCTGTTGTTTTTGTAACTAACGACGTTGGTTTTTCACCACTCAATGTTTGTGAAAAGGGGTGACGGTGTTAAATGACAGACAGTGGAAGTTCTATTTTCTATATAGTGATGTTAAAGTGACATGAAAATAACAAAAATAATTAAAATGTTTTTTTTAAAAAAAATAAAATAAAAGAAAATTGAGAAGACACGAATGATAAGGATATTGGACAGATAAGGTGGGAGATTTGGTCTTATTAGATTATGTCTAGTTATAGCAAAACAATTTATAGTAAAATAGACCAATATATGTAAATAATATGTAGGTGCCTTCCCTAAATTTTTCATGTGAAAGTAATAGGGAAAAAAAAACTAATTGTTATTTTGAATTATAACTTTAAACTGTCGAGTTCGATCACGTCAAAGATAATTGTAAAATGATCGTTATATTGTTGGACAAGATGATTATAACTATACATGTTTGAATTAACAAGTGGTCATTAATCTTGACAAATTAGAGGCAATAGACTTGACAAAAGCAATTTTATTTTCATGAAATACAAGTAATCTAAAATACATTTTATTTTCTACTCATTGGGGAGATGAAGATGGTCTTTCAATTGCTAAAATATGGCCTCTTACAACGATAATTAGTAGAGTAGCAGCTAGAGTTTTTTTTGACTAATAGTAGAATAATAGTTAAATGAATATGTTTTATTAATGAATTTAATTTAGTGGAAACAATTACACTGAATAAACCATAATCATTTAAATAATAAAATAAAACAATATTTATAATTTTTTTTTTTAATGATCTGACAGATATAATTGATTAACAATATATGTAAAATATATTTAGACCGTGTATATGAATTATATAACTATTTCATTGATATTCTCTTTTTTAGTATAATTTTTATTGTTATTCTAAAATGACAAATAAAGTACAACCTCTGTTTCAAAATACAAGATAAAATTAGTCAAAAATAGTTGATGTATATAGTTCAAATTTTTAACTAAACATATTAACTTTTTTTAATTATTTTTCTTTTATGTTTTGTGACGAAGAGTACTATAACCATCTATTTCAAACGTAGTAATAGATAACACTTAACATTTGTCACAAAAGAAAAAAAAATATATCACTTAATACGAAATAAATCATTAAATTGTATTATCATTTTGTTTGCACTAAATTTTGAAACAAATAAAAAAAAGAAGATAGTGAAGTGCCTTTTTATTTGGGTATATACTTGTTTCTTCAAATTAAAGCTACATATATACAATTTTGATAATACAATCATAATGATTAAGATTATCAACAAAAAAAAAAACAATCATAATGATTAAAAGTCATAATCAGGGACAGGTTTAAGCAGCAATCTCTTTATTCCATGATAATTAATCAGGATTAGGAAGGTGTAACAACATTCTAGCTGGTGAGAACAATAAAAGCAAATCATCTATTTTTCTTTCTTTCATTTGACCAAACATAATTAAATTGTTTAAACACCAATTTACTACTAATTGTGAAGGATGCAACCACTGCAACAATGTGGACGCAATTCTTCAAACCCAAAATACCCAATATTTGTCCTAGCTAGAGGCTCTACCTAAAAACAACAATATTGTTAAATCATGTGACATAGTAAATGAAATATTTATTATGTAACTCGTGAATAATATTAAATTTGTGTGGCACACTACTAGGAGTACAAATTAGTATTTTCTTTATCAATAAAAATGAAAAGTGACGAACAATAAAATAGTCTAAGTGGTAAGAGTTTTGGACTTCTATAAATTGATGGTCAGATGTTTGATATCTAGCTTCTGTGTATAGAAAAAATTCGATTAAGAGGAAAAAATTTACTTATGTGTTCCACAAATTTTCCAACGAAGATTAATTATTGTTCAATGTAGTATAATCTACGTACTTATATTAAGATAAAAAAGAAAAAGAAAAGAAAAGGGAGAATGCAACATGAAAATGAAAAAGTGAAGTTTTAGGTAGAGTGTGTATTAACCTTCATTTCATGAATATATGCCAATTACCTTATTGACATAAAGTTCTTATTATGTATATGTCTCATAATCCTCTCATTCTAATCACAAACCGCAAGCTTCATTCTTAAGATAAAAGGTAAACATCCTGAAAACATACGTTTTAATTAATGTTAGGTGTATAATCAATTAATGAAAAATACACTCCCTTTTATTTTCTTCTTGATTTGTAAATGATGAAAACTATTTCCCAGATTATAATGAAATCAGATGCTAACATTTTAATATTTTCAAGCTAAATGTTGCTTTTTCAAAAATTGGTGATTTTGATGTACTACTAGATTTTTTTGTAGCTTAGTTAACTTGATTATAGTATAATCAAATACAAAATGTTAAGAAAATTGGGTGAACATATTTACTCTTTCAACTTCCATTATTTAGAAAATAAAATGATATTTATTCAAAAAAGAAAATAATTAAATTGATATAGTGCCAATTAAATTATTTGATTAAATTAAGAAACTTTGACAAAATGTAACAGCCCATTCTACAACGAGGTTATTAATTTTCATGGGCATTAGTATAATTGTTTTTGACAATCTCAATTCTCAACTAAGCACAAGTCACAATTCAAAAAAAAAGTTAGATTTTACTAAAGTCAATTAATTATCATGATTTAACGATTAAAATTTGCAGACACCCTAACAAATCTTTACAACTTATTCTCACATGATTCATTAATTAATATTGCAGACATTGTAAGAAATTAAATTTGAGATTAAAGAGAATATACTCCTTCCGTCCCAAAATATAAGCAAAAGTGAGTCAAAAGAATTTGATGTATTTGGTTCCAAATTTAGACTAGATATATTCACTTTTGTTGACCAACTTTTGCTTATATTTTGGGACGGAGGGAGTATATATTAGTATTAGATTTTAGGTTAAATTTGACTAAAGTCAACTGATTCTCATAATCCAAAAAGATTAAAATGTGTAGACAATCTTAAAAAATCTTTACTTTTATATCATACAAATTAAGTTATTGAAGAGATTACAGATCATATACATTGTTGGCCGGTATCAAGTTCTTTTATCCGACCTGATAACCGATCATAACTTGCAAACACTTCAAATAAAAAATATATATAGTTATACAATTGTTCGATTTATTGCTTGTGATTGATTGTCGACAAAGACAATGGTGTTATATAAAATAATTTTACCCTAAAAGTGCTTATCATCATTTATTTTCTTTTAGTAAAAAAAAAAATCATTTACTTTCTTATTTAAGACCTATATATAAAAGTAGTCTTAATATAAGTATGAGCAATTTGTTCTTCATTATAACTTTAATATATTATTTGAGACCTATATATGAAAGCCTTAATATGTTAGGCAAGGTAGGTTTAATTTTTGAATATGAAATGGCTCGATTGGCAAAGCAGCAAGCCACACCTTTTTCATTATAACTTTGTTTCAAGTGGCTGCCGGCAGGTACACTTTTTCTTCCTTTTTCTCATCTTCTTCTAAAGTGCCATTCTCTTTTTGAATTTGAAGGTTCAAAGGAGGTAAATATCCATCTCATTCTTACCAAATTCAAATTCCACTATTAATAGTTCTATCCAAGTTTAGGTATCAAAAACTATTGGTAAATTAACTAACATTTACTGTTCATATTAATTTGTAACCAAATAATGTACTTTGTAAGTAGAGAAGGGTGCCTTATAAATAAAGAGTGCCTTAAAAAAGGTAGTTCTTGGCGGTTATGAGGGGAATCTTTAGTGGTTAATATGATAGCTAATAATGTTTGTAATATTTTTATTTAATGTGAAAGTTCAAAAACTTTAAATAACTAGATGTTCTAGAGAATGTTATTAATTATGGTAACCTATTACACTGGCTTAAATTAATTGATCAAAATAATTCATCACCTATATTTTTATTGCTTTATTTACCTCATTCATGCATGCACACATGGTTTTAAAAGTATAATAATTTAAAGTTTAAAATCATCACCTTTTTAATTTATGCATCTATATCTATATTTAAAGGTTAAAATTACCAGAAGAATTTTGAACTCGGATCCTCTCTAACAAGTGTAATTAATTTAATTCAGGGGTTGATCGAAATATTATAGGAAATCAGTTTCTCTAAAATCCAACTTGAACACAATTTCATGCGATAATTAATCTGAATTATTGATTTAAAATTGACCGGCCTAGATACAATAAATCAATCTCAACTGTTAATTTAAACCGGACGATTGATAGATGTAACTGCATATATTGCATTGCATTGCATATGCAGTTACGGCGGAAAATTCATTTTCAATAAATTTAACTATTGTTTTCTGATGTGACTCATTTGATTAAACAAACATTGAGTTTTGGACAGAATCATATAGGCAAATATTAATCTCTTAATTATAAGAAGCTCGTGGGAATAAGTGAATATATATAATTCCTGAGGTATCAAAATCCTAATTTGTAATGTTTTCTTAAAAAGAAGTAAGACCTACTTTTTGTCCTTTTATGGAATATTCCAATTTCCTCTCTTTCAAGAATTGGACATTAGAGTAAAATAACATTAAAGCCATCCTTCGTTTCTAATTCCTATTGTAAAGATATAAATTTACACCAATTTAATTATAAAGAAGCAAAATAAAAATCAATTTTGAATTTAAATTTCTATATTTTAATATTCTTACAGCTATCAACTAAATTGCACTCCTACAACAAAAATTCATTTCTAATGATATTGGCCTCCCTAATTATTAATCTTGCACTACAACGTGACTAGTTGTTAATTGTTATAGTTTTTTTTTTTTGAGTGATACACACACACGGCAATTTAAACTAGTTTTGACTAAGAAATGGAAGAAAACTCCTAAAGGAGTCGTTGTGGGGAATTGTAGACCATAGGATGGTTCCTTTTACTTGACTTCCCTTCTTTTGGGACCTCCACTGTCCCTATACTTGATTGATTGTTTACCAACTTTTTGAATAATTCTTTTTATTTCATATTATATTTACTTGCCTTATATATTATTTATATTTTTTATTTGTTTTTTTTAGTACAGTTTTGTAATTTATTTCTATAGTCGGGAATCAAACCCGGAATTCTAAAAACTATACTTGTTTATTAAAACATTTATTTATTAAAACTTCTAACTACTTTATTAATAAGAGTATTGGATTGGATAACATTAAACCACACTTAACATAAGATGAAGATGTACCTTAACCTAATTTTTTATTATTGTACCCAACAATGCTAATGGCATAGTGGACGACCTAGAAGTGGGTTGGAAGATCAACTTGAAATAGTTTTCAATTATCTTATTATAAAATATCTATGACGGCTCCTTAACCAAACAATAATCCATGTACATGTACTTGATCTCTTTCTATAAACATAAATTTCTCTTGATATATTTATTTCACTTTTTCGTAGTTTTTCATTTTTCAAATTTATTAATAATATCTTATCTCTCTTTACTAAAATATCAGTAATGATTATATAAAATGGTAAGTCATTAAAAATTCACACATAAAATAAAGAAATCATAGTTCTAACTCTGGCATTAAAAGTAACAATTATATGAAACATTTTTGTGTGTACAAAAATATAAAATTACCCAACTACTTCAATTTTTATTGTAAGAAATTTTTGTCTTATATTTAGAAAATTTCATAACTTAAGAAGACTATTTTACCCATATTTAAAATGTTTATCTTTTAATATTAGCAAGTGTATTTTATCCATTCTCAATTTTCTATTAGTGTGTATATTTGTAAAAAATTTAAAAAGTGTTACCATAACGGCCTAGTCTAGTTCATAGTTGTTGGTAGTGTGCTATAGCATCGTAGTGTAGCGGTGTCTCACCGCTCTGAGATGGTAAATAGCGTGCAATTAGTATTAAGCCGGTATAGCGGGTAGCAGGTGTGAATAGCGGTTCGGATCCACTACTTCATTCAAGGGTATTCAAAATTTCCAAATAAGTTTTAAGGATAAAAATGAGTTTTCTAATCTTTTCACCTTTTGTGCTTGTAACCTTTAAACCCTAGTTTACGATCAAACAATTTCTGCCCTGGGTTTTATTGGTCACACTATAAATAAGGGGTCTTCTCCGAAATACGGTCAAACAATCAATTCACTAACTTATTACTAGTTGCTAATATACACTCGCCTAATTTTGATATTAGAGTGTTTTTTGTAAGTAGCGGCCAATGTAAATGCAACCAAACTCTTAGATATGTGGAAGAAACAACCTCTATACACATAAATAGCCTCGTTTTTTTATGTAGAAACAAAAAGTTGTGACAATTAATGATTTCATTATAATGTCATACAATTTTTCTTCTTAAGAAAGTAAGATTAGTTATACATTTCTATCCTCCAAAGTGGTACCAATTACTAGTGATCAGCTATAGTAGATAGAGATGGAATTGTATGTGCATGGATGCATGCGTGTGAAGTGTCTTTCTTAGTATATTTAATTAGTGGTTCATTTAGTCCATTACTTCGGCATCAACAAACAAACTAGGGACCAGTTTTTTTTAATTAGTCGTTTGCTTACTCAACTTTTCGGTTTTATCTTTTAATTGCATTTGTATTTGCATTGCACCGACGATATATTATATTTAATTTGTATCTATATATATGGTCCCATCCCTATTCATCCTAATTCATATATATTTGTCCTCTTCAATGTAAGGTGCATATGCTATGTTATATACTCCATGTTGTAAGCATGCATGTATTATTAATAATTTTTTGGTGAGCATACATATATGCTATTCTATCATAACTTGAGTCGATAAAAATTGTAATATTATTGTAATATTAATATATATAGATGAATGATTATTGTAGTCAGCGGTGTTTCATGAAAATGATAAATTATAGGAAAAAAACCAATCATAAAGATGGAGACAACATACATAAAATTCGTGATTGCACAGTTTGTCATGTTTCATCAGCTTAGCGTCCCACCACATTGTGATGCCCCAACTAATCGACCGTCTACATCACTCAACTCAAAATTAAGAGATCTGGAATCATATATATATTCAACTCAAACAATCATACTATACTACCATTGCATAGTATATATGTTCCTATAATATTAATCAATCACATAGTAACAAATAATGAGAATTTATATCATATGATATTAGTAATATAAAAAATCACAAAAATAATGATTATTATACTTTAGCCTATTTTCTATTAGAGGTGATCATATTCAAACTGATCAAGAGCAAAATCGATGATTAAAACAAAAGAATTGAAAAATTACATAATTAATTATTAATCTTAAATATGTTTTTGTAAAAACCTTTTAAATCGAATATGATTTCTTATTGATTTTCAAACCAAACTAGTTATTAAGTATTTTATTTTATTTTATAAATAACACAATCAATTATATTTATTTTTAGTATAAACTTATTAATTTAGTGTAACTTCAAATATTATTAAACTTTTATACAATTAAGAGATTGAGATTAACTGAAAATCAATTCAAATTAAAATGCATTTATTAGAGGAAAAAAAGTTCGATATTTTCTGTTCTTAAATTGTTGACCAGTATCTTTGGGAAATACTACCTACTTAATCAACAAAATGTTGACTTGCATTTTTTTATTTTATTTTTTGATTCGGTGTATACCAACCCAATCCACATTGGCCTATTATTGGCTTTAGCTTGTGAGATGCATTGTACATTCCTTAACACGATATTTTCGTCATACTTTCCTATGTTAATATTTTATGTTAGAGAATTAAACTATATATTTTTATTAAACCTTAAACTATTTTTGTTTTTTATGTAACCTTAAACTATTTTCGTCATCCATTTGTATTTTAAAAAAAATAGTATAATATGAGAGGTTTTTTTATAGTATATAATATGAGAGAGTGTTTTTTTTAAAAGAATATGAGAGAGAGTTGGTAGTTATGTGTTACTGTAGTGCTCTTAACTATAGTTGAAATACATTTAAGACTAAGTTACATTTTTTTATCCCGTATTAATTATGTTTTAATTCTTTTTACTTACACCCTTTGGTTCCTAGGAAAAAAGGGTTCTAATAGTCCAGAGTTCGGAGCGAATTTTGACATTAAATGGTTCCTAGGAAAAATTAATACAAATGATTGTCTCTGTGAACTTAACTCAATTGATAGAGACGTTAGACGTAAATGACGTCATGTATAAGACTGAAGTTCAAACTCTGGTATGTCGATTCACCTTTAATAAGTAAAATTTTATACACTAAATTACCTGACAAAAAAAAATCATGACTTTGTTTAATCCATGTAGCTAGCTAATTTAACTTAATGGAACAAAAACTTTGATTGGTTGCTATTAAGTCTTGAATGGATTGATTTTTGTGTTGTGCACACAAACCTCAAAAGGATGGGGCTCTCCGTTGAAAGGAGCAGAAGAATAGGTCCAATGAAGAGTAAAGGACATATTTGTCAATCCACTCAAAAAATTAACGACCATGCAATCTTCAATTCTAACTTAACTAACTAACAAACTAACTAATTTTACAGTTTAATGATAAAATGTTACTATGTCTACGTACCCTCACAAACCACCACGTGTTAGCATGTTATTGGACTATGTTCCATGTCTCATGCTTTATATAAAAAATTCACTGACCCATTAAACTACTTTACCGTTACAGTTACAGAGAAGATTACATTGTACAATGACGACCATAGCCGCACCTGTAACTGCAAATGATGCCCATAAGAAAAACAGAATTCAGGTTTCTAATACTAAGAAACCACTTTTCTTTTACGTCAATCTCGCCAAGGTATGTAATGTCGGAGGATCATGATTCTCTACGTTAGAAATGTCACATGTTCATGCAGTCAATACATTAGAAATCGTTGTATTAAGATTGGACAATTTATATTTTGTAAATTGTTAAGTCTGAATTCAACGATCATCAATGTACTGACTGCGTGAATGCACAACGTTCACTTTCATGTAATGTGTGTGTGTGTTTTTTTTTTCCATTATTATTATAATAATGTTACTAGTAGTTTTCTTATTTATCTATTGAAATGAAATGTCATATACTAACATTATTTTGATGATTTGAAATTATGTTCAATTAATCAATGGTTAGGTGAAACATTCTAATGTTGAGATAGTCTTTTCTTCTTTTGATGTAGAGATATATTCAGCAGCACAATGAGGTTGAGCTTTCTGCTCTTGGAATGGGTATTTCTTTTTCTCAAACCTAAAATTTTCCATCATTTTGTCCTTAATTTGGACAATATTCACAACACCCTTCCAATTATTAATTAGATTTTTCTAATTGATTGTTAGTTATTGATTTGTATATTTATATTCTTTGTATTTTAATTAATGTTACCTGCTTCTAGTGTGTTGATTACACTGTCCTTATTTTAGACAATATTGTTTGTCATAAAATTACATTGATTGATTTAACTATGATTACACTGTCCTTATAAAATAATTACATATGGACGGAAGGTAAACGGGCAACAAGTTGCGCCGCTACTCCTTTCTGAATTGCAAAACTAATTCGTTTAAGGATTGATTTGTTCCTGACATGTCTTAAAACCATGTTGTTTATAATGCATAATAAGTAAAACAGAAAATGAGGTTGCATACATTTTCTCCAACAGATATAGTATCCTCCATTAATTGAGCAAATGTAATCTACATCATCTATTCCTAGTTTCTGATTCTTACTTCAACTGACATATAATCATATTTCACAAAAAATGTTGACATGAATTGGTACAGCTATAGCTACAGTTGTCACGATCGCCGAGATTTTGAAGAACAACGGACTTGCCACTGAGAAGAGTAAGGTTTCTTCTTGTTTTTGCTATTACTATTCTCATTTATATGATTGTAATAGCAATTCTAATCAATTAATGTTGGGAGAAAACAGAAGTATTGACATCTACAGTCGGCATGAAGGATGAGAACAAAGGTCGGCTCGTACAGAAGGCAAAGGTAAGTTTCCGGTGAAAATGAAGAAAATTCAATTAAAGCGTTTAAATTTTTTCAATTTTTCTCTCATTCAAACACGCTCTTAAACCTAAGTTTATCTCGGTATTTTGTAGATTGAAATTGTGCTGGGTAAGTCTGAGAAGTTTGACAATCTGATGTCTCCTACTGCTATGTCTCCAACTGCAATGTCTCCTACTGCCACAACTGAATCAGATGAGGCTGCTGATGACAAGAAATGACAAACTTCATATAACCTCAATGTGGGATTATTGTAGTTTATATATTCTGTTTCATTTTTGTTGTAATGTTTTCATTCATGGATTTAAGTAAATAGGGGAGTAGAAAAGGGTTGTGGAGTTGCAATGCAATGCAATGAGTATATCAAAGTTGTAGGACACACAACTCCATTGTTTAGATTGTTTGTTGTATTTCTTTTCTTTAAAGAACATATACAATGATTATCAATCACACAATTATGTTTTTGTTCCCTTCAGTTTATCCAATCTGATTCAATTCTGAGATGCAAATATAGTTTGTGTAACCAATTTTGCTTCACATCATATTAATTCTATAGGTGACACCAACTAACTATTTAATGCTATTAGTTTGGTTTCTTACAAAGACCAATATCATGCCATTTTAAACACTAATTTAGTGACAGAAAAAAATGATATCAAAAGAGCAATTTTTGAATTTGTTGTCACAGATAGCAGTAAGACACAACTTGAATGTACTTATTTATAATGAGATTAAAATGGACAACAATTCACTAATTGAATGAAGCATAAGCAAATGCCTCCAAAGAAGTCATGAAGCCTTCGGATGAATGACCTATTAATTTTGTTATAAGCGGGTTTCTCCCCCTAATTTTGAGGTTCCAACGTCGTTACAGAAAGAAACATACTCTTTATTTGAGAAACAAAAAATCACTGCATTTCTAAAGTATGTGCCATTGAACAAAGCCAATAATTGGAGTATATATACAAATACTCTTTACTTCAGAAACAAAATTATTCCATTACTAAATATGTGTCATTGAACAAAGTCGATAGTTGGAGCATATATATATAAATGTGGAATATCTACTAAAAATTAATTCACTTTAACGTCAAATAAATAACAAAAATAATTTACTTGCAATTCTAAGTTATGAGCCTATGAAGCCTAAAATTAATAACAAAGAGGACATGAAGCCTTTGGCAGAGAAATAACTAGATGGGAGCAGCACATGTTGTTCTAAAGTGACCTGTTTGATTGCAACGACTGCAATGCACTACTCGCTTGACGCGCCCACGATCTTCTGCACGAACCCTCTTCTTTCTTGGTCGTCCGGGAGGTTTGAGTGATTTAGGTGGGTTGATTACAACTTCAAGCGCTTGGCTAACATTGACATCTCCCTCAGACAACTCCTTCCAGAGAGATTTGTCAGGAATTGGATGTATGGTTTGTGAGTATGTCTTGCGGTAAGTTGCAACAGTGAAACAGCTTTCTGTGAACCTATGAACATTCTGCCTGCAGGATAGAAGTGCTGCCACAGCATGTGCACAAGGCAAGCCATAACGCTGCCAACCACGACAAAGACAGTCGCGAGTCCTTATATCGACTATATGAGTTCCCTCGTGAGATATAACTTCAAACTCAGCTTCGTTGGCACGAAGAACCTGATAAGTGCGTGCACGCTCTAGAGCCTCTGCAACACTTCTCTCAGCAGAAGGAACAAGGATGGATGTCCACTGCATACTGGTTTCTCGGCGCTCATTGAACCAAGTCATTAGCTGCCTTCTAATGCACTCCATCATTTGAATTATTGGAAGCCCAGATGCTTCCAATATCCAGCTGTTTAAAGATTCAACTATGTTTGCTGTCAAATGGCCAAACCTGTGCCCCTCAAAATAAGCAGTAGCCCACAGACGAGGTGGAACTCTTCGAATCCAATATGCAGCATCTGGTGATATCTCTTCAATTTCCAAAACTTTAGCTTCAAATTCAATTATAGTAAGACAATTGGCTGCATCCCATAGAAGATCGACCAGTATGGTATTATTAAATTCCTTACGGAAGCTGTCACTCAAGTGGCGCATACAAAATCCATGGAAAGCAGTAGGAAAATTTGCTTCAACGCCATCCACAATTCCCTGCTGTCTATCAGACAAAATAGTAAGCCTTGGCATGTTCTCAGTATTAATCTCAAGCAGGTTATGAAGTTCAGAAAGAAACCACATCCAATTATCATCATTCTCCTCATCAACAACACCAAATGCAAGAGGAAAGAGAGCCCCATCCCCATCAAATCCAGTAGCAAAAAGTAATGTACCAAGATACTTGCTCTTTAGATATGTTCTATCAAGCCCCAAGAGTGGACGGCATGCATTTAAAAACCCATATATAGATGCTTGAAAAGAAATGAAGAGACGCTGGAAGCAATTATCTGTTGGATTTCCGTAAACAGATGCAATACTGCCCGGGTTTGTGCGTTTCACCTGTGCACAGTATTGTGGAAGCAAGCGATACCCTTCTTCAAAAGATCCACGCATTGCAGCCATGATACGTTCCTTGCCTCTCCATGCTTGCTTGTAGGATAAGGTGATACCATGAACCATATGAATCTCTTCCAATATCTCCTTTGGCTTGCAATTAGGATTCTCCTTCAGCCTTTGCTCCACAGAGTTAGCAACCCACTGAACTGAAGCTTGTTGATGACCAAGATGAGAAATTCCTCCACATGAATGACTCTCATGAATTGTCCTGATAGTAAAAGTTGGAACCCCTGGGAGCTTTGCTGCATGAATGCGCCAGGGACACCCTTCACTAGCACATTTAGCAGTAAAGCGTGTTTTATCAGATTTAATAGTCTGCATCTCAAAGTGCAAGGCAATTGCTGTATCCCTCAATGCCCTTCGACAACTCTTGACATCAGGAAATTCTTGGCCGACTGACAATTCATAAGTTGGATTTACAGCAAGTGTACGAGCCTGAATTACATGTGATTCAGAAGAAATCATAAACTGTGACTGTTGAATATTCATATCATTCTCAGAATCAGTGCCCATCTCCGGGTGCTCAATCACAGCAAGGTCCATGTTGTCATCAAATCCATGGTTTTCAAAAACAGTTAGAGTATTGTTCTCAGATAAGACCAGCTCGTGGTTATGTCCAGGAAGAGGTGACTCGTGGCCATCACGCTCGGATTTCCGTTCCATGGCTAGCTCATGCTCATAAGTTTGGCCATCATCACCTTCTTGATCATGGTTTTGTTCTAATCCCAATTCATGGTCACGGGCATGTCCCAAGTCCAGTTCATGCTCATGGTTTTGTCCCAAGTCCAATTCATGCTCATGGGGTTGACTCAGGTCCAATTGATGCTCATGGGGTTGACCCAGATCCAATTGATCCTCGTGAGCTGATCCCATTTCAATTTCATGGTTCTCGCGGAGGCCTAAATTATGATTATGACCAAGCATTGATTGCTGCTCGTGACCAAGTTCCAAATTGTGACCTTGACCAAGTATCAAATCGTGGTTAGCCATTGAAGATAAAAATTGCTACTTTAACAATAACAAACTGCTGCTCGGCTTACGATATGAATCACTGTTTTATGACTGAAACATGGTTTGCAAAATCCCACAGATAACAACAGACAGGTCAAAAAAACCACATTAATCCTCTGTCGAACTCATGAATGTTACATGACCTGAATTGTATGCATCAACAGAAACCTACAAGGAAAAAAAAAATCGATGATCAACATTAAACCAGTTCGCAAAGCATACCAAACAAGTCAATTATTTCTCCATAATTTTTAATCTCTTTCCTTTCTTGAAGTACCCCCCCACCCCTATTACATAATAAATCTACAGCTAGATGGTTAAATACAATTAAATATAGGCAAGGCTTGACACCTCTTTACTGAAATTGCAGAAAAGAAATAGTTCAAACCGGACATAAGCCATTCGTATCAATCACGCATCATAATTACAAATTGCATCATGTAACATTAAGGGTGCGTTTGCGGGTTGGATTTTGGATGGATAAGTCTATATTAAAAAAAATATTAAAAGCATGATACATAAACAATTAATATCATGTTATTCATTAAAAATAAAATGTCAAATATAAACTTAGCCCTTCTGTCCAAAACCCCGCGAAAACCAACTCGCAAACAGACCCTTAACTGTTAATCTACAATTTCACAGTAAAACTACATAAGTCCATGGTTATACATATTCAATACTCACTAACATTACATATACAGTGCTATTAATTGTTAAGCATCCCATAAACAAATTCAAATTTCACAAAAATTCACCAATATTTAATTACAGAGAATGTGTAACAGTAACAACAGACATGAGAAACTAAAATAGTAACCCATTACACAGAAACATAAAATCAAACACCCCATTACACAAAAACAAAAAAATCAAACAACCCATTACACCAAATTGAGTTAATTGAATAAAAAATCAAACTTTAGTAAAACCCAAGATGAGAATTGAAAATAAAACAAGAGGGTTAACCTGAAAGCAAATAGTGTTAGGATGAGAAGAAAAGACAGTATTAGGGTTAATGTTGAGAGTGAGATCAAAAGAAGAAGAGTTTGAAAAGAGGTTGATGAGAAAATTGGCGGGGAATTGGAGAAAATCGGAAGAAGGGTAAGGGAGAAGAATGGGAAATTGAGGTTTCGAGGGTTGAGAAGGGAAATCCAGTGCTTAGGTTATCCACAAAAAGAGGGTATTTAGGTCAAATAATTCAATCCCTAAATTATTTTTTATTCACTATTTTTTTTGTTTGGTATATATTAATACTTGAATTTTGCTTTTTACCCCTGTATAATGCTCTCAAGCCCATCAAAATATCTATTTTGTCCTTTGTTAAAATTGAATTGGGTGTTTTTTTATTTGGAAATTTATACGGTATATTAGTAAAATTTTAATGTATCACTATATTTGTTTTAAAAATATAAATAAATATTTATTTTTTATAAATTAAAATTATTTATTAACCAGTAGTATGATATTTTATAGAATATAATTTCATAATGAAAATCATAATTTATTTTTTATAAACATTATATTAATTTTTAAATATTTTTATTAAAAATTCAATATTCACTATTATTATAAATAATAAAAATTCAAAAACAATCAAATAAAATCAAATTTTTTGACAATTTTGATGAATGATATTTAATTATTATAATATTTTAAAAGATAAAAAAATTATTTTTTTCAAAATATATTCATATTATTTAAAAAACGTATTATACCGGTACAATAGAATTTTCTTCCTATTGTACAATAAAATTTGCCATTTAATTTTATTGTTTTTGTTTGGTTATAATTACTGTGATACATTAAAATTAATAGTTTGTCTAATTTTACACAAATAATTTATATCATATAAACTCTCAATTTAATAGTGAATTTCATGAACCGTTAATCTTAATGAGCGTCAATAAGTGTTCATGTCGTGTCCGTACTTCATACAATCAAGCACAACAACATCAAGTAGACAGTTAACTAGCTCACAATTTCAACATAGCTAGCATCAAGCACCGTTTAAGAATTTAACATTCTTTCAAGAAAATTGATATTTTGACATCAAAATTTTGAAGTTAAATATGATGTCTCTTAATTTTTGTGTAACTTTATAATGGAGAGGATAAAAAAATAAGAGAAATAAAGATACAGACATATATGGTGTCACATACCGTGTATAGTCCAATATTGTTATATTTCATACATTAACTAATTTGAACTGAAAAATATAAAGTATATTAATAAACTCAAGAATACACAAAAATTTCTTGCATTGGGACAGATAACTGAAGCAAGAAGTAAAACATCAAAAAACTAGCTATTGATTTTCACCAATGCTGCATATTTTACAACATCCATTTGCCGAATAAATCGGTATAGAAACTCTTGCCACTTCATAAATATATATTGCATTTTCAGCATGCATAGGCTCAGAAAAATCTCACTCAACTTCTTTGACAATTCTTCTTTTACGCAATGGCGTTGTTGTAACACTGCCTGGGGCGCTGTGAGCTTTCCTTCTGTCTTCCTTTCTTTTCTTAGCATCAGACATAACACGCATCAATAAACTAGCTTTGTATATAGATCTTGGCAGGTGTCGATGCCTTGCAATACGGTTAACTTCAGGAAGGGGCATATAGCGTTTCTTTAAAGCCTCGCGATATTCGTGGTTCTTTTTTTCCCTTGGGAGAATCTGTTGCATCATCATAAACAAGTTATTCTCGGGGAATGAAAGGTTTATGAGAAGATAAATAATTAGGATAAACAAAATATGAATGAAAACAAACAATTACAATATAATTTCAATCTTAGTATGGCATGAATCACAGTTAATTGACGACAGTTTATCATGTATACGGAAAATGAGGATGAATGAAATAAACTTACTACTCCAAGTTGTTCTGATGCCTTGGCCTTCCAAAGCCTGAGGTTAGTATCATCACTTCCCGAAATCACATAACTTCCATCACCGCTGAACTTGACACAGAATACCCTGTGTACCAAAGGTAAAGATCAGCCCTCCGTAAAACATGATAACATATTTCCATAAACTCAACACAGTAAGCAAAATAAATCTTCTATACATCCAAGGTTTGTATCATTTAAAAAGACAAGCAGGCGATTCAACACAACAGAATGTTCAGTGCAAAATGTGTAAATTGAGCAAACCTTTGCATTCTTCTAGTATGGTACGCCTCTCGGCTGTGACCACCATTATAACGGAAGATTCTCACCTGCAACAAAAGAGAATTCACTATTATTTATGACTCTAATTCAGTAAGAACAAATGATAAGATTATAATGAAGTGTAAGGGAACTGACTGATCTATCATAAGATCCGGTAACGAATTCTCTGCCAGTTGGTGAGTAGTCAATATCCATCCTGTACAATGAAGCATGAAAATGTCAGTATCCCGAATTGCATAATTACTACCAAATAAAGTAATATTTAAAGAAAATAAATAATTACACAGCAGAAACGTGATCTTTATGAACGCATTTGGCTTCACCCAATTTTCTGGAATCATAACTATAGCAGAAACCATCTTCATTTGCCTGAATGCCAATGAAATTTGTCAATAAGAATTTAAATCTTACTCAAATTTCGAGTTTGAAATATAACTACAAAAACCGTAAACAATAATAACTTCAGAATCACTGGTCAATTTGAGTAGATAAACTTACAGTTGTAAAATTTATGGGTTCCATCGGATTCCAAGCTATAGAATTGGTTTTGGTCTGTCACATTGGATAAAAGTTAGTATAGTCATGAATATAATTCAAATAAAAATCAAAGGATATGAAAAAAAAAAACAAATTAAAGACAGTATGAATTATGCAGTTGAAAAAATAATAAGGACCTCCGCTATTGGTCTAATAACAAAATTGATAACATGACAAGCATCTAAATCTATGCCGTAATAATTTAAACTAATGATAATTGATAAGAGAGATCATTACCTGCATTATCATTTTCCTTACTGGGGAATCCATACGCAAATCATACAGATTTATGCTCCTGTCACTGAAAAATGAACAAAAAATAATTAGGTTAACACATGCGAATGAAAAGCAAAACACAAGTCAGATATATTGTTTTAAATATAGGATGTAATAATGTAATCATAATTTGAATTCTAAACGAGCTTAAAATGCAAACCAAAATACACATAATCAGTTCCTTATTTAATTCCTACCATTAAATAAGATGACTAATGTCTAACACTGTTTTCCTAAATAAAAACCAAGACTCGCTAGATTAAGATCAATACCTAGCACCCAACGGCCACAATGACAATTATAATCACAGCAGCAACAATAAGGTACTATCTCTTTCCCACACCGAGGCATCTATTTAAATTTCGTTTAAAAGTTACTTGAACATTAATTTTGGAAACGTACTAAAGCAGTGACGAAAACCAACTCAAGAAAACACTAAACATGCGGCCAAGAAAAAGATCAAAATACTAGTTTAAAGGGGGGTGTCAATGAACTATCTTCATTGACATCCGCATCGGAGTGTACCTAGCCGAACTTGCTAAGAGATTTGGCTCTCCCGGATTAAAGCGAACAGATATCACCGTATCTGATCCCCATACAAAGCTATTTACTGGCTGAGACCTGCAGAAGGGAAGTAACATCAACATTAAAAAAGAGTCTGTGATAGTCAATTATGAAAACGAATTATAAACTGATATCAAGACCTGTTGTGATTCCAGATATCTACTTGAGCGCCACCTGTGGCAAAATGCTCGCCATCCCACTGGTGATCAACAGCACTAAAAAGTAATGAAAACCAGTTTCTGTTAGCATAAAAATATAGTAAAACAAGAAGTTTCATTATCTTCCTGGAATTAGCATACATAACTTACCAGAATGCATTCTTCCAAACATAAACACTTGCCGGCTAGGGAAAAAGTTAAAAAAGAGTTAGTATTTACAAAAGAGAATTTACAAAAAAGTTTTCCAGCACAAAATTCCACCTCAACAGTGTCCGTCATTGAGCCATACGAGTCCACAAAAGAAGTAACAGGTACATTCCAAAGCCTGACACTGAACACACAAAATTCCATTTTACATTAGAAGAACTACACTGATGGCAAAACATGTGATTCAATAGTAAAAAATCGAAAAGGTTAATACTTACGTAGAATCAGTACCACATGAAACAAGAATGCGGCCATCTGTAGATACTGTCAGGCCTCGCACAGCACCTCGGTGACCAGGGAACTGACAAATGGTCCGTCTTTTTTTCCAAACAAAACGACAATATTAGATACATAATGCCACAGTCCCGCAATTTGTAATCATGAAAAATTCTCCCTCGCTTCATTTTCTCTAAAGTCTAATTAAATAAGCTGATGGATAGGGTATTCAGCAATATTTTTCTTATCCAAATACACAAGTTTGATGTACTATTGAATAATTTTACCATATAAGATCTAATAAATTTTATGTGATCATTCTTCAGAAAGTCAATATATCCTAAACCAATGAAATAATTAAAAAAGTTCAAGTCATATTTGATAATCATGTATCAAACTAATGTTCGTTCGTATCTAAAAGAGAAACTTTCAACTTCTTTTAGCTTTACATATTATCTGCAATTGTCCACCAATGCTAAAAAGGAAGGGCAGAAAAAAAAGAGGTAGCTCCAAAAACTCAATTATTAAACAATACAAACACATGCATGTTTATAATTTATACAAATGTTGTTCATTGCAAAGATAAAACCATACATCATGTGCTTGATTCTAAATTCCTGATAGAATTTAGGTGGGCTAGTTTAGCTTCTTCAAAAAAAAAAATCCTGATAGAAACAGAAACATTTAACATGGAAATGAAAAAAATAAAAAATAAAAAGCATATTTTACCTTGCAGCTATATCCCAGAGACGAATATCTGCAAACACAATAAACACAACAGAGGCAAATGTTAAAGGTTTTCAACTAATATGGCGTAATGTGAATATGGTTTAAAATGGATTGGGCATTAAGTAAGGAAAAGCAGTAATCATTAGTATAGAGAGGGAAAAACTGAAACAAAAAACTTGAAAAAAGGACCAAAATGATACAGCCAGATGGCATAACTCGTCATTTTAACCTCTAAAGATTTTATGGTTGTTATTATTTTTATTATTATGATTATAATTACTATTATTATTGTTGTTGTTATTATTTATTTTTTTGAAAAGGCAAATTATATTATTCAAGCTAACTCAATTACAAGAGGTACAAGAGTAGCAAAGGACCTGTTAAGAAGTCCCACATCAGTTGCGAGATGGCCTGAATATGTGTTTATAAGTGAGGGGCAATCCTCACCTTACAAGCCGGTTTTGTGAGGTTGAGTTAGGCCCAACACTCAATTTTAAGAGGACCCAAAAAGATCCAAAACAAAAACACACAAGACACCCCTCCACAAATGAAAAGAGGGAAGAGGCTGAGAGTGAACAAAAATAAGACTAAAAGCCAAGCAACCAAGTCAGCAATTAGTCCCCTCCCAGACCAGAAAAAAAACGACCAGCTACCTACTACAACAAGAGCACACCGAGCCCCCAAAACTCTACCAAAACAACAGCGAAACCATTACCGCAATAAACAATCACTCGGATCCCAGGACCACTCGTAAAACATACAAGGCTCCATATTTATCCTCGCTCGGCCCCACTTCCAACTCAACACTTTAATATCCTCCACCAACGCCTTTGCTTCCATCTCTCCATTAGCAAAAATTCTGTTATTTCTAGCCTTCCAAATAATGATGATGAACTATGCAAAGAGACCATACTAGTTTAAACACGTGTGCACTTTCATAATAACAGAGGTTATCCCCAAATAAGCATGACAATTGACGAAAACTTAAGCTTACATTCTTTTTCCCCACTAATAAGGATGTTTTAAAATATCGAGCCAGTTAAATGAGTAATGCTACACAGCCAGAAAAAATATTATCCGGAAGTTAACCAGAATTTGACAAGATTAAAGGTTGGTTGGTAATTTTGACCACTCATCTATTCAAGGGCCCGATGTTTCTTGACTAGGAATTAAAATTGTGTCCCGATGTTTTGTCTCTAGAAAAGCTTCGTTCATGACGAAAGGCCAACTAGAAATAGACTAGGAGGGAGGAGTTCTAGTAGATGTGTTGAAAAAAAACTGCCATTAAAACACGGGTCTGATACGGTATGCTACCAGACAAAATATTCAACTGCATCAACCTATCACTCTTCCAAACTTTCTCAACCCATTACCATTACTATAACCGTTCTAATTTCTAACCATATCCAAATATCCTTTGAAATCAATCCAAGAGAATAAAAAATCCATCACATCAGCAAGACAATTTCCATCTCTTATCTTCCAAACTTTTTAATTCCCATAACAAAAGCAGAACAATACAATTAAGAGCCTATATGGATTTTGGATTGACTTATTACTTTATTAGAGCTTATCTACTAACATAAGCACTTGCAAGACTGTTTTTTAGAGCTTATAAACAACTTATGACAAATTCATAAGCTGTTTTCACCTTATTTCCATAAGCTGCCCAGGCTAGCTTATGAAATAAACTTATAGCTCGTACTTATCTTTTGTTATAGAAATAGCGTATACGCTAACACAAGTACTTATACTATAACTTTTTTGATATATAAGCACTTAATTAAGCTGTCTATCTATCCAACCCCAAAGTAAGGAACATTGAAGTACCTCCATCCATTGAACCAGAGAATATCTCTTTCAACTGACTAGGGTTCTTCGCCATACACGAAACAGAATCTACATGTCCATCCATTGCTCCTATAAAAGGTCTTGCAAAAATCTAAATTCAAAACAACATAACAAAAAATGAAAATCAGAAACAAAACAAAAAAACATAGTACAAATCCAATAAAAGCAAATTAACTAAGAATAAATAAAAAAAAAAACATGACCTTATCCAACTTCACTGCATTAAGAGCACGTTTATATTCCACTGCCTTCTCTTGAGGACGAAGACTTGGGTCATAATTTTTAAACACACGCTATTCCAAAAACAAAAAATAATCAAAAGGGTAACGTTAGAATAAAAAAAAGATGATAAATTTAGTTGAATTGAAAAGAATGAAGAAGTTGAACGATAAAGGGTTGTTTTGTGTTGATTATTACTTGAAGGTCTTGGCTTCGTTCTCGAGTGAACTCATCTGCAGAGCGTGATATAACTTTGACCTTCATTGCAGAGGTAACGGTTTTTTGGCGGTGGTGGCGGCTACCTTCTCCGGCAGCGTTTTCCGGCAAGGTTAAGTTCAGTCGGACTTTGTGTTATGAAATAAGGGTAACAGCGGCTATGTTCTGTTTTGTGATGAAGCTGTTATTTTCAGGCTAACAAAAATGGACTGGGCTTGGGCTTAAAAAAAATTATTGAGAATTACTTTTCGCGCCCCTGTGAATTTACCCTTCTTATCGGTGGCAGCGCTAGCACGTGTGGCAGAAATGCCGAAATTGGTAGGTCGGACGTCCGTGACCTTGGTTCAAACTCCAGTCACTCCACTTGTGTGTGAATTTATTGATGGCTTTGTCATCTCCTCATCTCCTCTATGAATAAAAAAATTGGAAAAAATGGAACAAAATAATATTTTGCTTATTTTTATAAAATTTGCTAGTTAAAGTCCAAACTAAGTTTGTACTCTCAATAATAAATTGAATTTGAGTTTGCAACTTACATAGCGAATTGTGTTATGTCCGCTGTCTAGATAGTGAATTATATTTTTTTTTTCATAATGTTTTTGTTTGTGGGGGACATGAAGGGTGGAGACATTTGGTATTCGATTATGAAAAACGTTATTCACTACATTGCGAATTGATAATTGGACACAAAAAGCAATTTTTAAAATTATTTGTGTTGTTTTAAGTGTTGTAGGTGACATTTTGTCAAAAAAAAAAAAAAAGTGTTGTAGGTGACATATGTTTATTTTGTAGAGCATTTTATTTGGCCTGTTAAAATTAAATTAGATTTGTACTATGTTTTCGTCGAATTTCGCACTTGAGTGTTTTGCACCAGATAACATACTGCAAAAAAATAGAAAAACAAGATGATCACAACAAGATGATCACAATCTTAAATAGAAAAACATACTGCAAAAAAATAATTAGACTCTCAATGACAACAAGATGATCACAATCTTAAATAGAAAAAGACCATATTAATTTTGATGAATTATACATTATAATTCCCATTGTGATGTAATTTATGTGTTATCTGGATGATGTAATTTATATTTTTGAATGATTGAGTAAGACTTTTAATACCGTAAAAAAGAAGTAAGACTTTAAATAACATACTACATAAATAAAATATTAAATTTGGTCTAACATTGTTTATATTTTTAAACATAAAAGACTAAATTGACAAGAAAATAAATAAATAAATGAATTTTTCAAAACCTAAAATTAAATCAACTTTAGTAAAAAGAGCTAAATTAAGTTAAATGCTTACTTTGAAAGAAAAAAAAAACTTAATTACTCTTTTGGTCCTTTAACTTATATTTTTGGTTTCATTTTGGTCCCATAACTATTTAAAATTTTGTTTTGGTCAGTTAACTTATTTTTTGGCTTCGTTATGGTCCTTTAACAATTAAAAGTTATGTTTTGGTCCTTAACTTATTTTTTGGTACCTTAATTCTTCTTCCGTCAACCACTTTGGTCCTTTATGTCAGGAGACTAAAACGAAAGCAAGAAATAAGTTAATTGGCCAAAATGAAACAAAAAAAAAGGGTCATGCTAACCGGTGCCCCCAAGGCATTGGTTAAGGAACCTTAAAAAAGAAAGATTTAAAATAAAGTTATCACTTTTTAAATTTTTGAAAAGTTGACTGCACAATTTTCAATGTTAAATTTCCATATTTAGTTTCTTAACCAATGCCCCGGGGGCACCGGTTAGCATTTCACAAAAAATAATTCAAGGATCAAAACAAAACTTTTAATAGTTAAGAGACTAAAACAAAACCAAAATAAATAAAGAGACCAAAACAAAATCAAAAAATAAATTAAGAGAGCAGAAGATTAATTAAGCCAGAAAAAAGTTAAAAGTTAAGTCAGTGTGATCAGTTTAGCATCGTAATTTGTAATATCTAAATGGCACAATTGTAAAATGACTACTAATGTCAATTTCTAATAAAAAAATTCTCCTCCTCAATTTTTTTATGAAAAAAAAAGAAGTTAAAGGCTACTGGTGTGGTGTAGTTGTCTTAAAAATATTATTCTACTCTACATTTGAGATATACTAATGAAATATGACATTATATAATATTTAAATGAAAATTTACTTTACTTTAATTTCAATAACATTTCAATTTTTTAGATTATAATCAAAGTTATGTTTGTCATAAAATTGCACATAATTTTTGAAAACTAATTATTAAAATTATAATGAATGAAATTACTAATATACTATATTTTCAATATCATTATTTTTTATCTTAAAACACTCACATTGGTATGGCTTTGCAAAAATAAGGGACTGTTTCCTAACAAAAATAAAAATAAAGTACCAAAGTGTAATTATGATGAATGTTATTTTTTTATCAAAGAAAAAAAATATTGCAGGCTGTGGGGTTCGAACCCACGCGCACTCAGTGCAGTAGGTCTTAAGTCTACCCCCTTAGACCACTCGGGCAAGCCTGCTTGATGTTAAATTGTCTGTTATATTCGATATATATAGTTCAAAACATCATAGACAAGACAAAATGATCCTAGTAAATTATACTAAAAAATACTGAGAAGTCTTATCGTAGATCATTCTTCCTCTGTACTTTTGTGCCAAAAATTGCATAGATTGTTAGATATATAAGTTGTCAAATATCTTATTATCTGCAAGAATATAATATTCTCTAAAATAAATTCTTGTTAAGGATTTTTGTTTTGGTTTTTGACCTTCTTCCAAGCACAGCTGCGAGATAAAACTATAGTCCTCTTTACCAAATATCTAATTCATCGTCAATCACCGCTGAACTAATTAACATTTTGTTATTAAGGATCTATTTTATTCCTTACCAATCACCAAACAAAAGTTGTTTTTAACTTTGTTTTACATGTGATAGATCAATGCCTGAAATAATTGAAATATTGAATGAAACCTGTAGCTAAAACTTACTACTACCATATCTTTCTCATTAATATATTCAAACAATGAAACCATACGAGCATTGTACCAGGCTCCTGCAGAACTTGCTTGTGAAATCCACTGCTATATATATATATATATATATATAGGAAGGATACTGATTTACAATTCCGGTGTCATCTTAAAAAAAATTGTGTGCACATAAATAGCTCAATGATATGAATATTTTTATATTCAAGATTTATTTATGACTACGATGTATTATGTTCAATGCTTGAAAAGTGATTTAATTTACTCAGCTGAAAAGAAAGTTCTTGGAAATACATGCAGTGGTAGAACTTGGATTAGACTACATCTAGATATTCCAAGGTTGTATTGTAATTATACTCTTCCATGTATTAAATTTGAGATGACAGAAGCACCATTGTATAGTCGTTTGTGATATCATTGGTGTATAGTGATTCGTATTATGTTTATAGTTGCAAGAATTATGAAGACAGTGGAGAGTAGCTTTGCTTGTTTCCTAGAGGTTAGTGATATTTTTGTTTGCACTACACCATAAGTCTCTTGGCTTTGCTTATAACATCTTGTAAGATAAACAACTTAATGTCTCAAATTTGTAACATTTTGTTGGTTGTGTAGCAGGTAAAGAGCATATTCTGCCAAAGGCAAAGGACGCCGAGGATATCACGGAGAGAGGGAAGACATCGGCAAACACCAACAATTAGTTCAAGCCATACGAAAGATCACTTTTACGATATGTCGGAAACAGGTCAGAGGTGCTTGGTTTGTGGCCATTGTGAGATAATATACACTTCCTATACCTTGATGCTGTGACAATATCTAATATACATTACTTAGAGGTAATCAAGTTTAATGATTTCCTAATACCTGATAAAGTTTATTGATCCACATGTGCACAACTTCTAATATGTTTCAAGCTATAAAGAGTGCCATAGGAAACCTGCATCACTCGTATCTGTGAAAGACAACTTGAATGTATTTATGCTGAATCATCAGAATGAAGAGCATTCTCGAAACAAATGAAGCAGAACTGCAGAAGTAGACACCTCCAAAAACGTCACAAGGTCTTTGGCTTTTAGAGAGCATTTAGCTTGTTATAAATGGTTTTCCCCTCTAAATCCAAGGTTTTAGTATCTTTACAGAAACACAGTAAGAAACAAAAATCATGCCATTAATATATATGATTTATTGCACAAGGCCAATTATTATTATATACATGGAGAATATCCGCTACAAACTAATTCACATTAATGTCATTGTCAATTGTATGTAAATAACATTATCATTTACTAGCAATTGTAAGCTAATAGCCTATGGAGCCTAAAAATAGATAATAAATAAGACAGAAAGCCTTTGGCAGAAAGAATACATAACTAATGAGGATCAATTTATTAGATGGGGGCAGAACATGTGCTTCTGAAGTGACCTGTTTGATTGCAGCGACTACAATGCACTACTCGCTTAACACGCCCGCGATCTTCAGCACGAACCCTCTTCTTTCTTGGTCGTCCAGGTGGTCTGAGTGATTTAGGAGGGTTAATAACAACATCCAGAGCTTGGCTAACATTGGCATCCCCCTCAGATAACTCCTTCCAGAGCGATTTGTCAGGGATTGGATGTATGGTTTCTGAGTATGTTTTGCGATACGTTGCAACAGTGAACCAGCTTTCTGTGAATCTCTGAACATTCTGCCTGCATGATAGAAGTGCTGCCACAGCATGTGAACAGGGCAAGCCATAAAGCTGCCAACCACGACAAAGACAGCAGCGATTCCTTATATCAACTATATTGGTTCCCTCGTGAGATATAACTTCAAACTCAGCATCATTGGCACGAAGAACTTGATAAGTGCGTGCACGTTCGAGAGCCTCAGCAACGCATCTCTCGGCAGAAGGAACAAGTATGGATGACCACTGCATACTGTTTTCTCGGCGCTCATTGAACCAAGTCATTAGCTGTCTTCTAATGCATTCCATCATTTGATTTATCGGAAGAGCAGATGCTTCCAAAATCAAGTTGTTTAAAGCTTCAACTATGTTTGCGGTCAAATGACCAAACCTGTGCCCCTCAAAATAAGCAGTAGCCCACAGACGAGGTGGAACTCTTCGAATCCAATATGCAGCATCTTGTGATATCTCTTCAATTTCCAAAACTTTAGCTTCAAATTCAATTATGGTAAGACAATTGGCTGCTTCCCATAGAAGATTGACCAGCAAGGTATTATTAAATTCTTTACGGAAGCTGTCACTCAAGTGGCGCATACAAAATCCATGGAAAGCAGTAGGAAAATTTGCTTCAACACCATCCACAATTCCCTGCTGTCTATCAGACAAAATAGTAAGCCTTGGCATGTTTTCAGTATTAGTCTCAAGCAGGTTATGAAGTTCAGAGAGAAACCACATCCAATTATCATCACTCTCCTCATCAACAACACCAAATGCAAGAGGAAAGAGAGACCCGTCACCATCAAATCCAGTAGCAAGAAGTAATGTACCAAGATATTTGCTCTTCAGATGTGTTCTATCAAGCCCCAAGAGTGGCCGACAAGCATTTAAATATCCATAAATAGATGCTTGAAAAGAAATAAATAGGCGTTGAAAGCAATTATCAGATAAATTTCCATAAACAGATGCAATACTGCCCGGGTTTGCGCGTTTCAACTGTGCACAGTATTGGGGAAGCAAGCGGTACCCCTCTTCAAAAGATCCACGCATTGCAGCCATGATACGCTCCTTGCCTCTCCATGCTTGCTTGTACGATAAGGTGATACCATGAACCCTGTGAATCTCTTCCAATATCTCCTTTGGCTTGCAATTAGGGTTCTCCATCAGTGTTTGCTCCACAGAGCTGGCAACCCATTGAACTGAAGCTTGCTGATGACCAAGATGGGAAATTCCTCCACATGTATGACTCTCATGAATTGTCCTGATAGTAAAAGTTGGTACACCTGGGAGCTTTGCTGCATGAATGCGCCAAGGACATCCTTCACTAGCGCATTTAGCAGTAAAGCGTGTCTTGTCTGATTTTATAGTCTGAATCTCAAAGTGCAGAGCAATTGCTGTATCCCTCAATGCTCTTCGGCAACTCTGGACATCAGGAAATTCTTGGCCGACTGACAATTCAAAAGTTGGACTTACATCAACCGTACGAGCCTGAATTACATGGGGTGTAGAAGAAAGTATATACTGTGACTGATAAACACCCATATCATTGGCAGAATCAAAGCTCATTTCAGTGTTCTGAACCACACCCAGATCCATGCTCCCATCAAGCCCTTGGCTTCCCGAAACAGTCGGATCATTGTTCTCCGATAGGACCAATTTGTGATTTTGTCCAGGAAGGGACAACTCATCGTGGTCATCATCATCATGCTCAGGTTTTTCATCCATTGCTGGCTTATGGTCATGCACATAAGTTTGACCATCATCACCTTCTTGATCATGGTTTTGTGCCAACCTGAATTCATGTTCATCATCATGCTCAGGTTTTTTATCCATTGCTGATTTATGGTTATGCACATAAGTTTGACCATTATTACCTTCTTGATCATGGTTTTGTGCCAACCTGAATTCATGTTCATCGATGGGTTCCATGCCCAGTTCATAATCATGGGTTTGTCCCAAGTCCAAATGATGCTCATGGACTGATCCTAGTTCCAACGCATGGTTTTCACCATGGCCCAAATTATGATTATGGTCAAGCGCGGACTGCTGGTCACGACCATGTGCCAAATTGTGACTTTGACCAAGTATCATATCGTGGTTAGCCATTTCAAATACAAATCACTACTCCGCCAACAAAAAGAACCACATACAAATCACTACTCCGACAACAAAAAGAACCACAGCTTACAATACGAATAACTGTTTTATGGCTGAGACACTTTTACAACATCCTACAGATAACAAAAAAAAAACAAGTCAGAGAAACCATATCAATATTCACTCATATCCTATGTTGTCCAACTCATGAATGTTAGCTAAAAATCATGAATTGTATGCATTAACAGCAAAACAACCGAATATCAACACGATTCCACTTTGCAATTGCAGGTGAATGAACTAACTAAAACAGAAAAAATAAAAATACAAACTTTGATGAAAACAACTACTCAAACATCCATCACCCATGAGAATATGTAACAACAAAAGAAAAAACCAAACAAACAAAATCACACTGTCATTAACTAAGAGGTTACACAATAAACATTATAAGAAACAGCACCAAACCATAGTCTTGTTGAACAACATTACATTGCAAGTGACTAAACTAACTAAAACACAAAAAAGATAAGAACTTTAAATCACATATTCAATACCCATAATGGAATTGACATTAAAAATTAAATTTTTACTACACCCCATATGAGAACTATGAACAAAATAATGATAATAATAATTAAAAACAATAATTGAATTATTAAAAGTAAAATTACCTGAGGGAATTCACCATATACCAAAAGGGTATCAAATTCGAACCATAAATAATAGCAGAGCGTTGAGAGACAGATCAAAGAATGAAAAAATGAGGGTTTTTTTGAGTGGTTTGAAAAGAGGTTAATGGGGAAATTGGCGGGGAAGAGTGAAGAAGAAAATCGGAAAAAAGAAGGAGAAGGGTAAGAAGGAGAAGAAGAAGGTTGATAGGGTTGAGAAGGGAAAATCAAGATCTGAGGCAGTGCATAAAAAGGGGGTATTTAGGTCAAACAAATACAACCTTAATTTCTTGCAATTACTGTTTTCGCCTCTACCATTTTTTTTTAAATTTCTTTTTGTTTTTTTAAACATTTTTTTTTATTATTTTAGCTTTTTGATTTTTTAGTTAGGTAGTCTATTAATTAGAATTTCAATTTTGTAAAGGTGAATAAATGAGCGTCAAGGATCGAACATCAGTCATGCACTTTAAGTGCAATATGATATTACCAATATCTCCACTAATTGAGTTAAGTTCACGAGACACAATGTTTGTTTTCTTACTAAATTATTTTACCGACGTTAAAATGAGTTTTTTTTATGCTTCATGTCAACTTCATAATATTCTTAATTTTATTTTATTAAGTGATCACTGTTTAATTTCTGTGGAAAAAAAAGTGATCATTGTTTAATATTCCATATATTGCTTAAAGAAAATAAATTGTATAGATATTTCAACAATTTATTATCAAATAAAATTCAATAATCTTGTTTCTATTTTTTTAACGGATTTATTTTTCCTATTTAATTTGACATAAATATCTTAATAATTTAGTTTATATCTTTAATTGATTTTTTTTAACTATATTTTTTTTTAAGGAAGCTAAAAGAAATGAAAAAAGAGAATTAATCGAGAAGAAAGAAAGTTATTATTGTGTCATTTCTAAGAAGATCACAAAGGTCTTCTACCAAACATCTATCAACCATGAGAATATGTAACAACAAAAGCTCTAAGTTTAACGAAAAATTCTACACATTAGTTTCCTTTTCCAAGTGTGTGACAGAGAGAAACATTGGTTTGAGAGAACAATTTTTTACTCTCTTCGGTCTCATATATAAGCAAATTTACAAAAAGCTCTTTGTTTAAGAAAAATATTTAAAGCATTTAAGTCAAACACACTTTCTAATTTTACCCCTACTTTTTGTCTTGGAAACAGCTATAAACATGGGAATGTGAAAAAGTAGGGATATATTTGGAAAAATGACATTGATTGTAATGATTAGAGGTTACTTTTGCTTATATTTAAGACTTTCAATTTTTTTTGTTTTGTTGCTTATATATGAGACCGAATCCTACTTAACATGTGGACCTTTGACGAACTTGACAGAGTATGAAAAGTTAGAATAACAAACAAGTTTATAAATACTCATTTCTTTGACTAAAAAGATACGCTTATAGATAGCAGACAAATTAGCGAACAAAATATCATATGACCCTTGAATGAAACCTGAAAAATCCGTTTAATAATAATTGAAAGTGTTTCTAATACTGTTGTCAAATCCAACTCGGACAGGAGAATCGAGACAACTTCTATCCAAGTTCAAAATTTTGAGCTACTATTATTCTTTATTTTTTTTTTATTCTTTATTTTTTTTGATATTTTTTAAACAAAATGATTTTTTAATTATTTAATCATGTCAACGCTATACTTATTCTCAACAATTTAATTTTTTTATTTAATGGTCACGATTTAAATTCCAATCAATCGTGTGCTCCCAAATCTGCCACGTGTCCTCCTCTTTAAACTAGAGATTATTATTATTATCAAAATGAAATGAAGAAAAAAAACTATATTCTGTTGCTCTTTCATCTTCCAACGCCGTCGCACCTCTTTCCACCTCTCTCCGGCGTTACATCGACACTGTTTCCGGTCGACGGAACCTCTCTCCGGCAACGACCCACCTCCCAAAACCTTTTTCCTATGCTTCACAATCTGCACACTGTGTCTTCAAGGCACATAGCCACTTCATTCTTTCCATTCAAACCTTCTCACCCTTCTTCTTCTTCTTCAATTTGCTTCTACATGGAACAACCAACTTCTTTTTCTTTCAAGCTAAACCAATCTCACCAACCCCACTTCATTTCTCAAGCATCATCACAACAACAAGGTGCAAATGCGGTTTCTCCAAGGTGAAAGTTTGAATTTTTATTAATTGGGTTTGTTTTATACTTTTTTTTAGAACAACCCTTTTGAGGTTTTTAATGTTGTGTGTGTAGGAATGAAGAATCATGTGTTCATGGTCCATCTGATATTATTGTTGGTGTTTTGGGTGGTGGTCAACTTGGTCGTATGCTTTGTCAAGCTGCTTCTGAAATGGCTATTAAGGTTGTTGTTTTGGATCCTCAGGAGAATTGTCCTGCTAGTTCTTTGGCTTATCAACACATGCTTGGAAGCTTTGATGATAGTACCACAGTACAAGAATTTGCAAAGAGGTTCATGTTTTTTGTAATACATGTTATTTGACTAATGTTCTTATCGAGTCGGGCTCAGAGGAGTTCGACTCAGCTCGACTCATTTCCAGCCCTATTTGTGTGTGTCACTTATTCAAAGTAATGTGTGTATGATGGATTGAAATGGTGTTCAGGTGTGGAGTTTTGACATTTGAAATTGAACATGTTGATGCTGCTACACTGGAAAAACTTGAGAAACAAGGAGTTGAATGCCAACCTAAAGCCGCAACTGTACGAATTATTCAGGTATTATATTGCTCGAGTTTTTCCAGTTTTTGGTTTGTGGAGTTAACTGAGAAAATGAATAACTTGATGTTTATGCAATGTAGTCTTTATAGTGAAATCATTTTGCACCGTGCATAGGCTTGTGATTTTAATATTTTTTTTAAGGTAAGAATAGTTAAGACTTAAGATGTCGAGCTCTGAATGATTTTTTTGATATATGACTATTCAACATATTACAGGATAAGTATCAGCAAAAGGTTCACTTCTCTCAGCATGATATTCCACTTCCTGAATTTAAGCAGGTTTGTACTGTTTTCTCAGTTCCAATGGTGTACTTTGAAAATTCATCTTTAGGATTATAATTGAACGCTCGAAAAATCGTTGAACAGATAGATGATCTTGAAGGTGCTAAGAAAGTAGGTGAACAATTTGGTTATCCTCTTATGATTAAGAGTAGGAGGTTAGCTTATGACGGACGCGGAAATGCTGTTGCAAAAAGTGAAGATGAACTACCTTCTGCTGTGGATGGTAATTAGTTTTTAACAAATGTATGTTTATTCTTTCTTTGAGAAAGTGAGAACCGGAAAAAACTTATCCTTGAGTTCATTCGTGTTGTCTTTCATTAGAGCCTAAAGTAGCAGAAAAAGGCCTTCTGTCTGTTTGATGTGTGCAAACTTCTTTTTATTTTTTCTTCTTTAACTTCTTCCCAAACTATGCAGCTCTTGGAGGATTTGATCGTGGTTTATATGCCGAAAAATGGGCACCTTTTGTTAAGGTTTGTATCTAAATTGTGTCGTTGATTGCTGATGGTGATTTTCAAGTTCACGATTCACAAATTGTATGATGTAAAGCAATATATCTGCCATTAAGCCAAACACATCTTGAATTTATGTGTTGTGACCAATTTATTGGATTTTGTAAACGATTCTTTCGACTGATAGACTAATAGTGATGACTATGGTTCTCAATCAGCTAACCACACCTTTTTTTTTATCTTTTAAGCTCTCATTATAGTTTGTCTTTCAACAAATATGAATTATTTTAGGATGCAACTTATTCAAATGCTATAATACCATGCTTGCACCACATGCTGAATGCTATCGCCATTAAATTTTCTTGGTCCCAAAGAATTTTTTTTGTTCATATTCTTAAATGATTTGATGTATTTTCATGCATTTTTGCTCCTAAACTAATGGCAGGAACTAGCTGTCATTGTGGCGAGAGGGAAAGACAATACAATTTCATGCTATCCAGTAGTTGAAACTATTCACAGGTAACATGCCAAACAGGTACATGTTATTAATGTGGAGTATTATAAAAATAAAATAGAACTAAATTCAAAACTTAGATCATAGTAAATTTAATCAGTTATGTACCACTTCAGCTTCCTTACACATCTGCTTAAGGATTTTTTTTTTTGTTCTAGGGACAACATATGTCACATAGTTAAGGCTCCCGCAAATGTAAAATGGAATATTAGGGAGCGTGCCACTGAAGTTGCTTTCAACGCTGTTAACTCTTTAGAGGGTGCTGGTGTATTTGCTGTTGAATTGTTCTTGACTGAGGACGGACAGGTTGTGGATTTATTTCTTCATTAACTCTGGACTGGTGTCAATATTTTATTATTCTAGAATTCTACATTAGCTTCTTTATACCAATAAATTTTATGCACCTGCAAATGCATTATGTTGTTTGTCAATCCAACCGATGACATTGTTTGTGCTTGTTGCTCGGCAGATTTTACTAAATGAAGTCGCACCTAGACCTCACAATAGTGGGCACCACACTATTGAATCTTGCTATACCTCACAATACGAGCAACATTTGCGGGCTGTTGTTGGTCTTCCTCTTGGCGATCCATCAATGAAAACTCCAGCTGCTATCATGTACAATATATTAGGTGAAGAAGAGGTATTATTAGTATATAAATTTTATCCAATTTCATTTCCTTTTAAACTTAAACATTGTAAATTTAATAGAGGTTTGGCTTTCTTCTATCCCTGTAGAAGTGACATTATTATATTTACTTGGGATTATTTATGTTTCATCATCATCGCTAGGTGTATCATAGGAAGGGAGTGCTACAATTACTAATGCAGTATTTATCATCATTATTATATGCTGAATTGTTAAAAATGAATGCGTAGTAGTTTAGTTAATTTGTTATATTCATGTTAAGATGATAACACAGTAGGCTATTAAGCACTTGTTAGAATGTAAGAACATAAAATTAGATGTAAAATCTTCGTGCAAGAACCCAAACAAAATTGATCGACTTTTATTTTTCTTTCCTGCTTTTCGTTTAGTTTATAGTTTATAGTTGGATAATAGTTGTATTCTTAAAAGCTATCGAGTGCTTTGAATAAAATCATTCTATGCTGTTGTAACTGTTCAAGACTCTAGTCCATCTAATATTCTTAATGATTTTAGGGGGTGCTTGGTTTTCAATTGGCTCATCAATTGATGAAGAGGGCATTGACCATTCCTGGTGCTTCTGTTCATTGGTACGATAAGCCAGGTAAACTTCTGGTTAAGCAGCAATTTTAAGTTGCTCAGTTCTCTCTGGTTTGTTGCTGTTTGATAGCCTTTATGGCTAAATATATAACATCATTGTCATAACAATGTGTCAGAGATGAGAAAACAACGGAAGATGGGCCACATAACAATTGTTGGGCCTTCGCTAAGCAATCTTGAAGGCAATCTTGCAACAATAATAGAAGGGAAAGCATCAGATGACAAAACTGCAGGTTATTTACACAATCTTCTCTTCACTAATAGTTTATCTTTGTTGTTATTGATCGTATGCAACTTATGTTACTAGAGTTTTTGAAGTTAAATTTTTTGTTATTCCCACATGTAATTTTCTTTTCTGTTGTTTATTGAAATGTAGTTGCTCCACGTGTGGGGATCATAATGGGCTCTGATTCAGATCTGCCTGTTATGAAAAGTGCTGCTGAAATCTTGGAGATGTTTGGTGTGCCTCATGAGGTAAGAATAGTTTCAGCACATCGAACTCCGGAGCTGATGTTTTCTTATGCCTCGTCTGCTCATGAACGAGGCATACAAGTTATTATTGCTGGTGCTGGTGGTGCAGCTCACTTGCCTGGTAAATTACTTTAATTTTGCTTGGTATAAATGATCAACAGTCTCATTGGCATGAATTTATTGATTAAGCTTTCAAATCTTAGGTATGGTGGCTGCTATGACTCCGTTACCTGTAGTTGGTGTTCCTGTTCGCGGTTCTTCCCTTGATGGAGTTGATTCACTCTTGTCGATTGTCCAGGTACAGTTTTCACAGTGATATATGCATGTTTGATACTTATTTTCTGTGCTCTACATAATTGCTTTTATGTGTTGTAGGATTTCTTTTTCTGGTGAAATAAGATATTAAGTATTCTGCTTGTGAATCTGGTATTATTGCTTCTTTTTAGGATCAATATTGTTTTGAATCGGGAATCCTTGTGAGTGAAGGATTTTATGTCCCTGTCTTTTGTTAGTTGACGAAATATAAATGAAATTTGTATTATGAATTTATGATTCCTTTTAAAAATTATATCTATTGATGAAAAGCATAAAAACTTTCAATGATTTTAATCATTACACTTAATAGATGCTGAAAACCTGTCATGAATATAGGCCCAAATGATATATTAGGTCCAATAGAATGTTCTAGATAATTTGTAGGATTTCTAGCTTATAAATGGAAGGATGAGAGTTCATGACAATGAAATTTAACTCTCAATGAAAAAGCACCATTTGTTATGAATATGAAAAACTAAGCAACTAAAACTACACTAACAAACTATAAAACTAAACTTCATTCATTTCATTTGATTGATAATCATTACATTCATCATTCCTCTATTTATAAGCTAGAAATCCTACAAATTATCTAGAACATTCTATTGGACCTAATATATCATTTGGGCCTATATTCATGACAAAACCAATCTCCACGCCAATACTTATCTTTGTGTTTTCTTTGCACCTCTTTTCTTACGCAATTTTTAACCTGGTTAATGGTGCATCCTGTAGATATTCACATTTCTTGTAACATTATTCTCTTGTCACTTCTATGAATCAGCCTCATTGGATAATGTAGCTATAATTGGTTTCCTTGTTGCTTTTCGAAATTGCCCTTGTTTTGTATTGCATTATTTTTGTGTATTCTTCGAGCAAATGATTACATTTACATGTCATGATTGAACCAAAGAGGGGGAATTATTGCCAGATAGACTTATAAAATATTCTTGCAGACTCTAATCATGATTCATGTCTACTGTAGGAATAGGAACCTTTCCAATTACTTAAGTTTATACATTACGTTACATGCAGTTGTTTCTTACGAATGAATATGATTGTTGTGTGCGCAGATGCCAAGAGGTGTCCCAGTTGCCACTGTTGCAGTAAACAATGCAACTAACGCGGGGCTGTTGGCAGTGAGGATGTTGGGTGTTGCCGATGATAATCTCCTGTCAAGGTTTGCCACTCTTTGCCTCTCTTCGTTTCTATTAATTTGCGACGTCAAATTTGTATACTGAAATATAAAATTCACAAGAAGGAAGTGTAAGAATTATATCGTTTTCCACTGAAGTTGATGTTAAATTTATAATTCTGTGCAGGATGAGCCAATATCAAGAGGACCAAAAAGAAAGCGTCTTGAAGAAAGGTGATAGGTTAGGAAAAATTGGCTGGGAATCCTACTTAAATAGTAGTAATTAGTTGAACCCATTTGGTGATTCTTTTGGGTCTACCTACTTTTTCTGACAACTACAAAATTTTGATAGACATTTGATACAAAGGGTGTTTAGACCCTGGAGTATCAACAAGTAGATTGAGAATCGGCAAGAAAATGTTATGTAAGCAAATGTTGCTAACGCTAATATGTAGTAGGGAGGGAGAAAAAAATAGTCTAGATGAAAACCGTCCCACGTTCGATACCGATAGTTACGAAAATGAGTTCCAGTCCCATATGTGGGATTGATTTTACCAGCTGGAAAGCAAATGAGTCTGGTCTTTGCATCTATATTTGTTATTCTACTCATTATTGTAATTTTATTAACATTTTTCTAGTGAACGATGAGATTAGACACGTGTAATATTTGGTATCACGGTAGGTATGTCAGAATTACGGTGATTATACTGTGTAGCTTTTGCTAAATCACAGTGCATCACTGTGATTCTGGCATACATACTGTGAAGCCGTATTCTGGCTTCAGCATAAGCAACTTTCACTTTTGTTTCATTTAGTATTTGGACATGTTTCAAGCCATTTGGTGGTTGGTTCCTCACTTTTTGTGAAAATTTTGCACGAGTCGCAAAGTCAGTAAAGTATAACCATCATCCACTCGCCTAGTTTATTGGATTATGACGTAAAAATAGACAGGAGTTAATAATTATTGGATAAAGTAGGGCTTTTAAAGGATGATTTGTAACAGGTTATGTTTGTACCTCACATCCTAAATTTTTGGTAGAGCTGCATTTTTTGACTTCAACCCGACTCTAGATCCCGAGTAAATTTGATGATGTATTATTCTATTTTTGTCCGAGAGAAAGAGAGAATCGTACACTATCAAATTTAGACATGTAGATCATCAAATTTACCCTGACATTTATTTTAAAACAAATTTTCCTTGCTAAAGTGTCATTAAATCATAAAGGGTTACAAGAAAAGTAAAAAACAATTGAAAAACGTGGAGGGTTTTGTAGCTGAAATGGGGGTGGGAAAACCATCCCCTAGACAATAACTACACCTATTGGGCTATACCATATAAAGTACCAAGCCCAAATCTAACATCAACTTTGAAGTTTTTTTTACACTATATATATGCAACTTATATTGTGGGGAAGAGTGACATGCATTACCTTAAGTTGACATAGTCTATCAATCAGTTTAACAAATTAACACGGCAAGTCACAAAAAACGTATGAAAAACTTTGGAAAATATAAATGTTTGAACATGAAAGTAACAATCTCATTTCTAAGACTAATTCAACTTATGAGTAATTGAAAGGAAATTTCCTAATAGTGTTTCATCTCAAAAAATTCAAGCCATGGGTTTTCAGTCAAAGCATATATCCAAGGACTTGAATCATACCTTACTTTATCCAACATACTATATAAACTCATTCATCATACACTTCCAATGTCACATTATAGTTCATTTACAACTTTAACATTTTGGCTTAGTTCTCTTGAATCTTGACAATATTCTTCATTACAAAATAATGGGTTGCTACATGAAAATGTTAGTATTTATAACATTAATTATGCTATTTGGTTCACAAGAAATAAGTGCAATAAGGCCATTATTAATAAAGAAGGAATTCTTATTGTTGCAAAATATTGTAGCAATACAGTCATTACAACGAGGTCCCGTGAAAGGCTCCGTGTCAAATCCGTGCTCCACTGTTTCCGGACGCAGTCATGGAAGTTGCCCTTAGCTGATATGAATGTCGTCGGCCATGTTGCTCATCCAATTCCATCACCACCGCCACCTTTCCCAGTTTAGGTGTAAAGTTTAGAACACTTTCCATTAACACCAGCTAGATATATAGTGTGACACAAAGTCACAAATACAAGTCTAAAGTTATATTCATTTGATCATATATAGTGTATGTGTACATAAATTTGTAGACAATTCAAATAAAGAATCAATATATTTTTTATTTTTAACATCAAACTTTGATTCGGCTTGTTTAATGTATCTTCCCTTTATTTTTGTTTGTATATAGTAGTCATCATTTACATATTCTCAAATTTGGAGGCTATCATGCATGGATGCTTTGTTCATTCTAATTGATAAATGATGCCACATAATCTAAAGTAATCTTTGATTTTGGCGTTGAAAGTGTCAACTTTTAATCACAAAAAAAATGTCAATTTTCTCTTCCAACTTATCACTGTTTTTCAATATTTGGGCACTTTTCTAGGTCAAATATTTCTATTCTAAATTGTTCAAGTATATAAACACAGATAAATACAATAGGTGATGATCTATTAGTTGAGTAAGGATTTATCCCATTCATCTGCTGCACTTTATGTGATGTCTATGTGTGAGAGAGACACAAGTGAACAATAACTTGAGGCCCAAATGACTTGCATAGTTGATAGTTGAAGTTGGGGAGAACATTGTGTAGTTAATCAAGATGAAGCTCAATATGTGACATGATTAATGGTCAAACTTAGCATGGGTGATGGTGGAGTTGAGCTATGCACGAAGTGAATGGTCAAGCTATGGTAGTCATGTTGTATAGTAGAGTTGAGTATGACTTGCCTAAATGTTCAAGTTAGCTAGACACCCTCGATATATATGGCTGAACTGAGTTAGACATGACCTAAATGGTCGAGCTAATTAAGCTAAACACACTTAATAGTGAAGTTGATCTCTAGGCTTGATTTAAATGTTCAAGCTTAGACACTCACGTTGGATGGTGGAGTTGAACTAGGCATTACTTGAATAGTCAAGCTTAGAAACGTTGAATGGTGGAGCTGAGTTAGGCTTGAATGGTCAAGCTAAACTAACCATGATGATGAAGCTAACCTATACATAACATGAATGTTCAAGTTTAGCTAGACACGCGAGATGGTGAAGCTGAGCTAGCATAAGTTGAATGGTCAAGTTAAGCATGACTTGAATGTTCAAGCTTAGTTAGGAATGATGGATGCTCAATCATAGTATTGTTTATTGATCCACAATCCACCAAACGTAAAACCTGTAAAAATGTAGACATTTTTTCTTTATTAGATCGACTTGTACTAGTCTATATAGTCCACCAAACGTCAAACCTATATATTAAGTTGTAAATATTTTTTCTTTATCAGATCGATTTGTAGACATTAGCGGTTCATGTAAACCAATTTGCTATAGGAGGTTCTCAATCTCACATTTTTCTCTCCTTTCTTTCTTTCCTTTTTTTTTCTTCTTCTATTTTTATTGTAACAAAGATAAATTGATAGAGACATTATTATATATATAAAGGAATTATGATTAAATCGATATTTAATCACATTCATTCATCTTGAGCTATAAAATTCTGGCTATTAAAAAATAATAATAATCATCATCATCCAAGATAACTCTATGAAGTGGTGTCTTTAAGTTTGTTGATTGTTTTCAATTCACCAAACTTTTCCCTATTACTATTACAACTAACAAATTAGTACCCATATTTCCTCCATAGCAGATGAATGAAAAAGATATTACAAAGTCTTTTGAAAACTGTGTTTCCTTGGTTTGGACAATTGGATGGGAAAATAATAGTGGGATGGAAGCTATCATACATATGGGCCCCATGTGGAGAGGTAATTTTTACTATTGGGTGCAAATATCATGTGACTGAAGTGAAACTTAAGACAGTATATGTAAATTAGAAATTATGCCAATTTTGTTGTTGTCGAAATAAATGGCGGAGTCAGAAAATTTATAAAAGTTAATGATGGCGGAGTCATCATTAATTTAATCTTGTTTGGAACGAGTTCTGATATCAAATGGTTTTATTCTTTTCTAAATGCAGTTGCGAAAGATCAAATTATAGTCATTTTTACCAAGTCTAATGTCAATCACCACTAAACTACACTAACTAATATTTGGATTTTTCTTATCAATTTAATCTCTTCAGAAAACCCGAGAACTTTAATATTCTGGTATTTAAATAACAGTTTTGAAAGCTAAAGCATGTACAATCCATCATATGTTCGATAAAGTCAAACTATATTCATTTTGGTGGTTGAAAGTTTAGCTTCTAACGTAAATATTGGTTTAAACTCACATGTGTGGTGGTCGAGTCCTCTTTAATATGTATGGGTATCAACCAAGTTCTTGTTTCTTTTGTCTCGATTTGATGTTACCGTTTCTATTTGAGGTCATTTTTAACACATCTTATGCTAACAAAGATCCTCAGTTTTTGTTAATATAATTCATTTTTTACTGTCCAAAAACAATATTCTGGTAATAAATGAATGGTACATGAAATTATTAAACCCCATATTATTGCTGCTGAGCCAATTATTATATATACCATATGGTAATAATAGTACGTATGTAAGTAAAATGAATGAATTAAGATGTGGGGCATTTGCATAAGGTCACATGGGGAAGGACAGAGATAAGGGAGAGAAACAATAGTACTGCACATAGTTTGGTCTTTGCTCTCAGAACTGGACCACACCATATATGCCAATACAATGCTTGATGTGATTGGGATGCAAAGTAAGTAAGTACGTTGTATAAGTTGTAACTTGTATGTGTGTATTCTTCATTGTTCACATTGCTTCCAACACCAAACGCGTTTAAGCGCCTCATCAACACGTACACTACTTCAGTATAATGAACCGAACCAACTCAAAAAAAGTTCGAGACTCAATTCGACAATTGATTCGTTGGACTTAGTTTATGAACTAAACAAGCCAAATTTAAACTGAAAATTAAGTTCGTTAGTTAAATGAGCTGAACTTGAATTATACTATCTGTGTAACATTGACAATTATTTATGGTCTATTGAAGCACCATGAAATGAGAAATGAGGGAGAGGGCGAGTGAGTTAGTATTAATTTGTGAAGAAAGAATGAGGCCCTACGTAGAAAAGCAACATATGGCTGAAATGACAGGATTGGAATTTATGTACACAAATCAATTGACACACCCTAACCATCCATCATGTTTGAGGACCACTTATCTTGCTTTTTTCAGATTATTGTTTGACTCTATTCGTACGTACATTACATCAACAACACACGCTATTTTAATTTAATTTATGTCTGCAATGCATGGATTATATAATGGTAAATAAAATACACATTGATGAGCTGACCAAAGAAAAGAAATACACATTGATGGATTATACCTTCATTATATCAACAACAAAATTCCCTAGATCCTTTTTTTTTTAAAGATTATATTTTTAGTTTCAATTTTAAATGGGTTAGAATTGATTATGACTTCGTTGATTTTTCAAAAGTAGTTAGAATTGATTTTGTCTCAAAATTTTATACTCAAAACTAAAAAATCGTAATTTGTTATTCTAGAATTCTTTTTTTCAACATCTTACTTTTACATTAATATATTCAAAATATAAATCATTTATTTTTAAATAAATTTTTATTAGAATTAATTTCTTAAAATAAATTCTATCAAAATTATTTTTTTTCGCTACAGAATCAAACATTCATCCTAAGCGATGAGTGAGCAAGTGACCCTACAAGGACATTGATTACTTAAACAAACCTCTAAGACCATCTCCAATGGTGGGTTCTTATGAACTAGTACCTATTAAGAACTAGTACTTAATAGGTACTCCCATTGGAGAACATGAAAAAATAGTACTTAGTAAGTACCAATGCTTAAATAAGAACTTTCTCTTTCTTGGTTCTTAATGGGTCCCACGTCTTTTTATAAGTTATTTTTATTCTCTCACATACTTTTTTTTTTGGTACAATTCTCTCACATGTTTTATGACATATAAATAATAATTTATAAATGATACAGTGTTAGTTGTGGGACCCATTAAGAACTTTGTAGAGAGGTGTTGGGTTGGAGGGAACGAGTGTTTACTAAGTACTATTATTAAAAAATTATAATTAAGTGAGGTGTACATGTGGGACCCTTTAAGAACTCAAATATTGAGTTCTCTATTGGAGATGGTCTAAGACATTTGTTTTGTATTTTTCTTTTTGAGTCATCTATAATTTTTAAAACATGCATAAGTATAAATTTTATTTTTGTTTTTGACAATAATATATTGAGGTTTTATGAACTTCAAATTCAGTAAATATATAACCTGAATTTATACTTCTATATGAAATAGATAAAGTCTGGACATTCTTTAATTGAAAGAGGGAATGAATTTTCTTCCATCATTTTTCTCATGTTAAAATCTACACCATTATATCTCTATTTATCTCTTCCTTTTTCTTTTTTCTTTATAATCTCCTTTTCTCTTTTTTAATTTTTAAGTATTTTAGAAATAATTATTAGATTTTTTTTGGATCGTTTAGTAGAGATCAATGAAGAGATGTCAAGATGAAATAAATACTTGTAATTACTTCTTAATTATTATAGTACGAGGAATCTTTTGTAGTGGACAAAGAAAAACAAAGAGCATCTAATAAAAATTTGTCATGTCGTCAAAGAAAAGAACCATTTAAATTCAAATTTCAATAGGGCATACTAGATTTTTTTTAATTTTGGAAAATAGCATACAAATAAATATATTATTTTAGTTTTTACCCCAATAGAAAACAAGATCAACTATTTTGGTCAGGTCCAAACCCATTAAGATGACTCATCTTCATTCTTAGTCTAACAATAATTTAATCTGAAAGCACATGTTACTAACACTAGACATGCTAATTATGGTATTTTTTTGCTATAATAGATAAATGTCGTCATCTAATTTATTTATACCGTCAAATTCATCTCAAGGATCATCAGCAATATCTGCATATGCGAAATGTTGTCCATACAACAAGTCCTTTTATATAAGTGTGGTTAACGGCCAGACGATCAAAATTTACCATAATTTTCATTACTACACTTCCTTCACGTATTAATTTAAGTGTTAGAGTGCTAATCTACCTTTACACCAACCACACACTATAAGCCATCATCACGATGAAACTTATCGCACAAGGAAAAAGTTATATTTTGTTCAGAATAAGCCCTCACCACTAGATCAAACCTAGTAGCTTTATTTAAAACTGCTTTATATCTAAGGAGATGATTGGATTCTCGGCCTTAATTAAGAGAGGATATTTTAATAATTAGTTGATTAGTGCTCATTGATATATATTTTTGTTAGTAAACATTTCTTTGCATATGTACACAATAAGTCAAACCCATGAAGCATTGAAGCCTCTTCTATACATGGTAATTCAATAATTTTTTTTTTTTACCATTAGTATCTAATTTACCGGATCGATTAATACAGTTCGGGTGAATTCTGACACTTCGTGACGGTTCTAGTTTTCTTTCAGATATAATTGTAGAGAATTAAACAATAATCATTTCTATTAAATTCAGTGTCAATCACTATTAAACAAATTAAATCATTCAATATATAAGGTAGTTAAAATGTTGATTCGATTTAAGTTCCCTTTCAATTGATACTTTTTTTTCTTTCACTAATTTTTATTGTTTTAATGAATCAATTGTGAAATCTAAGTAATTAACTAGCTAGAGGTATGAGTATTTTATGTAACTCACTCTTTGTGTTGAATGGGGATGATCCAAATATTTGTTCACTGCTCACTAGTATGAGTATTCCACCACGGACCCAAGTAATAGACTATAAGGGCCTTGGCCCTCACTTTAGTCTTAAAAATAATTTTTTTAGTATTAAATACACTATAAAAAGTTATATGATAAAGAAAGGATATATGTCTTCACAATATTTTTATTTTAGTCTTTAAATGTATTTTCTGTAATTCAAATTTAATAAAATTGTATATTATAGTTAGAATATATCATATATTTAGATATTATAATGACTATTAATAAAGTTTTTAATATTATATATATGTGATAATAGTTAAAAAAAATATATAAAAGACTCTCACTTTTTTACATAAATTGTATAGGCCATTACTGTTCAAAATTTATGGGTCTATTTGTACATATTAAAATTTGTCTTTATAGCTATTGACTGAGTAGGAGTAGTATTTTAATTAAATATATACTTTTTTTTATGTCATTTTACATTTAAGGCAAATGTTAAAATGTGCCCCAAATGCACATGTTAAAGAATTAAAAGTAGAAATATTTATCTCAAAACAAGACCCTACATTTAATTACCAATCAATTTGACTGTTAATTTTATCAGACACTTCAATTAGTTTATCAGCAATCGGTTTTAAACTATAAACTACGTCAACTATAAATTATTCTCTTCGATTTCAAATATAAGAAGAAAAAAAAAGCACACCCTTTAAGAAAGTGGATAAATGATGCTAGAAAATATTGTATTTCCAAATTTACCCTTAGTTTTTGTTTTTAATTAAATTATTAAGGTTGTCTTGGCATGCGTGTAGTACTAGTGATAGTAAGTCAGCCTTGTAAACATAAAAAGTTTAATTGAAAAAGTTTAATGAAGGTAAAATTAGAATAATGATAATAAATGTAATAATTATAGTAATTTTTTCTTATATTTGAGACCAACAATTTTCTTTTTTGTTTCTTATATTTGAGATCGGAGGGAGTACTCCCTTTGGTCTTATACATACTCCTTCTGTTTCAAAATAGGTGTCGTTTGAGTTACGTGCACACTATTTATATAACACATTTTGATCATATATTTTGATTAACATATAAAAATAAATAGTAGCATATATGATGTTGTTCAATTTGTCTCGATGAATATTTTCAAAATATAAAAAAATTAGAATTTTTTATAATACACAATTAAAAGTATTTGTGATTGAAAAATGTACATTGAAATACGTAAACTAATTATTTGTGACATTTATTTTAAAACAAAGGGAGTTTTTTAGATTTATTGTAGAATTAATATATTTAGATTGTATTATTATTTAGATACATCGATTCTTTAAAGAATATTCCCTTCGTATTACAATAGATATCGTTTTGAAGAAAAATGTGTACAGCAATATATGTCGTTTTACAATGCCAATATAAAATTAGTTTTGATCTTCATAAATTATCAATGCATTTATACTTTTTTTATCAATAAAAGTCAATACTCTCTTTATAACTTTATTATTTTTTCATATACCAACAAAGAAAGAGAAATAAGAAGTTATATTTTATCAAGGATAAAAGAGAAAAAATATGTATAATTTAACAAGATTCATAAAATTACAAATATCTTAATATGTAAAAATGACGTACTCATTTTAATACGGGTGGAGTATAAAATTTGACTTTTTTATAAAGTTAGTCATAGGGATGGCAAAAACACCCAAACTTGCGAGGTCCGCCGAACCTGAGTCAACGGGTAAAATCCTAGTTGATTGGGTTTGGGTTCGGATTCATGTGACACCCGGTATTTCAGGTTCGGGTTTGGGTAGTGTCACAAACCCACACTCGAAAACACAGCAGATATATAATAAATTATATAATTATCTCTCTTACATTAGTATATTGTAGACTATTTTTTATCCTTATTTTAATGTTGAAAACAATTCTAACATATTGTAGACTGTAATTTCGTTGAATTTTCCGTATTTTTTTTACTTTTGTTAATGTAAGTTTGGATTCGGGTGGAAAAACCCCGAATCCGACATATTCGAGTTTGGGTACTATTTTGCCACCCGAAACCTCTTTAACTTCAAATTTATCCGATATTTTAGATTTAGACAGTACCAAATCCGCAGCCGACCCTATTAGTTGTCATCGCTAGTCAATCACGAGCAAGTAGTATATTTTTTCCAAAGAGAAGTTTTACTATGGGATGGATTAGCATGTGCATGGAATAATGGAATCAAAATTTGAAAAAGAGAGTGAGTGACGCCGTGACGGTAATATTATGCACGAAGGTCAAGGTGAGTGAGGGAGCGGCAAGCGCGTTATACGATGCATGGGTATTGGTCACAGTGCACCTGCTGCTGGACTCAGAATCTCTTACACTAATCCAACGTCATCATCTACTCTACACATTAATTAATTCTACTACTACTTCATCCCCAAAATATAAAACCACTTTAAAAGCACAAAAATTAAAATATTATTACTATTATATTAAATTTATTAATAAAATATGAATAATAAATTAACGCAGCTGTGAACTTCCTCTGTATATAAGTTATTTTGATTTATTTAATACATATTAAAAGTTGATAGTAATAAATTATCATTTGTTTATATGTATAGAAATTTGACTTTTTATATTCTAATGTAAATATATAGTAATAATTAGGGATATGTAGGAAAATAATAATAAATGCATCTAAGGAATATAAACATTATGTTAAAAGTAATACTAGCATTTTACGCAGAGAATATCCGTTTTAAAATGAATGTTGTTTTTTGTGTTTTCACACATATTAAAGAATATAATTATTATATTAAAAGTAATAGTATTTTTACTAAATTAACCTTACTTTTTCTTTTATATTCTTCGAAATAGTGTATAAAGTAATAATTAGAGGTATAATTTAAAAATGTTGCATTAAAAATTAAAAAACTAATACTCATTTTAAAACAAATTTTTTGAGCTAAAACAACATTTATTTTAAAGTAGAGGGGGCATTAAGACCATCCACAATGGATGTTGAATCCCTTGTTTAGTGTCAGAAAAATCAGAAAAAATGCAGAAAAGAGGTTGAATATGCTCCGCTGGAGGAGAGAAGAGATGAGAGGAGTAATCTCTTAATTAATCTGACGCAGGGGACATGTGGCACAATTTCGTTGGTTGCCGCGCGTGAGTGGGATACACTGCCCGACAAGGCGCGTCGCCCAGCAGGGGACGTGGAGTGTAACAACCCGATTTTCGTCGTTTTATAAATTTTTAACTTATTTGAAAAAGAATAATTATTTATATATTTGAACTATTTTAAGGAATCAATATTTTAAATAAATTATTCTTCGATTTATCGTTTGGTGCATAAATTTAATAGTTATCATATTTATAGCAAGTAAATTGAAAATTAATTTTTAAAATAATATAGAATCACTAGTTATATATGGTTTTGTTAGTCATCATATATACATAGTCACATATTAAATTATAAATTTTTAGTCTAGTAGTCTAGTGGCTTGCAGGTAGTCTAGTCTCTAGAATTTCACCTTTTAAAGGTGAATAAGTGGGTGTACTAGAGTTCGAAACTCGGTCCCAACATATTACGTATAAATATCCGACCAACTGAGCTAAGCTCACGGGATACATTTAAAATCATATATATATATATATATATATATATATATATATACAATGCCGTACATATATAATGTTAGAATTGTAGAATAACCTCATTATGTATATATTTTACGATACACTATACATATTACTATATGTATATCACAAACACATATATCAAATATATATGGAAATATTAGAGTATGAATAATAGGTCTAGTAACCTTTAAAATTTCATTGAGTCATACATCTAAAAACTATATTTTCCATTATAGTATGCAAAACCGTATGTATAATAAGCTTCATATATTCAGAATTATTTTCATCTTGTACTAATAATATATAAGCCAATGCCACCTATGGTAATTCTATAAGTTTCCAACTTTCCAACTCATAAGCCTATGTTAAAAAAAATAGTGTGTTGTTACATCTATACTAGGTTTGTCATCATATCATAAACTTGGTTAGCAAGCAAATTTCTAGTATAAATAGAGTGCATTCTTCATTTCATTCATCACAAAAACAAAGTTTTCTTGAGTTCATCGTGAGTGCAATTGGTAGAGGAAGTTTGGTGAAGTCTTTGCAACTTTGGTTCCATTTTGACTAAGGTATCTCCACTTTATTTCTAACTGTTATTTTTATATGTTAGGATTGCATTAAATGAACATATTTTCTTTAAGTTATATTAGTAATAATAGTGGTTTTGATATTGAAAAAGTATTACACTTTATCAAGAGTACGTACGTGCATAATGAATAGTAATATTGGAAAAATCAAGCTTTTAATATATATAGTCAATGTTGTTTCATTTTTATGAGGCTATTCTAAATTTTTATTAATTTTAACTACTAGCAAATTATTATTGGCAATTATACTTTTATCAGGAATATCGTCGGAGGTACCGTTATTCAAGATTTTTAACAAAAGCTAAGGTGGGGCAAGATTTTGTACACGTTGGGACGGTTAGCGTAAAATAGTTTAATATATATGTGTAGTGGTGTCCACAGCCACTACAAATAATAAAATAAGGAGAGCTTATTCTCTTTTAGTGATTTTAACGAATCGCTAGACGAGGTTACGCCGGCCTTAATTATTTATCATTAAAATAATTTATAGTAATGTTAGGTTGTATTGTGCTTGCCTTATTTGATTATTTGTCTAAATGTTTATTTGTTGATATGTGATTGATTGTGATTGTTAGAATAAGAAGAGAATACACTACTCTTTTAGATGAGAAATAAGAATATCGTTAGATATGAAGTGTAAGATCCCCAATAACAGGAGGGAAGTGAATATTTTGAATAGTTGTATTCGGTTGGGTTCTGGCTAGGAAAGACTTGGTGGACTATGTCTCTTACGGTCACCTCTCTTTCCTGGGAAGTCAACCATACACTATTTACTATATGAACTAAACTTACTGTTTAGAACCAAGGAAAGTGTGAAGAAAGAATTATAATAAAAAAATACTTTCAGGATAGTAATAGTATATGGGACTTAACTAAGATAATCATTATATGAGGAGTAATTGATATGATAAACTATAGAGGATGGAAATGAATAAGAGTGCATATAGATTTGCATTCAGGAAAGTGTAAGTCCACTGCCGTGCGGTATGGGACGCACGAGGTTGATCAGCTGCCTGAAATCCTGACGAGGATTATTTCTGCGCGCTTGGCAAGATATGAGATCTTGGCCTGTTTTCTTAGGGGCGATCGACTTATAACACTTAGACTCCATGTGAAGTCAAGTGGCGTTGCTCTTGGTAATTGGGAGGACGTTGGTGGCATGTGGTCTTGTGGCATCTGTCTTGGTAAATGGGAGGATGTCCTTGACAGCGTTTAGTGGCCTGTGTCGACATATAGTTCAGGAATGCACTATTTTAGATAGAACATAATTAGAAATAAATAATAGAGGATACTACGCTTGATTGACTACTTGTGTTTGACATATATATTTCTGTTTTACACCCCATCCCCACTTTCTATACTTGTACATATATCTTAGCCCTATATTCTCTATGTTTGGTACTTGTGGTACATTCTTACAGATGGAAGCTCATATCCCGACTCATCTCAGGGTGCCTCAAGGGCACGGTCTTTGGAGCACTCTTGAGATTCAGTATCATGACGACGATGAGGATGATTGGAGTATTGACGGCACTACTAATACTCTGATATTTACCGGCTCAGTGACTTATATATATAGAAGTCCTGGGATGTATGACGCCTTTTTCACGGCCCCAGTCCAGATCACACAGCGGGTGCCCTTCCACCGTATTTGGGATAGCCATCGCCGCTTCCATGAGCCTCCTCCGGAAAACTTGGGCAGAAGACGTGTAGTTGGAAATGCCCGCAACTACCGTCGTCTGTTTGGCCAGGTTCACCGTGGTCGAGGTCATGGACGTGGAGTGAGACAGGTGTATAGGGATCAGCATGCCTCGACTGAGGGTTCTGTTACTTCATCTTATAATCCATCTGATCCTTAGATACTTGTTTTGATGGAGGTGGAATGGCGACTATTACGGACATGGAGCATTTTGTTTGTACAGCCAGTATAGTGTCCGTCTTTTTGGGTTAGTCTATCGTCGTCAGCTTTTTGGTGTGTTAGCCTATGTATTTTTATTTTGTTTTAATCAGCGTGGCTGTGCCACAGTTAACCTTGAAATGACTATGTAACAAAGTTCGAAAAATATCTATATATATATGAAGCATATTTTATGTTATATCATTGATTTAAATTTTTAGCATTTTCTTACTATAAAACTTGAGATAATTAATTAGAATATCGTTGTAGAAATTAAGAGCGTTACATTATGGTATCAGAGCAGGTCGGTTTAGATCGATCTGTGAGTGTTTAGGGTTATACTGGCTGAGTCAGTTGGATTCCACCTCGGATGATAACTACACATAGAACTAGAAAGAGTCTCGATTTAGTTTCATAAGTCTTTATATGCACTAATATAGAGAAGCCTTCTTTCCCAAAGGCTGAACTCTTTATCGATTAAATCATTCATAAGATATGTATATACATAAGGGTGTATTTCTATGTCTTATGAACGATTGAACCCAATAGCTTTTCTTTTCAGGGAGTTATGGTTCGTAATACTCGCAATGCTGCTATGAGAGGCAACAATGAGGAAATACATAGAGAAAATCCCTTAGAGCATGGGGATAACTCCCAAACCGGAGGAAACCCAATAGCAGACCATAGAGATCTTCGTGAATTAGCTACAGCTGTGCTACTTCAAACACAGCAAAATGCTCAAGTACTACAGATAACGAGAGAACAACAAGTTCTCCAACAACAACAGAGGGAAGCAACACATGAGGATGCCGGACTCAACTCATTTTTAAAAGGAAAGCCTCCTCAGTTCAAGGGTGAATATAATCCTGAAGGTGCCGAGAAATGGCTTCAGGAGATTGAAAAGATATTTGAATTTACCCATTGCAGAGAAAATCGAAGAGTTGGGTATGCATCTTTTATGCTAACTGGAGATGCTGAAGCTTGGTGGAGAGGAAAACACCGACTATTGGAGGAAGAAGGGAGAGAAATCACTTGGAATCTCTTTAAGGAAGTTTTTCTTGGAAAGTATTTTCCAAAACTGTCAAGGAAGGATAAGGAAAGAGAGTTTAACAATCTGCATCAAGGGCTAATGTCTGTTGGAGAGTATACACGGAAGTTTGAATCACTGTTGAAATATTCGGAGTTTTATAGGCTTCACCCAAATGAGGAATGGATGTGTGAGAAATACCAGGATGGATTAAAGTATGATATACAAAGGGCCATCCTACCTCTACATATTCGAAGTTTCAATGAGTTGACCGAGCGTTGCTTAGAAATTGAAGGGATTGACAATCGCAAGAACCAGTACGGATCAGGAGGACCAATAAGAAACCACAATAATAAAGGGAACTTTAATCAGAATCATGGAGGGAAACCTCGACAAGGAGGAAGGGCATATCAAAGACCAACACCATATCAGAATAATTCATCAGGAAGGTTGGTGTTGAAATGTTTCACTTGTGGCGGAGAACATCTTAACAGGGATTGTCCTCAAAGAGAACCAGGAACTTGTTTCCGTTGTGGTCAAAAAGGCCATTTTCTCAAGGAATGTCCTCAATGGAATCAACAACAAGAAGGTCATGGGAACAATCAAAGGAATAAGGAGGTTAGAGGAGGAACAAGCGGTGGTTCTGGAGTTGGACAGAGAGCCCAAATTCAAGCTAATAAACAAACTACTGGCAAGGTGTTCACAGTTAGGGGTGCTGAAGCCGCCCAATCTGAGGAGTTAATTCAAGGTATGTGTTTAATTAGAGATGAATTGGTGGCAGTATTATTTGATACCGGAGCTACACATTCTTTTATATCTAAGTCTTGCGCTGATTTCTTAAAGTTAGAATCAACTGACTTAGGTAATAAGTTGACCATTGCAACTCCATCTGGAGAAAAGATGGTGACTTATTCGATTTGTCGCAATTGCTCCATAACACTAGAAAATAGGAAATTTTTAGTGGATCTTGTAATCCTACCGTTACAAGATCTAGATATCATTTTAGGGATGGATTGGTTGTCAAAAAACGATTTTGATTTAAGTTGCAAAAGGAAAACCCTGACCTTTAGAGGAGAAAATGAAGAAATCAGAGAGGTAGAGAAGCTTACACAAAAGTTCATGATGCTATTTTCCATGAACGGAGAGGAAACCCCAACAATTGGGACTATTCCGGTAGTGTTGGAATATCCAGAAATTTTCCCGGAAGATGTTCCAGGTTTGCCACCAGTAAGAGAAGTGGAGTTTTCCATAGACTTGGTGCCAAGTACGGGACCAATATCTATATCTCCTTATAGGATGTCTCCATCAGAAATGACAGAGTTAAAGAAACAACTCGATGAATTGTTAAAGAAAGAATTTATCAGACCTAGTGTATCACCATGGGGAGCTCCAATTTTGTTTGTGAAAAAGAAAGATGGCACTTCTAGGCTCTGTGTGGACTATAGACAGCTTAACAAAGCAACTATAAAGAATAAATACCCATTGCCTAGAATTGATGATTTGATGGATCAGTTAAAGGGAGCGTCTGTATTCTCCAAAATAGACTTAAGGTCTGGATATCATCAGATAAGAGTCAAGGAAGATGATATTCCAAAAACGGCTTTTAGATCTCGTTATGGACATTATGAGTATTTGGTTATGCCATTTGGTTTGACTAATGCTCCAGCAGTGTTTATGGATTACATGAATAGGATCTTTAGGTCGTACTTGGATCAATTTGTAGTAGTTTTTATTGATGATATTCTAATCTATTCCAAGAATGAAGAAGAGCATGCAGAACATTTGAGGCTTGTGCTACAGATTCTAAAAGAAAGACAATTATATGCAAAGCTCTCTAAATGTGAGTTCTGGATGAAGGAGGTACAATTTCTTGGTCATATAATAAGCAAGGAAGGCATTGCAGTAGACCCTAGCAAAGTAGAAGCAGTAACAAAGTGGGAAAGCCCAAAGAATGTTCAAGAGATCAGAAGTTTTCTCGGACTGGCAGGGTATTACCGGAGGTTCATTGAAGGATTTTCAAGGATCGCGTTACCTATGACCCAGTTAACCAGAAAAGGTAAGAAATTTGAATGGACAAATGAGTGTGAAGAAAGTTTTAAGAAGTTGAAGGAAAGGTTGACTTCCTCTCCAATACTTGTTTTACCAGATCCACTAGGAAAGTTTGAGGTTTACTGTGATGCGTCACACCAAGGACTTGGTTGTGTGTTGATGCAAGAAGGGAAAGTAATAGCTTACGCTTCGAGGCAATTGAAGGTACATGAGAGGAATTACCCTACTCATGACTTAGAATTGGCAGCAATTGTTTTTGCCTTGAAGATTTGGAGGCATTACTTGTATGGGTCAAAATTTACTGTGTTGAGTGACCACAAGAGTCTAAAATATTTGTTTGATCAAAAGAATCTAAACATGAGACAGAGGCGTTGGATGGAATTCTTAAAAGATTATGACTTTGAATTACAATATCATCCGGGCAAAGCAAATGTTGTAGCGGACGCCTTAAGTAGAAAGAAGATCCATCTCTCTACCATGATGATAAAAGAACAAGAGTTGATCGAACAATTTGATGATTTGAAATTGGGTATACAGTTCACTGATGGTAAAGTATTCTTAGGCACTATTGTAGTGTCTAATGAATTTTTGAAGTTGGTTAAAGAGGAGCAAAAGTTGGATAACCACTTGACGAATATAAAGGAGAAGGTGAAAAATGGTCAAGGGGGAGACTTTAGTCTTGGACATGATGGAATCTTAAGGTTTCGAGAATGACTATGTGTTCCCGAAAACAAAGAGCTTCAGATGTTAATACTGGCAGAAGGTCACAACAGTAAATTAAGTTTTCACCCAGGAGCTACAAAGATGTACTAGGATCTTAAGAAGATGTTTTGGTGGTTTGGAATGAAGAAACAAATAGCGGAATATGTGCAGAGTTGTTTGGTGTGTCAAAAGGCTAAAATTGAACACCAAAAGTCAGCAGGACTATTGCAATCTTTAGATATTCCAGATTGGAAGTGGGATGGAATAGCTATGGATTTTGTAACCGCATTGCCAAAAACTCAGAGGAAATTTGATGCAATTTGGGTGATCATTGATAGGTTGACAAAGAGTGCACATTTCATTCCTTTCAATCTTACTTACAACTTAGAGAAGCTAGTTGAGATCTATGTCAAAGAAATCGTTAGATTACATGGAATACCTTTAAGTATTGTTAGCGATAGAGATCCCAGATTTACATCAAAGTTTTGGTCTCAGCTACATGCGGAGCTAGGAACAAAGTTAAAGTTAAGTTCAGCTTATCATCCCCAGACGGATGGTCAGTCAAAAAGAACAATTCAATCATTGGAAGATCTATTAAGAGCTTGTGTTTTGGAAAACAAAGGAAGCTGGGATGAATTCTTACCTTTGATTGAATTTACCTACAACAACAGTTTCCACTCAAGTATTGGCATGGCTCCATATGAAGCATTATATGGACGAAAATGTCGTACACCTTTATGTTGGTATGATGTTGGAGAGAATAAGATTTTTGGATCTGATTTCGTGCAGCAAACAACTGAGCAAGTTAAACTTATTAGGAGCAAAATGAAAGCTGCACAGGATAGACAAAAGAGCTACAGTGATAAAAGAAGAAGACCACTAGAGTTTAATGAAGGAGATCATGTGTTTATTAGGGTCACACCTAGAACGGGAATTGGACGAGCAATCAAAATAAAGAAGTTAACACCCCGTTTCATAGGGCCATTCCAAATTCTCAAGCGTGTTGGACCAGTGGCATATCGTATAGCCTTGCCACCTCATCTGTCTAACCTACACGACGTTTTTCATGTGTCGCAATTAAGGAAATATCATCCGGATCCTTCACATGTCATTGAACCTGAAACCATTGAGTTGAGAGACAATCTAGAATTTGAAGTTTTACCTGTTAAGATTATAGATCACAAAATAAAAGAACTTCGAGGAAAAAATATATCACTGGTTAGGATTGTTTGGGATGAAGTTACTGGTGATTCCACATGGGAACGGGAAGAAGATATGCGACAACAATACCCTCACCTCTTTTAGGTATGTAAAATTTCGAGGACGAAATTTCTTTTAAGGGGGGTAGTAATGTAACAACCCGATTTTCGTCGTTTTATAAATTTTTAACTTATTTGAAAAAGAATAATTATTTATATATTTGAACTATTTTAAGGAATCAATATTTTAAATAAATTATTCTTCGATTTATCGTTTGGTGCATAAATTTAATAGTTATCATATTTATAGCAAGTAAATTGAAAATTAATTTTTAAAATAATATAGAATCACTAGTTATATATGGTTTTGTTAGTCATCATATATACATAGTCACATATTAAATTATAAATTTTTAGTCTAGTAGTCTAGTGGCTTGCAGGTAGTCTAGTCTCTAGAATTTCACCTTTTAAAGGTGAATAAGTGGGTGTACTAGAGTTCGAAACTCGGTCCCAACATATTACGTATAAATATCCGACCAACTGAGCTAAGCTCACGGGATACATTTAAAATCATATATATATATATATATATATATATATATATACAATGCCGTACATATATAATGTTAGAATTGTAGAATAACCTCATTATGTATATATTTTACGATACACTATACATATTACTATATGTATATCACAAACACATATATCAAATATATATGGAAATATTAGAGTATGAATAATAGGTCTAGTAACCTTTAAAATTTCATTGAGTCATACATCTAAAAACTATATTTTCCATTATAGTATGCAAAACCGTATGTATAATAAGCTTCATATATTCAGAATTATTTTCATCTTGTACTAATAATATATAAGCCAATGCCACCTATGGTAATTCTATAAGTTTCCAACTTTCCAACTCATAAGCCTATGTTAAAAAAAATAGTGTGTTGTTACATCTATACTAGGTTTGTCATCATATCATAAACTTGGTTAGCAAGCAAATTTCTAGTATAAATAGAGTGCATTCTTCATTTCATTCATCACAAAAACAAAGTTTTCTTGAGTTCATCGTGAGTGCAATTGGTAGAGGAAGTTTGGTGAAGTCTTTGCAACTTTGGTTCCATTTTGACTAAGGTATCTCCACTTTATTTCTAACTGTTATTTTTATATGTTAGGATTGCATTAAATGAACATATTTTCTTTAAGTTATATTAGTAATAATAGTGGTTTTGATATTGAAAAAGTATTACACTTTATCAAGAGTACGTACGTGCATAATGAATAGTAATATTGGAAAAATCAAGCTTTTAATATATATAGTCAATGTTGTTTCATTTTTATGAGGCTATTCTAAATTTTTATTAATTTTAACTACTAGCAAATTATTATTGGCAATTATACTTTTATCAGGAATATCGTCGGAGGTACCGTTATTCAAGATTTTTAACAAAAGCTAAGGTGGGGCAAGATTTTGTACACGTTGGGACGGTTAGCGTAAAATAGTTTAATATATATGTGTAGTGGTGTCCACAGCCACTACAAATAATAAAATAAGGAGAGCTTATTCTCTTTTAGTGATTTTAACGAATCGCTAGACGAGGTTACGCCGGCCTTAATTATTTATCATTAAAATAATTTATAGTAATGTTAGGTTGTATTGTGCTTGCCTTATTTGATTATTTGTCTAAATGTTTATTTGTTGATATGTGATTGATTGTGATTGTTAGAATAAGAAGAGAATACACTACTCTTTTAGATGAGAAATAAGAATATCGTTAGATATGAAGTGTAAGATCCCCAATAACAGGAGGGAAGTGAATATTTTGAATAGTTGTATTCGGTTGGGTTCTGGCTAGGAAAGACTTGGTGGACTATGTCTCTTACGGTCACCTCTCTTTCCTGGGAAGTCAACCATACACTATTTACTATATGAACTAAACTTACTGTTTAGAACCAAGGAAAGTGTGAAGAAAGAATTATAATAAAAAAATACTTTCAGGATAGTAATAGTATATGGGACTTAACTAAGATAATCATTATATGAGGAGTAATTGATATGATAAACTATAGAGGATGGAAATGAATAAGAGTGCATATAGATTTGCATTCAGGAAAGTGTAAGTCCACTGCCGTGCGGTATGGGACGCACGAGGTTGATCAGCTGCCTGAAATCCTGACGAGGATTATTTCTGCGCGCTTGGCAAGATATGAGATCTTGGCCTGTTTTCTTAGGGGCGATCGACTTATAACACTTAGACTCCATGTGAAGTCAAGTGGCGTTGCTCTTGGTAATTGGGAGGACGTTGGTGGCATGTGGTCTTGTGGCATCTGTCTTGGTAAATGGGAGGATGTCCTTGACAGCGTTTAGTGGCCTGTGTCGACATATAGTTCAGGAATGCACTATTTTAGATAGAACATAATTAGAAATAAATAATAGAGGATACTACGCTTGATTGACTACTTGTGTTTGACATATATATTTCTGTTTTACACCCCATCCCCACTTTCTATACTTGTACATATATCTTAGCCCTATATTCTCTATGTTTGGTACTTGTGGTACATTCTTACAGATGGAAGCTCATATCCCGACTCATCTCAGGGTGCCTCAAGGGCACGGTCTTTGGAGCACTCTTGAGATTCAGTATCATGACGACGATGAGGATGATTGGAGTATTGACGGCACTACTAATACTCTGATATTTACCGGCTCAGTGACTTATATATATAGAAGTCCTGGGATGTATGACGCCTTTTTCACGGCCCCAGTCCAGATCACACAGCGGGTGCCCTTCCACCGTATTTGGGATAGCCATCGCCGCTTCCATGAGCCTCCTCCGGAAAACTTGGGCAGAAGACGTGTAGTTGGAAATGCCCGCAACTACCGTCGTCTGTTTGGCCAGGTTCACCGTGGTCGAGGTCATGGACGTGGAGTGAGACAGGTGTATAGGGATCAGCATGCCTCGACTGAGGGTTCTGTTACTTCATCTTATAATCCATCTGATCCTTAGATACTTGTTTTGATGGAGGTGGAATGGCGACTATTACGGACATGGAGCATTTTGTTTGTACAGCCAGTATAGTGTCCGTCTTTTTGGGTTAGTCTATCGTCGTCAGCTTTTTGGTGTGTTAGCCTATGTATTTTTATTTTGTTTTAATCAGCGTGGCTGTGCCACAGTTAACCTTGAAATGACTATGTAACAAAGTTCGAAAAATATCTATATATATATGAAGCATATTTTATGTTATATCATTGATTTAAATTTTTAGCATTTTCTTACTATAAAACTTGAGATAATTAATTAGAATATCGTTGTAGAAATTAAGAGCGTTACATGGAGAGAGATGATAAGCGAGACAGATGGCAGGACACGATTGGTTGTTCTGATTTTTTATCTCATTTTATCTTTAAACTTAGTTTTTTCACTGCAATTTTTTTTTCATTTTTTTACCAAAATTCGTAATTTTTTTCTCTATAAATAGAGACTTGGTTTATTTGATTTGGACACGAAAAAAAAAATCAAATTTTTCACTACCTTAATCATATTAGTAGTGTTTATTAATGTTAATTATGAAGTTTAAGTGTTTTTTTAGTAAAATGAATCTCAATAATTATTTAAATAAATTTTGTTAAGTGTTTATTATTTTAATTTAATTTTAATCATAATTGTAATTTTATTTAATTATAAAAGCAAAAATTTAAATTTAAAAAAGAATATGAAATAAAAAGTAGTGGTGTAGAAAAAGTGGTGGGGTAAAGAAAATGGTGGGGTAGAGTGTTGAATGAAAAAAAACCATTGGAGAGATTAAGAGTTGAATGTGTGTTGAGAGATGATGATTAAATCATCGTGGATAGTCTAAGGAGCAAGGAATATAAACAAATGTTGTCACCTATAATCTTATTTTAATAGACAAATTTTTTTGAAATTGTTAGGCCGTTTGATAATAATTTAGAGTTTAAATTCTTATCTTTCAATTTCATAGGCATGAGTTTTCAATAATTTATATGTTTTTTTAAGAAATTAAATTAGTCCCCCGTCCACCCAATAGTAATTTAGGAGGTTATTTAATTGAGATTTCAATGGATTTTAAAAGATTTTTTTATGATAAGAAAGTCTTGAAGATTTTAAAAGACTTTGTGAGATTATATTGATTCTGTGAGATTTTGAGAGACTTGTTTAAAAAACTTTTGTTTATTTTTTATAAAAGTCTTGATTGAATAACACAAGATTTACTTACTTTTTTAAAAAGTCTTGATTGAATAACACAAGATTTTTTTATTGTAAAAAAGTCTATAAAATCTTTTAAAATCCATCGAAATCCCAATTGAATAACCCGTACTACTTATTTAAAATTTTCGTATATTTAACAAAATAATAAAAATAAAAAACATCAATGCAAAAAAAAAAAATAGTAAAAAAGAAAAGATAAATATTCATACCCTTAAGTGATTGTAAACATAAACATTTTAATATAATAAGGGATATGTCAACATGTGCTCTTGGGGCACTTGTTAGTGTACTAATAAAAGAAATTTAGTATTGAAAGTTGTGCATTTTGTACTTTTAAAAGTCAAACATTGCTGGTTTTCAAGACAAAATTACTATATCAAGTATCCTTAAAATGTGCCCTTAGGGCACATGTTAACATGACCCATATTTTCAAAATATCAAATTTCTATAATTTTTACTAATAAACAATTAAAGATATTCGCAATTAAAATTATGTATTAACAAACATGCAGTGGTCAACGAGGTTTTATATTTTAAGACGGTAGTACTATAAAGAAGTGACTTTTACATAGTAGAATGTACAACTTTTAAGAAGAATATTTTTATATTTTAATTGCGAATATCTTTAATTGTTTATTAGTAAAAATTATAGAAATTTGATATTTTGAAAATATATATCGAAACAAATCAAACAAAATTTTATATAATATAATATTTACATTTATATATTCTTAGAAAAATACTATTAAAACAAAGCATATGATTAAGACATTTAATTAAACTAGATCTTATAAAATAGGACAGAGATAATATTTACTATAATTATTCTACTTTTAAATTAAAATGTACTCCCTCCTTCCCAAAATATAAGGTAAAATAAAAAAAAATACATTTATTAAAAAAACATAAACATGAGAATTAAAAATATAATTTTGTTAGAATAAAAAATATGGTTTTTCGTAACAGAATGAGTACTTTTAGAACACACGTTAACAATATAAAATAATAAGCAACTATTGTGGTGTTGTGTCTGTGTATGATGAATTGATGATGATGAGGGCATCACGTGAGGAAGGAAGCAGTTTTGGGAATTTGGAGAGAGAAAGAGACGCACGCAACTCTTTCTACTTTCGGCCCCACCTAGTGTTTTTTGTTTTTAAATACATGTGTTGATATAAGAAAAAGTCAAATTTTTATTATTTACTGTATTTTTTAAATCAAATATTCTTTGCGTGCAATAGTAGAAATTAATCTCTCGAATTAGGAGAATTATAAAAGATGGTAAAACTTTCATTTAAGAGAAGTTAAGACTGCTGTATTTTCAGGATTGATTTCGATCATATGAACTCTAATTAAATTGAAAGATATCATTTACAATTTCACCCAAGTGTTCTTGGATGTCAAAATTATTTTTTGGTGATCATTTTCGGAGTAACTTAATTTTTTAAAATATATAATTAAAAATATTTATGACAAAAAATATATATTACTCTCTCCGTCCCAAAACTAGTGTCCTTTTAGAGTTATGCACGTAGATTAAGAAGCAATAAAGATTGATAAGTTAAGTCTCTTCTACCCTTACTTTATTAAGAAAGAGAAAATATATTTAATTAATGCTTTAACTTTTGTAAGGATACAAATGGTAAACTAATTTTAATTTTACATTGGTTTCCGAAAAGGACAATAGATTTGGGACAAAACTAAAAAGCTAGAAGGACAATAGTTTTGGGACGGAAGGAGTAACATATATGTAGTAGTCAATTGTATGAATTAAAAAGGAACGAGATACATCATTTTATTTATTTCTCCATGTTTGGATGGACATGAATCGTCTCTTTTTTTTTTTTTTACTGCATAAAAGAAATGACAAAGACAAACCACACACAAGATAAAAGACCATGAATTAAATTTCAATTATAATAATAATTAAGGAAAAAGTTAACTAGTGCACCCCATGTACTTAGTTAAGGAATCTCAATATAGTATTATTGTATTGAAACTTGTGTAATTAATATTTGCAAAAATTAAAAAATGTTGTTTTCAATGTAAAACTTACATTTTTTGTATTCTTAACTAGTGCATGGGGTGCACTAGTTAGCATAACCCAATAATTAAACTTAACAATTATAAAATTTTCTATCAGATTAGCTAAAAGTTCTGAACTGAATTGTCTTACTTTTATGTCCTTATTTTATTAATCTTTTTTTTTCATTATTTTTTATTTCTTTTTTCTCACACACATTCATATAACCATGTCAATGGTGTTTCACTATTCATCCATCGATAAGTGATCCAACTCCATGCCTATATATATGAATTTTAAACTTCAAATATATGTTTTTTTTTTCATGTGCAGCTCAATATTAAACATATATGCCTAAAAAATTGATTAAAAAGCTTGTACAACCATATCCAAACTGACATGGAAAATGAAGAAAAAATAAAAAATAAAATTATTATATGAAATTAAAATTAAGGGATTATAAGTATATAGTTTTGTCTAAAAGACAATTCAACAAAATACCACAAATAAATAAATCTATCTAAAAGATTAAAAATACCCAACAAAATAAATATTATTCGATGTTTAAATTATCACAATCTAAGCACATCACATGCCTAGTCGAGTCAAAGATTCGAAAGGAAAAACAACACTCAACCTCAACATAGTGAAAACCTCTAAAATTACATGAGCTCCACCAAAACTACAGTCCAACATCTAATATTTGCATTATTAATTTACTTTCACCTATATTTTCACTATTTTTATATGGTTAAAATCAAATATTAATAAATCATTTTATTCCACAATGTTAATTTTTAATATAAGAAAAGGCTAATGAGTTTTTTATACTCATTTCATCCCAATTTAAATGTTTTAGTTAATCACTTCTCACACTTTAAAAAAAATGTATAGATGAAAGAGAATAAGATTTTTATAGAAATATCTTTACTTTTTATTGATAACAAACATTAGAATATTAAAAAATAGATTTTTTAATTACTTTATTGTCTCTTTAAATTGTTATTATAAAGTACTCCTATTTTCCAGAATAAATGTATTACTTTCCAAAATTGTTTGTTCAAAAATAAGTGTCCTGTACTATTTATAACATTGATTTTTCTTTATTTTATCCTTTAAAGAAATTATTAGGTGGGAGGAAAAGTACACTCAAAGATCTACTTTGAAGTATTCCAATGTCTACTACCAATAAAAAGATGAGGTATTTTAGGAAAAGTCATATTCTCTCTCTTTCATTTACACACTTTTCTTAAAGTGTATGATTTGGTCAACTGTGACACTTAAAATGAGACAGAAAAAGTAATAAGAGTAAAATAAAAAAATAATGTTATAAATAGTATAGAACAATTATTTTAATTATTTTAAGACAAATAATTTTAAGTAATAAGACATTTATTTTGAGATGGAAAGAGTATAATTTATTATTGTCACTTTTATTGATTAAAATAAATGTGTATTATGACAATCAACATAATTTTATATCATTTATATTTGATGTTTTTAGTTTTCTATCTTTAGATGCTATAAGCCTTTTGAACGTGTTCAAAAAATTATACATATTCATGTTGTGTTGCCAAAGTTTATAGATATAATTTTTCAGAAATGAATTTTACGGTACAAATTTTCTTTTTAATTGGCAAAACTTATTATCTGTCTAACTTTTATTCTCATTCGAGAAAAGATATTTAACTGGTTAAACTGATCAATTAAGCTAAAAGTTAAGAGGCTAGTGAAAGATTCAAATCCTAATAAAAGAAACAAAATTGACAATATACTAGCTAATTATACATTAACGACTAACATTTGACTAAAAAAACTGTTATCCTCATCCCATCTGCATTGCAGATAAGAAACAAGACAATATTCCTCTCTTGAGACCGCCTCAAAACACACTTCAAAATCTCTCTCTCTCTCTCTCTCTCGTGTCCGATAAGTAATAAGTAGTATCTTTCTCGGTGCAGTATAGCATCATCATCATTCATCAAGACAGAGGAAAAACAGAGAACTCTGTTTCTCTTACCCGTTGCACTATTGTCTATTACACACACCCTGCAGTAACCAGCAAGTGTGTTCTGTTTCCTGCTCCTCTCTGTTCTTCTTCAGGTCCATCCCCTTGTTTGGATTTGATAAATATTATAACAAAAAAAAAAATGCAACAGCACCTGATGCAGATGCAGCCTATGATGGCAGCTTACTATCCCAACAACGTCACCACTGATCATATTCAACAGGTGAGTGACTTGTTCTTTCCTTCTTTTCCATCTTCACCTTCTTCTTCCAATTCCATTGGATGGATATAGATACTCTCTGGTATGTTTGGTATCAATATGCCAGAATCACGATGGCCCACCATAATTTTATAGCAGGCAAATTGTAACTTCTACAAAATTATCATGGTGAGTTGCCGTGATTTTGAAACATCTACTATAATATCAAACATACACAGAGTTGTTTTCTTCTGCTATGAGAACCTGAAAAATTGCATGTGACCCTTTTGGTACTTTTTTCAGAAACTACCCTTTTTTCTCCTTCCATTTGATAATAATAACTAATTTTTTTTTTTGTCTTCTTCTTTTTCTTCAAGCAGTATCTGGATGAGAACAAGTCCTTGATTCTCAAGATTGTTGAAAGCCAGAACTCTGGCAAGCTAACTGAGTGTGCAGAGTAAGGATAATCAATTATTACTCTTCATTGAAACTTATGTTTCTCATTTCTTCATAAGCTTAGTTCATTAATCTAACACTAAAATGAATTTTTGAGCATAAATGGTGTTTAAACTCTAAAGTGACTTTCTTTATTTTGCAGACTTTTTTCTAAGATGTGGGATACCACACAAACCTTAAAAAAATTTGATTTTGATGGTTTGGTTCTAAATCATTGATAACTTTAGCATAAACCCTTTTCTGGAAACTGCATATTAACTTTTATTTTTGTAGGGGAGGGGGGTTTCTTTTAGAAACCTAACTTTTTTACTTTACCAAAAAACCTAATTTTTTTTACAAAAAAGTAAAGAAAAGAAAAGAATACCTAAACAATTATTGGATTTTGTCTAAATAATCATTGTGGTGTGCTAACTAAGTATAACAATGATTTTGGCATAATTTCAGGAACCAATCAAGGTTGCAAAGAAATCTCATGTACCTAGCTGCAATAGCTGATTCTCAACCACCAACCATGCCTGGTCAGGTACATACATACCTAGCTATTTTCAGAATGTTGATAAGTACTACAATTGACCACTTATGAAGCAGTTGGCCTCATAGCAATAATTGGTTACATTTTCATTTCTGAAATATTGCAAGATCCATATACTAAACTCCACCTCTTATTCAACCCCTTTCTACAAGTTTAGGGCTATGTTTGTCAATGTCAAATTTTGAGCTTATGACTTATAGCTTATAGTTCATTTTGGAAAATAAGACCTGTTTAACAACTTTTGTTTCTCACTTTTTTCCTCAAGAGTTTATAACTTTTTACTAACTTATCATTTTTTATGCCATTTTATATTTATGAGTTAGTTCAACTGCTAATTTTAACCAAACACTTCAAATTCAATTAGCTAGCTTATCAACGGACTAAACCCAGGGATTTATGTTTAGTCAGAGGTACTGAGGTAGTATAAGGGGCTCACAATCTTTTGAATAACACTGCAGTATGCTTCAAGTGGAATGATGCAGCAGGGAGGACACTACATGCAAGCTCAACAAGCTCAACAGATGACACAACAACAACTAATGGCTGCACGTTCCTCCCTTTTGTATGCTCAACAGATTCAGCAGCAACAAGCCTTGCAAAGCCAACTTGGTATGAATTCCAGTGGAAGTCAAGGCCTTCACATGTTGCATAGTGATGGTACTACTAATTCATCTTTAGGTGCTGGAGGAGGTTTTCCCGATTTTGGTCGCAGCTCGACTGGCGAAGGTTTGCATAGTAAGCAAGACATTGGAAACACTGGTGATGGCCGTGGTGGAAGCTCCAGCGGTCACTCTGGTGATGGCGGTGAAACCCTTTACTTGAAATCTTCTGGTGATGGAAATTAGTTATCAAGAATGGTATAATTGGTTAATGGCCTTTTAGTTAGGAGGATTAGGCAATGAATATTAAGGTAATTAATCAGCAGTAGAAGGATAAGCTTGGGTTTTTAGTGTTAATTAAGATGTTTTGTTTGTTTGTTTGTTTGTTTGTTTGTTTGTTTGTTTGTTTGTTTGTTTGTTTTATGTTTGAATTAAAAAGCAATGAATCAAAACATTGCTTATGTTTTTGTGTACTAGTACTAGTAGTAACTTTATGCATGTTTTACTTGCTTGTGTAAAGTTTCAACCAGAAAATGAGGTTGTTCTTCATTTCTTATGTTTTTAATGTTCTTTTTCTGGTAACAATCTCCCCCACTTTGACGACATTGGCGATATATTTATGTTGTGGTTTGGTGGTGCCACAAACACAATCTAAACTCATCATGAGACAGAAAACAAAATCATTGATTTTGCAGTAGCATAGTATATTGTGGTCCATGATTAGTATTCGTTTTTTCAACGTTGATACTACATTATTAATGTGTCTTTTGTTTTTTGCTGTAAGCAATTTATATTTTTGGCTAAGTTTTGTTAATCATGTGAAGGTCAACATCAGATTCTCTACTTGTTCATTGCATCCAATTTTGAACTAACTGGCTACCTAACTAACAGTGAAATTATAAAGCCAGACAATGTTTGTGAGAATAAGACAGCATACAACAAAAGGGGGGGTAACACCCTTTTTAAAGCATGATGCTGTAAAGCAATCATGCATTTTCAAGCTATAGTAAATTTGGGCTGTTGATTTTAAAATTGAACTGTTCAAATTTTAAATTTAATTTTGCGTATTGAATCAATCTTAGTCGCTGATCGGAAATCAGACGACACAAGATGTTTTGGATATCCACAAATCTTAGTCTCTCGTCTCAAAATGGTCGTAAAATGCTCAAATATGATTTAGATTCTGATGCATCCACGTCATGTATGTACTTGGCGCATGGCGCACAAGACTCACAATCAAACATTCGCCTCACAGATGAGCCCATTTGCGTTGCACACAAGACTCACAATCGAACCATGACCACTTAAGGGGTGAGCATGGTTTAAAAACCACACCACACCAAACTATATTTTTGGTTTTGGTTTAGAACCAAAATTATTTTACTAAAAAATTGGTTATTTATAAAACTAGTTTGGATAAGGTTTAAATCTGGTTTGAAACCAAAATTTGTAAACGGTTTATAATGCAAAATAGGTTAGGTTACTGACTTGAATCAATTTTAAAACAAGTGTTTATTACATTCACTTGAATCAATTGTTTATTTTATATATATATATATTATTATAAAAAAATTACTCATTTTGTCAAAAATAAATAAATTACTAATGCCATAACCAAAAAAATAAAATACTCAAACTAGTTTTTTTTAATTATTTGATTATTAAAACAGTTTAATAATTATTTTAAAAAATACATGAATTTTTAAATGTATTGGCTTATTTTCAATAAAAAATAATTATTTTTTTAAGCCCAACATCTTTCTAAACCCAAAAACTATAATTTGTTTTAAGCCCAACAAATTTTATTTTTCTGATTTTTTTATAATTATTTTGAAATTTAATAATTAATTAAATATTAGAGGTGGTTGGTGGCGGCCGGCCGCCGGAGGCCCACCACCCACCACCGTGCTGGCGACCGTAGGTCCGCCGTGAGTCACCGGAAAACTGCCGTCCGCCGCCGTCCCGGTCGGAGCTCCGCGCCTTCCGCCGGTGGTCCGGCGTTGACCACCGGTTGACCACCATCCCACCACCACCAATTTTAATTATTTATTTATTAAGTATTAAATTTAGAAAATTTGGATATTGAGCTTCAATTTGCTATCTTTTGGGCTTCATTCCAAAAACCAATGGCAAACCAATAATAAAAAATGGTTATGGTTTGAAATTGGTGAAAATTGCTCTTTCCGCCCCTCAAGTTGCTCCCACACCCCCCAATAATCCCAAAATGCCCTTAAAATTTCACCTCAGCATGGATCGTATTTTAACATGCGAAGCGTTTTTGGGTTCGTCTTTTACAATACGAACTCGCGTACGTTCGTTTTATGCGGTGCGAACGGGTTTTTTATTAACAAAACGCAAACTCAAACGCATAATCAGATACGAAGGAGATACGAAGGGTTATACGATTTTGAAGTTCTTCAATCCAAAATCGGCCAAATTAATTGAACTTCACCAATTTATTTGCATCAAACATCACAACAACAATATCTACTCTACAAGTAAGTGTGATTTCTACTCAATTGATTGTTTTAGGGTTCTTAATCAAATTAGGGGTTTAGGGTTGAAATTAGGGATTTTATGAAATTGATTGTTTTAGGGTTTTAATCAAAATCTAATCTCTTTCATTCGTTTATAATGTTTCTGTGAATTTGGTATATGTTTAGTTTCAGTTCACATATATGTATAGGAGTGGAGTTACTGGTTTTCCATATATTTTACTAATTATTATGTAATTGCAGTAGCATATATGCATTTGTTGGTATACATGGAAAGTAGTATGTAGATTATCTTATCTATGAGTGGTAGTCAACCATAGCTTTCATTCAATGAGTTGATTTAACTTTTCTCATAACACACTTCTTTATGCTTTTGGGATTGATTTCATTGGCATAAGCTCTCGAGATGAACTTTATTCCCATCTCCCACCACTAGTCTATTTTGTACATGTTTAATTCATTTTTGGGAGATCCAAAATTGATTCTGTAGACTTCAAATTTGTTTTTGGTACGTTTGGGGTCCTTATTAGAATTGATGTTGCATTTATAATTTATTTTAACTTGAAGCTATAATTTGTAGTTTTTGCCTTAAAACATGTTTTTTACTGGTATATGATATGAACGCATACTTTCAGTAAATCCATACAGAGTAATATCTTTACTAGTGGTGTCACCCAAGGTTTTCTTTGGTCAACAACTAGTTCTTTTAATTAGATTACTATAGATTTGCTTGTATTTGTTTTGCAATGTGAATTCATGTTATAGTTTTTGAGTTGTTGAATTTTTTTGTGTTGATAGGAATGTCGGACAATATTGGAAGAACACGATTAGGTAAAGAAAGGGCAGCACATGGTTCTGTGTGTAGAGAGCGTGCAGCGGCGAATCCTCTTCGTGGTAGGCGAAGAAGAGTTGATCGGAATGATGACGAAGTTCAGCCTGAACCTGAGCTTGAATATAATGATGAAATTCAGCCTCAATTATGATGTAATAATTATGATGAATTCCTTGATGGGTGTTTTTAAGTTCTATTTCTGAATTTTTTGTATAATAGGTTGTATCAAATCAGAACTTAATGTGCATATTCATGTCATTTTTGCATATCTTGATAAACATTAATATGCATAGTTTTACAGCCACAAAAAGTGTCGGCAACATCAACAACCACAAAATAAAAAACATAAAAGTACATAATTAATATTATCACATTTCAGCATTATCTTCATCTCCACTTAAGCTTACGGGGTCATCTTCATTTGTCTGACGTGGGCCCATTTCACCCATTTCAACCTCCATCAGCTCGTTGAACTCAACTTGTCTGTCCAAAAACTTATCCTCCCATGTCTCAGCTTCAGTAGAACGATGAATCTTCCATTCTTTACATGTTGGAGGCAATGGACAACCATCCTTCAACTTAACAAGGAAAAAATGATTACCAGTTAAAACAAAGCACATCATGCGCGAAAAAGGATCAGAAGGAGGACGACCTCTCAATGGAAATAATGTTTCAGAAAACCCAACCTTGGGTCTGGCCAACTCAACTACAACCCTATTGTATGTAGTTGCAAGAATATGTCCCATATCTGGAAACGTCAACCACTTATCCACAGGTGCATATTCACCAGATTCCGGAGATATAGCCCGTCATTGATGTATTTAAGGCGTCTCTCAGTAGCAAAAATTTCCAAGTACTCACTCCTATATTGATTTAGCTCTCTAATCATAGCCCTTCGAACTAAGACGTGACTTTCTTCACCCTTACCAAGATATACAGCTGCCGCGCGAAATCCACAATTACCATCACCTTGAACATCAATAATATCTTCAATATGAGAACGCATGAACATTGGAATATGATGCATAAGTGGATTTGTTGGACGCGGGATTGGTTTAGGAGTCAAACGACCAATGCGAGCAGTCTTCCTTTTGGGATGTGATGGTTTTGACTGTGAGGCTTGACTATAAGGACTTCCTTTTGGGATATAGCCCGTCATTGGAATAAGATATTCACCAGATCTAGTAGTCGAGCTCTCACCTCGAGTAAACTTCCTCTTGTTTACACCTTGTGATTTTGTCATAACATTTGGAGAAGTCAATGTGGTCGTATGTGGCCATGCTAACTGTCGCATTTGTTGTCTAATTTGCAACTGCATACTATAATCAACTACTTTCAAACGTTCCTACATTCGACACAAAAAAACAAACAAATTAAGTCAACAAATTAATTTAGACCTCAAATAGAGTGATTTTGTCAAAAAATTAATTTAGCCATAAATTAATGGTCGAACTTACCTGAATACCATTCCACTCGCTTATGCATGTAACATCCTCTTTACCATCTTTATTAACAACATCACCTTCAAACCGTAACCTCTTCCAATGAGAGTTTATCTCATCCAATCTAATTGGAAGTTTTTTCTGTAGCTTCAAAGCAATTAAGCAAGCACATGGCAACCCATAAGTAATCTTTATCACACAACCACATTGTCTTCGATTCCTACCACATTTCTTTGATCTTTCCTCTTCACCTCGAATAAACCTCAAGCACTCTCTAGAAATGTTGTAGATTAAATTCTTGTACAAGAAGTGGTTTTTAAAATAATGTTCCACACTTGTATTACTCCATCCAAATGTCTCCTGAATCCCAGTATGTTGAACTGTCAACATTGTATTCATGGCTTCCCAACCCCTTACCAAATCACCCTTACTTTTCACTAAATATGTTTTTAAAACACCATGTTGACACTCAACCCTGTTTGTGGTGGTGTTGCCAATATGCATTACCCTGTTAGTCCAAGTCCTGACAAATTTTTCCTTCACTGGATTTAAAACTGTTTCTTGAACATATTTCACAAAGCTTGGATAATTCTCAAACACTTCCTTAAAATGTACAACCGCTTCTGCATACATTTCTTCGGAAGGAGAGTCCACAATATTGTCCCAAGTACACTTGAGGGTTTCAATTAAATCTGTCAGCTCTTGTTCTTTCAAATTGCCCACTTTCTTCAACTTAGCATTCACATTTTTGTAAATATGGAAGGTACACAACAACGCAGTTGATGATGGAAATACTCTGGCAACATCATTCATGAGTCCTGGATCCCTGTCAGTCACAATAACCTTTGGAAATGAGTCGTCACACTTCAAAATATTCTTACAGGCTGTTAGAGCCCAAACAAAATTATCTTCTTTTTCATTGGAGAGAAACGCAAAACCAACAGATAGGAATTTTGAGTCGAAGTTGCACCGACTATCTCAAACAAAGGCATTTTGTACTTGTTGGTTTTGTATGTCGAATCCATCAACAAAACGGTTGGAAATGTGTTAAACAATTTCACACTCTTCGGATGTGCCCAAAAAATATCTCGTACAGTAGTTGAACCACCACCAACCGCTCTAGACTTGTAAAAATATTTGTGATCTTCAAGGCATTTCAGAAGATGTTGCATTTCATTTCTTTTACCTCTAACTGTTTGTTTGTATCTTTGCCGTGCATTGTATACTTGCTTAATTCGAGTCTTGTTAGAGCTATCACGATCCTTCAATGTAGACAGAATATTTTTTGGTTGAACCAAATTTCTTGTCATCTCATGCACAAACACCTTATCTTCCGTTCGTAAGCGTCCAGCAAGAATATGGCCTTCTAGTTTCTCATCAAGCTTATGATTGTGATCACCACACACAACACTAAGACTCCATTCTTGCGAAGCCAAAAAGTAACCACGAACTCTGAACGGACACTCACATTTTCTCGTCGCTGTGTCTTTCTTCTTTAACTCTTTCTTTGTTTCCTTGTAAACGCCGCCTCTTTCACACCCCAATATAAAAAATTGTTTCCTTCTCGCAGAACCGTTGTCAGATTTTTGTATAACAATAGTGAAACCAACTTTGGCAGCCTCAACACGACACCAGTTGATTAAATCATCTCGAACCTTATACTTCACATTTGTAAAGAACGGACTTCCCGTGTTATACATAACTTGTTCGATGGGTTGAACAACATCAACAATATTTTCTGGACCAGCTGAGTCAGGTATATTTGTCGGAGGTTCAGTCATTCCTATATCAACCAAAACAAACAACTATAATGAGATAAAATGGACGAAAATAGCATATTTTATCAAACAATAATGCATGGGCATGCATATTTCTTCATGGGTATACATATATCTTAATAATAATTCAAAAAATAAATGGTTAAAGCACACAATACCTATTCTATGACTCAAAATAGTTGTAAGATCATCCAAATGAGTGAAAAATTGTTGAATCCAAGCTTGAACACACAAAAATCGCTCCAAAAATCGCAAATCTGAGCAATGGTGTGAGGTTGAGTGTTTGAAAGAACAATGAACATGTCAGGCCTGCAACCTGTCATATAAAAGCACCATTCGTATTTTGCGGTACGAAATTGAGCGAGTTCGTATTTTAAAAAACGAACTGGACTGACTTCGTATTCTAAAATACGAAACCAAGTTTGCTTTCGCATTTTAAAATGCGAAATAATTCATTATATCTTAAAAAAAACACTTCGTTTTTTCAGGACTGACTTCGTATTTTAAAATACGAAACCAAGTTTCAGTTCGCATTTTAAAATGCGAATTCATACAGCATAGCTTAAAAAAAAAAAGCACTGCGTTTTGTATGTTATAGTGCGTTCGTCTTTTATAATACGAACCAAATTCCATTTAGGATGCGAAGGGTATTTTCGTCAGTTTGGGGGGCGTGGGAGCATATTGAGGGGCGGGAAGAGCAATTTTCGAAATTGGTTTTCTTAAAATAGTTTGGTGTAGTTTTTTTTTTAAATGATTTGTGTTATTAAATTTGGATAGAGTTTGGTTAATGGTGTGGTTAAAGATATCCATATTATTTGCACACCCCTAACCACTTATATAAAAGGTGAAAGTCACTTACCACTTACATATTGGATCTTCAACAACTATTGCTACTGACAACATTTGATCAATTGGATTTTTACCAACAACTACAAGTGTTGTAGTGCCATAATACCTCTTTAAAAAACATTCATCAAGCTCAATGAATAGTGTGCATTTTAGGGAATTATGTTCACAACATTAAAGAAAAATATAGATTTTTCCAACTAACGACATTTTGGTAACAGCTGCGTAAATATACAATGTCATGCCGCTAAGTAAACAGTCACGTGAATATTTTGTTACGAGCAAGAGTAACACTATAATGTGTTACAAAATTACAGTACATTATCATTAATTTGAACTAATATATATATATATATATATATATATATATATATATATATATATATATATATGTAAAGAGTGAGGTTGTACCAAAAAAAAAAAAAAAAAAGGTGAGAAATTTGTTAGAAAGAAGAGAGGGAGAGAGAGAGAGAGATGGTTTAGTTAGTAGCCACGAAATGGCGCGAAAGAAAAGGGAAGAAGAAGAACCTTCACTTTCATTTCTCTCAAAAAAATTATCAAAAATGGCGTAACGGAACGCTTTCAACATTTCATCGACAACCAACCACCGATCACATCCGTAACCGTCACCACCGATGATTATCTTCAATTCATGAACACACTCTCTCGCACAAACCTTCCTACTTAAACCTCTACAATGGTACGTTCCTTACTTTTCAATTTCAATTCAATTTCGTTTCGCTTTTCTTTCTATACTTCATTCGCTCGCTTCCATTGAATCCGATTCAATTGCATTTGGCTCTGTATGATGTGGATTGTGGATGGACATTTTTAAAGAAAAGGGGGGATTTTCCCCACATTTGTTTAGTGATAGGTAGAACAAATATTCGTGTAGTTTGGTTTGGTTTTTGGAAGAGAGCCAAAAGCAATTCGAGGTATAAAATTGATTGATTTTGGAGTGATTTTAACTTGTTTTGTTCTTCTAAAGCAGAATTGATTCTGCCACTATAATTCATTCTACTAGAAGTTAGAATTTGTAGCTTATGAGTTTCAATGTGATTTTTACATTGAAATTTATTGTTCAACTCACTTTTATATAAATGTATCCAAACATAAATCAATTCTGGTTATATCAATTCTACCTAACTCAATTCTATCAAAATCAATTATGTCCACTGCCAAACCAAACACATGAGTGAGATTCCAAACTTTGACTCGTTGTGGTGTTTATTTAAACACAAACTTCTTCCACTTTTGTTTAGCATTGTTAGACTAGTAGATTCCAATTTGCGGTCGCAGTACATGAATATTTGTGGTTTTTTCAAGATTCATCTCCCAATAATGCAAAGAAAAGGATGAATTGGGAAATAAATATCTTCTCATACTGCTGGTAACTTGTGATAAAGTTGAGTTTTCTACTAACCCGGTATCCACTTAATATTAGGCTACAGTGCTACACTGTTTGAGGGGATTATTGCATAAGATTATTGCTATATTTTCTTGTTTTGAAGTTAGTATCAGGGTCCTATATCTAACCAGATGGCAGAAAATACAAGACATATTTTTATACATATTTTAGTTTAGTTTGGAATTTATTAATCTTTCAAGACACTCGTCATGGGACAAACATGTGTAAACTTTCTGTCACCTTTTCTTACTGAAAAGATTGTATAAAAATCCAATGTTTAGAACTTAATGAGATCTTAAAACAAACTATTATGGCAGAAAATGATGGTTTCTCATCTCAATCTGCAGGGGACTCCTGTTATTACTGTGGGTTCTCATGTCTGGGTGACAGACCCAGAGGAAGAAGCTTGGGTTGACGGACAGGTTTCGAAAATCAATGGAAATGATGCTGAAATTGAAACTACCTATGGAAAAAAGGTTTCTACACTACCTGTACTGTGCTTCCTTATTTTACAATATTTATATTTTCCCCCTTGTATTGCTTTCTCAAGCTATGACTAAACTATTGCTGACTCGTACTAATTCTTTCTCATGCTTGTATTGCTCAATGGTAAAGGTGAAAAGTATTGCTGTTATTTATCAAAGCCAAAGATTACATATGAATTATATTACCTGTACTACTATTTTCTCCATTTCAAGGTTGTTGCAAATTTATCAAAAGTACATCCTAAGGATATGGAAACTCTTCCTGGTGGAGTGGATGATATGACTAACCTGTCCTATTTGCACGAGCCTGGAGTCCTGCAAAACTTAAAAGCCAGATATGAATTAAATAAAATATATGTATGGCTTTCTTCCCTTCGATGCGATAAGATCCAACAGAGTTTATCAATGGTGAAATTGTTACCAATATTCTTAATTTCTATGGCAGACTTATACTGGAAATATTCTGATTGCCATAAATCCATTCCAAAGGCTGCCTCATATTTATGGTGCGCACATGATGCAACGATACAAGGGAGCGCCACCTGGAGAATTAAGCCCTCATGTATTTGCAGTAGCTGATGCTGCATATAGGTAATCTTAAATTTCTTATAAGGATTTAAATCTCATTTCTACAATTGAAGCAAATATTAATTGATGATGTTATTAATATCAGAGCAATGGTTAATGAAGGGAAAAACAATTCAATTTTGGTCAGTGGGGAAAGTGGAGCTGGTAAAACTGAAACTACAAAAATGCTTATGCAATTCCTAGCTTTCTTAGGTGGTAGAGCTGTGACTGAAGGAAGAACAGTTGAACAACAAGTTCTTGAAGTACGATTTAATTAATGAACTCATAACAAAGTTCGAGTAATAGTTTCTTTTCTTTGGCTATAAAGACTTTTAAATTTGAATGCAGTCAAATCCAGTTCTGGAAGCATTTGGCAATGCTAAAACTGTCAGGAATAACAATTCCAGGTGAGACTTTCTAATATCTGGGGAATAAATGATTCCATGGGTTTTATTCTCTGTGATTGTGTGCTATATAGTATATATAACCTAACTTTTTTCCCCATTTTTTCATACACGGGTGATAAACGATTCCCTGTCTTTCCTTCTCCCTGATAGTCTGATATTATAAATTAATTTTATCTTCAGTTTTGTTTCATTTCACTCCCCTAGTATTCAGTTCATACTGCCAAAAGGTAGTTTGATATTAACATGGACAGTTAGAATGATGACTTTTGAATAGTTTTATCAAATTTTATTTCCAGAAAAGGAAAAGTTTTTGCTAATATAAACAGCTACATGATACTTGTGTCTAAGTTAATACCGAAGTTTTTAATGGTGCAGTCGTTTTGGTAAATTTGTTGAGATCCAATTTGACAAGAGTGGAAGAATCTCAGGAGCAGCCATCCGAACATACCTTCTAGAGAGATCTCGTGTCTGTCAAATTAATGATCCTGAGCGAAACTACCACTGCTTTTATCTCCTTTGTGCTGCACCACAGGAGGTAGCTTTCCGTCTACAATCTACTTCTTGTTGATTCATTCAATTATGTCAACTCATCACAAGTTGTTCTAACAGGAAATTGATAAATACAAATTAGGAAATCCTAAATCATTTCACTACCTTAACCAGTCACAATGCTATGAACTTGCCGATGTAAATGATGCTCATGAGTATCTTGCCACCCGCAGAGCTATGGGTATTGTTGGAATAAGTCAAAAAGATCAGGTATTTCTTTAACAAGCGTGAATTTATCTTTGTTCTTGCTAGATAATGATTGCTTTTTATCTTTCTGCTTTCCTGTGCTGTCTTTTATCAGGAAGCCATTTTCAGAGTTGTTGCTGCAATTCTTCATATTGGTAATGTTGATTTTGACAAAGGAAAGGAAATCGACTCATCAATTCCAAAAGATGACAAAGCCAAATTCCACCTGAAAACAGCTGCTGAGCTTCTGATGTATGGATGCTTTCGTATTATTACTATTTCTGTCCATTTGATATTCAATTGCCTTTCAATATGTCAACATTGGATCAGGTGCGATGCTGATGCCTTGGAAGATGCATTATGTAAGCGTGTCATGATCACTCCTGAAGAAGTTATAAAACGGAGCCTTGACCCGGGAAGTGCAACAGTCAGTAGAGATGGACTGGCAAAGACAATTTATTCTCGGCTATTTGATTGGTAGGATACTGAAAATGGAAACTAATCAATTTTCTCAGACCTCTATATTTTCTAATTTAATACAAAAGTACTGAAGATAAGTATGCAGGGTTATGATTTTGATTCCTGGTTCATTTGTGTGTGCTGTAGGCTGGTAGCCAAGATTAATAATTCAATTGGACAAGACCCCAATTCTAAATGTTTGATTGGGGTCCTTGATATCTATGGTTTTGAAAGCTTCAAATTGAACAGGTAATATTATAGTTTAAAAGAATAAATATACCTACCTGTACAAGTACATCCACAAGATTTCATTACTGAAGATAGTGAAAGCATCTGCCTTTACTTGTTTTCAAATTTCATTCTTTTGTAACTTATTTTCAGTTTGTCATGCTCTGCAGTTTTGAACAGTTCTGCATTAACTTCACAAATGAAAAGTTGCAGCAACATTTCAATAAGGCAAAATTTCGGTCTAAATTATGCACTCCAAATTCTTTTCTTCATTTCCATATTTAATATGGTTTTGATGACGAATTTCAGCACGTGTTCAAAATGGAACAAGAAGAATACACAAAGGAGCAGATCAATTGGAGCTACATTGAATTTGTGGACAATCATGATGTTTTGGACCTTATTGAAAAGGTTTTCTTTCTTCATTTTCAGTTTCTTTAAGGCATGGATGATACTTAGCTCATTTTGATTTGTAAACCTTTGTTAGAATATACAGAAAAGATCCTTGGTGAGGCTTTTCCTTCCCTTTTGTTCTCCTCTCCTCTTACTAAATTTTTACCTTGATTTTGCTTTGGCAGAAACCAGGAGGAATCATTGCTCTCCTTGATGAAGCTTGGTAAAATATTGCTAATTTCCAGAAAGGACTTCGTTTTAAGTGCTTGCTAGATGGTTTTAACCTTTTTGCTTTCTTCTTTACTTTAGATTGGAACATTAGACATGGCCAATATTTGTGTGTTTTTAATGAATCTAAAGCTTGTTACATAACATACTGAATCTACATTTGTTATTATCATTTTGTCATCTCTTTTGTCTTTCAGCATGTTTCCAAAGTCAACACATGAAACGTTTGCAAACAAGCTTTATCAAAAATTTAGGGATAACAAGCGCTTTATTAAGCCAAAATTGTCTCAAACAGATTTCACCATTGCTCATTTTGCTGGAGAGGTATGACTAGCTCTCTTCAAATTGGTTACTGCAGTATTTTTTACTGCTTGTTCATTTGTACCATGATAAATATGCAGGTGACATACCAATCTGACCAATTTTTAGACAAAAATAAAGATTATGTGGTTCATGAACATCAAGATCTATTAATTGCTTCCAAATGTCCTTTTGTATCTGACCTATTTCCACCACTTCCAGAAGAGACACCAAAATCTTCCAAATTTTCTTCAATAGGTACTCGTTTTAAGGTATCTATCATTTCCTAAACTTCATTGGTAAAATTGTGTAGTTTGCCTCAAATAACAATAACAAATTTGTTACAAGCTCTTGTGAACAAAAAGTTATCTGCATCCTTATTATCATGAAGCTAACAAAATTTGAATGGTGCAGATACAACTACAGCAACTAATGGAAACATTAGGTTCTACCAAACCCCATTACATTAGATGTGTGAAACCAAACAACCTCCTCAAGCCTGCAATTTTTGAGAATGTCAACATTATGCATCAACTTCGTTGTGGTGTGAGTATACTTTTATGTTCTTTCTATATTTCATTCTTTGTATAATGGTTCATACAAAACCATAGTTTCTACAAATCTTCAATCTTCTTCAGTCCTTAAGTCTTTCCCCTGCAGGGTGTGTTGGAGGCTATCAAAATCAGTTGTGCTGGCTACCCTACACGTCGCCCTTTCTGTGAATTTGTAAACAGATTTGGTCTCCTTGCCCCAGAGGCCATGGAAGCAAAGTAAGCCCTCTCTTAGTGTATCTTCTATGCCCGGGGTGAAGTAAGCTTTGATTTGACATGTCAAATATTTTGGACCAAACTTGGGCATACTGCTAATTTGTCAAGTTATTTCACCTATGAGCAGCTGCAATGAAAAGAATGCTTGCCAAAAGATTCTGGAAAAGGTGGGGCTTAAAGGATATCAGGTAATTTGAATTGTTTCACCATAATAATTATTGCCTTTGTGTTCTTGTCCATAGTTATATTATAAAGCTCTTGACACGTTAGCAACAAGTATAATTAATGAACATTGTAGCATTCTTTTATAATAATTTTTTAAGATGTAGTTACTAATACCAATAGGGATCTTGTATAGTCTTATGACATGCGTCTGTGTATAATATTTATTCCCGACTCACATGTTCACAAAATTTGTTTGTTTGGCTGTCAAATGTTGTAGATTGGAACAACAAAGGTATTCTTGAGAGCAGGTCAGATGGCTGAACTAGATTCTCGGAGAGCACAATTACGTAGTAATGCAGCAAAAGTTATCCAACAGCGCGTACGAACCCGTCAAGCTCGGAAACATTATCTTGCATTGCGAAAGAAGACCATATATGCACAGTCACGGTGGAGAGGTGAAATATTTTATAAGTGAATAGCCTAATTCATTTCTTAGAATATATGTAGTTTTATTTTCACAAAGTAAAGACGTCCTTAATTTGAACAGTGAATCTCAGATCAGGCAGTCACAGTAGGAGGTCTCATTACACAATTATTTCCCCTTCTATATACAGTTTAATATGCACATCATACATTTTGTAGGAAGACTTGCATTCAAACAATATCAGAAAATGATAAAGGAGTCTGCTGCTGTGAAAATTCAAAAGAACATACGCAAATATGAAGCTAGGAAGGCTTATAAAAAACTTCATATGTCGGTACTTACTTTGCAAAAAGCGTTAAGGGCCATTACTGCTTGTAAGGAGCTCGGATTTGAGAAACATACCAAAGCTTCCATGATTATTCAGGTTTTGGTCGAAAACTAAGTTGGATAATCTACTATAGAGCCATTACTGTCCATTATTTAAAATTCTCTCCCCCAAACAATTGCAGGCTCAGTGGCGGTGTCATAAAGCTTCCTTACATTATAAGAAGCTTAAAAAAGCTTCAATAGTTACACAATGTAGATGGAGGGGGCGTTTAGCTAGGAGAGATCTTAGGAAACTGAAAATGGTATATTTCTATATTTACCATGACTCTTATACATTAAACAGAACATTGAGAAATATGACTGAGTATGTATTGCGGTCAACCTGCATAACTTCAGGCACACAGGGTGAAAGATGTCTGATGATTTTTTTAACTGTAAAATTATGCTTCTTCATGTAAAATCACATTCAAGTTTTATTCTTTATTTTGTTCCATTATTGTCATTATCTCTCTAAAGGGAAAATCAATAGAATGAAACATAATTTGTTTTCTGGTCTGAAAAGTTGAAAATGGCTTTAACTTTTTTGACGTGATTACAAAAGCCAAAAGATTTGTTCTCTTTCTGTTTTTAATTTGGATTTCACAAACCTTAGTCAAATCTTAATTGTGAAAGAAGTGATGCTGATAAAAAATAAAAACATTGGAGAGAACTACAAACATGATTAATTGAATATCCCATTTGTATTGACCCTGACTTAAGTCATGCAGAAGTTCTTTGCCCTAATATTCCTTTCTTGTGTTTGGTGGTTATATTATGGATGGACTCTAAAACTAACTTCCCCTTGTTCTAACTGATTAAATTGCTTATTTATGAGAAGTAGCATAAACTTTAATTTCGATTTTCACCGATCATTATAGCATTCCCTTATTTTATTTTTTATCTCATCTAAGTGGACATTTCCATTTGCTTTAGGCTGCAAGAGATACTGGCGCACTTCAAGATGCAAAGAGTAACCTTGAAAAACAAGTAGAGGAACTTACTCAGCGTCTCCAACAGGAAAAAGATTTAAGGGTGAGATATATATTTTGTAGATACATATACGTCTAACTTGGGAGGAGGATGTTGTTGTTCTGATCTCTTACACAATTGTCATTTGGAAAACCATTTTTTCACAAACTCTAAAGAGTAAAATATGTTTTTGGTCCTGATAAAATAGAGGTCTTCTAAGTTTGGTCCCTATTAAATTTTAATTAGTTTTAGCCCCCCAGGTTTTAGTTGTTTGCAAGTTGCAACAAGTTGATATGATCCCTACACACACACACACACACACACACAAGTTGATTTGATAACTGTTGATACTTGAGTGGAGAATAGCTTGGAAAAATATGGAGAACAAGGAGGAGATAGGGCGGCTGTGAGAGTTTGGGATTAGGGTTTTTTTGGAGGAAATTTTTTATAAGTGAAAGAAATAAATTTAATTAATTATTAATATTATTATAAAATTAATTAAAAATATGACTCACTTGCCACGTGGGTTCCACCTCAATTAAAATATCCAATGTGGTAAGATTCAGTCAGCCTTTCGCCATCCTTGTCAGCATAATAATTTTAACATTCTTGTAAACAACTAACATATGGGGACTAAAACACCAATTGAAATTTAGGGTAATGCTAAACAGTGCCTCCGGGCACTTGTTAAGCATACTAAAAAAGGAAATAAAAGATAAAAGTAATGCACAAGTTCCAAGACAGAGATATTAAATGCACAAGTTCTAAGACAAAATTTCTTTTTTAAGGAGCTTAACTAGTGCCCGGGGGCACTGTTTAGCATTTTCCTAAAATTTAATAGGGACCAAATTTAAAAGGTCTGAATTTCGTAAGGAATCAGTCCCTGATATATCTTGTTTTAGTTTTTTTTTTTTTGATAAGCAAAGTAATGAATTATAAGGAGTACAAGGGGCACTCAGCCCTTACAATTCAGAATACAACAAGCCTTTAGATAAGAATAAAGCAATCTAAAGGATTAAAACACCACTGTGAATAAGTCATTGGCACATTGTTTCCTACCCGACCTATGAACCAAAACCAAGAAACGTATACAACTTGATCTATCACCGAAGCCACACTAAACCCTTCTCCTTTAAAAATTACATTATTCCGCAAACGCCATATACACCAGCCAAACATAATTCCAAGTGATAACAGGTTTACCCAACCAAATAAAAATATTATGCCATACCTGAGCCGTAAATGGGCATGAGGAAAAAACATGATTTATGTCTTCTTCCGCAGTAAGGCAAAAAACACATACCTTGTCAGCCGGATTAGAAAGTACCCCTCGATCAAACAAAGCAACTCTAGTTGGTAATTTATGAAGCAACAAACGCCAACCAAAAATGCTCACTTTCGACGGTAAATTATTTTTCCATAGTAGCATGAAAAAAACTAGAGTTAGAATCACCTTCTCTTACCCACCTCAAGCGAAACTTCTGTTTTAATAAACTTTCTTTATGGTGTAGCTGCTGCCAGAACTCTTTAGTCAACCCGTGCCTTCTTGTTATCTTGTTTTTGTTGGTTATATGAAGCATCAAATTCAAAACTAACTAATATAGTTTGCTTATTTTATGACTCCTTCATAGTATTTAAGTTGCATAAACCTTAATTTCAGTTTTCATTATAACACTCCCTTATTTTATTTTTATCTCATGTAAGTGGACATCTGTTTCCATTTGCTTTAGGCTGCAGGAGATAATAGCGCACTTCAAGAAGCAAAGAGTAAGCTTGAAAAACAAGTAGAGGAACTTACTTGGCGTCTCCAACAGGAAAAAGATTTAAGGGTGAGATATATATTTTGTAGATACATATACGTCTAACTTGGGAGGAGGATGTTGTTGTTCTGATCTCTTACACAATTGTCATTTGGAAAACCATTTTTTCACAAACTCTAAAGAGTAAAATATGTTTTTGGTCCTGATAAAATAGAGGTCTTCTAAGTTTGGTCCCTATTAAATTTTAATTAGTTTTAGCCCCCCAGGTTTTAGTTGTTTGCAAGTTGCAACAAGTTGATATGATCCCTACACACACACACACACACACACACAAGTTGATTTGATAACTGTTGATACTTGAGTGGAGAATAGCTTGGAAAAATATGGAGAACAAGGAGGAGATAGGGCGGCTGTGAGAGTTTGGGATTAGGGTTTTTTTGGAGGAAATTTTTTATAAGTGAAAGAAATAAATTTAATTAATTATTAATATTATTATAAAATTAATTAAAAATATGACTCACTTGCCACGTGGGTTCCACCTCAATTAAAATATCCAATGTGGTAAGATTCAGTCAGCCTTTCGCCATCCTTGTCAGCATAATAATTTTAACATTCTTGTAAACAACTAACATATGGGGACTAAAACACCAATTGAAATTTAGGGTAATGCTAAACAGTGCCTCCGGGCACTTGTTAAGCATACTAAAAAAGGAAATAAAAGATAAAAGTAATGCACAAGTTCCAAGACAGAGATATTAAATGCACAAGTTCTAAGACAAAATTTCTTTTTTAAGGAGCTTAACTAGTGCCCGGGGGCACTGTTTAGCATTTTCCTAAAATTTAATAGGGACCAAATTTAAAAGGTCTGAATTTCGTAAGGAATCAGTCCCTGATATATCTTGTTTTAGTTTTTTTTTTTTTGATAAGCAAAGTAATGAATTATAAGGAGTACAAGGGGCACTCAGCCCTTACAATTCAGAATACAACAAGCCTTTAGATAAGAATAAAGCAATCTAAAGGATTAAAACACCACTGTGAATAAGTCATTGGCACATTGTTTCCTACCCGACCTATGAACCAAAACCAAGAAACGTATACAACTTGATCTATCACCGAAGCCACACTAAACCCTTCTCCTTTAAAAATTACATTATTCCGCAAACGCCATATACACCAGCCAAACATAATTCCAAGTGATAACAGGTTTACCCAACCAAATAAAAATATTATGCCATACCTGAGCCGTAAATGGGCATGAGGAAAAAACATGATTTATGTCTTCTTCCGCAGTAAGGCAAAAAACACATACCTTGTCAGCCGGATTAGAAAGTACCCCTCGATCAAACAAAGCAACTCTAGTTGGTAATTTATGAAGCAACAAACGCCAACCAAAAATGCTCACTTTCGACGGTAAATTATTTTTCCATAGTAGCATGAAAAAAACTAGAGTTAGAATCACCTTCTCTTACCCACCTCAAGCGAAACTTCTGTTTTAATAAACTTTCTTTATGGTGTAGCTGCTGCCAGAACTCTTTAGTCAACCCGTGCCTTCTTGTTATCTTGTTTTTGTTGGTTATATGAAGCATCAAATTCAAAACTAACTAATATAGTTTGCTTATTTTATGACTCCTTCATAGTATTTAAGTTGCATAAACCTTAATTTCAGTTTTCATTATAACACTCCCTTATTTTATTTTTATCTCATGTAAGTGGACATCTGTTTCCATTTGCTTTAGGCTGCAGGAGATAATAGCGCACTTCAAGAAGCAAAGAGTAAGCTTGAAAAACAAGTAGAGGAACTTACTTGGCGTCTCCAACTGGAAAGAAGTTTAAGAGTGAGTTATATCTTTTGTAGATATATACTATATATAACTTGGGAGGGTGTTGTTCTCATCTCTTACACAAATTATAAAGGGTCATGCTAACTAGTGCATATGGTGCACTGGTTAAGGATACAAAAACGTAAATTTTGCATTGAAAACAACACTTTTTTTATTTTACAAACATTGACTGCACAAATTCCAATGTAGTTTTACTATATTGGATTTCCTTAACTAGTGCACCGGGTGACCTAGTTAGCATTTTCCAATTATAAATAAATAGATAGGTTACAAGGCAAATATTTGAAACTTCTCAAGTATCCTGGTAAACCCTCAATAAAACCATTTGGAATCATGTGCAGATCAATCTACAAGAATTCAAAGCACAGGAGGTAGCAAAACTGCAGAATTCATTGGAGGAGATGAAGAGACAAGTTGATGAAACAAATGCTCTGCTCCTCAAGGAGCGAGAGAATGCAGAAAAAGCTATTGAAGTAGCATCTCCTGTTGCTAAAGAAGCGAAGGTTCTTGTTGAAGATAGAGATAACATTAAGACACTGAAAATGGAACTTGAGATCCTAAAGGTAAAGTTAGACATAATTTTCTGCTAGAGGAACCTTATTTCAAGGATGCATCTCTTTCTTTATATAATGCTTCTTTAAAATTGAAATCTTGTATGATTATATATTTCTGTCTGATATGGCTTATATTATTCTTAGCGTGATGCATCGATTCTCCGGCCTCTTTTACATAACTTCATTGGTTAATTGGAAAGAAAAATATAACAGATATCAGATGTGTTATTATAATTTTGAGAGCTAGATAGAATTTTCATGTGAAGATGCTACTGAAATAGTAATTATTTTAAACTGAAGATAGTCAATGACAGTTGATGTCCGTCAATGAAACATGGACGCAGAAATGAACATACACAAACATTATGTCCAAAATATAAGACACCAAATATATATATATATATATATATATATTAATCAAATTAAATGTTGTAATCATTTATAATAGATCTAAGTTGAAAATCAAGATGACTACTTAATGCTTCAACTGTAGACAATATACAAGTGCACTTTACCTCATGCTGAAACTTAACCTTAGTATGAGCATTGATCACTTAAGAAGAATTTGGGTGGCAAGGATCTGGGTTAATCTCTTGATCATCGTGGAGGCCCCAATACCATTTAAGCATGTTAGGAACACATCATTTAAAAATTAAAAGGCTAGATCGAGGCACATGAATGGATTTATATTTGCATTAGCATGACATATTTTAATTCAATGTGTTATGATTCGACTAAATTGTTTTGTTTTTTGAATATGCCTTTGAATTAGTTTATCACAAAACTGGCTAAGGAGCACAGTTTCCTTCTAAGCTTATGGTGATATGCCTAAGTTTTTGTTTGCACTATATCATGATGATACATTCGTATGTGATATTTTCATGTCATTATCTTCATGCAGAATTCAGTCAAGTTAGAGAAACAGAAAGCCAAAGAATTTGAAAGAAAATATAATCACGCTAAAATTTGTTGTGAAGAAAGAGGTAAAAGGTTAGAAGACACAGAGAAGAAGCTTCGTCAGCTCCAAGAATCAATGACCAGGTAATATATATCGAACAATAATCCCTAATTTATGTCTACTCATGATAATCAATAATAACCTTATGAAAATATTGAATGAAATGTTTAAAATTCTTGAGTTCCAAATTTCTTGCTGTGGAGCTTTTCTTTCTCATGAAATGTGAGATGATATCATAGGCTAACTTATCTTTCTTTAACTTAGGTTTACTTCTCAGCATAGTTGCTAATTTCAAAAGTCATCATCAAAAGTGACGTCAATCCCACTCTTAATTTGCTCGGACGGTTGAACGAAATCTCACAATTCTATTATTAGGCTGGATGGGAAGATAACTAATTTAAAATCTGAGAATCAGGTTCAACGTCAACAAGCTGCGTCCATGGCACCTAATAAGTTCCCTTCATGAATCTCCAGATCAATTGGTACTCCTCATACTAAATATTGTGTTCATCAAAACCAATTAAAGCTTGACATTGATTTTAAATAGTTTCTTGTCTCTGTTGGTAGAGACTAGAGAGCTGCTGAAAGTGGACATATTGATGTGGATGCAAATACATCTTTGGTAACTACATCTTTGGTAACTAAACCTATTTTAAATGGACTGTGATTGGTTTGGGCATTTCTATGCAAACTTTACTTTTTTCTTGGCCACCTAATGGATTCATCAGGAATTGCTTAGCACATCAATGAACCAGAGGGAATGCTCTGCAATGGAGGATAAGGCACAGATATGTCACTAATTAAATGAGAAACAACAATAGAGTCAATATTTTTATTCATTAAATGTATCGCACAACCTCTAGGTTTTGCTGGGAACAGGCTAATTGCTGCTTGTATCGTATACAAATGTCTCTTGCATTGAGATCATTTGAAGTTGAGGGTACAAGTACGTGTGCTTATGATTGTATCATCCAAACTAGTGGCCATGCAATTGAGGTATGAAAAACAGAACTTTCTCATGGTAATGCCCTTTTTCTTGCTCCTTTTTGTAACATATTACTTTCAAGTCATTGATATTTTTATTTGGACTTTAGACCCAGGATAACAACTATGTCTTGGCCTATTGGTTATCCAATGCCTCTAAACTCCTGTTACTCCAGAACATTCTCAAAGCAGGCAGTTATGCTGGAATGGCTCCACAACGCCATCGCTCTTCATCAACAACCTTGTTTGGGAGGATGACTCGAGTGACTCGAGATAACAAAGCTTCTGATTTGAATAGATTCATCCCCATTGAAAAGCTTTCATTATTCAGATAATGTGAAATAACAAAACTAGAAATGAGATCTGAATAGATATTGTTTTATTGAAAAGGTAGTGGACAAATATATATAATAAACACCCTATTAACAATATTTACAGCTTGACAATAAGCTTAGTCCATTTCTGTTCCAGAATTATCGTGGAACTTCAGCTGGAGTCAATATTTCCCTAATCAATGAGAGCACAAACACAGGAGTAGATATATTAAAACAGTTGAAGCCATGTATCCCGCTCTGCTTTTCAAACAGCAGCTTACAACATATTTAGAAAATATATATATGGAATTCTTCGTGATAACTTGAAGAATAAAATTTCTCCCTTACTTGGATTGTGCATCCAGGTATGATGATCTCTTCATTTCTCTATAATAAAGCTTCTATGAGCTGATCTAGCACGCATTCTTACATAAATGGCCATTTTTTCCCCATTTGATACATTTTTCTCGAAATAAAGTTAGCCTCTCTTTTTTTTTCTTTTCTGAATGATGAGATAGGTACCAAGAACTTCCAGAGCAAGCTTGGTCAAGTGATCATCATGTTCTGTTGCAAACACCAATAACCAGCTGGTTTGGTTGAATTAAAGCATTGGTGTTATGAGGCAACAGGTGAGGTGCACGAACTTAACACTTCTCTTTTTCGCTGGTGCTCTTTTAATATGTACATAGTAACACACCTTTCCTTTCTCCAAGACATAAAAAATGCAGTACACTGTACACGGGTTCGGACTGGGACGAGCTGAAACATACTAGACTAGCTATTGGATTTCTGGTATCTATATTCTTTGCTACATGCCATCTTGCATATATTAAGATTGTAGAGAGGGGAAATAGAAAATGCATGATAGAAACAAAGATTAATAATAGGAGAAACAATAATCTCTGAAGGGTTTGCCTTTACTTCGGAACGTTTGTTCAGTTTACTCATTGCTAACAAATCTCAATGATGCCTCTGGCTTCACTCCTATTTAGTTATCTAACCATTCCCCCAAATTACCATTTGCATTTTGTTTGTCCTAATGGTCAGAGTTGGGAAAGTATGGTAAACTGATTTTTCCTTGTCCTTTTGAAAACCTTGTGACATTGTATGCAACATTAACGATTTGTAGCATTGATTTTGCAGCTTTCCGTTCTCTATTGACAGCTTTTGTTGAAGAATTGACTGCCCCATATTCTTATGCACCCCCATGGAGATACTACAAAGTCACATTCATTTAGATCAGATGTTATCATGGAACTCTGAACTGTTGACTTTGGTTGTGTCAGAAACAAGTCATAGTATTCAACATGCCAAATTCACCCAGGACTAGTTTAAAAAAATGGATTACACAAGGCATATCACTCTGGTGTGCAACTTACAGTACTTGCTACAAAGGCCTTTGTCTTTTTCATTTTTGTTGATATTATGGCATTTATATCTTTTGTTTGCTCATAATAAGATTTTGTATATAGAGGAATAAGAATTTCACATGATTATTATAGTGAGGAATGAATGGAGTCCATGACTCAGAATATGGTGGCAACAAGAGTTCATTATTTATCCTTTCAAATAAAAGAGTTCATTATTTATAGCAACTTATCCTGTCCTACATTTTAATTTCATTGCTTTTGAAAATATAGACAACTCTAAATTTGACAAATACACATTAATAAATGAATTTCAATCTTGTCGATAAGTACAATTCAGTTGGTAGTTGCAGAAACGCTGATATACAGTAATCTGGATTTGAACCCATAATTCCACACTAATTTATTTTATCCAAATGAATTTCATCCATATGTACTATAAACTATTAATGTAAAGAATCATAATCATAAAATTATGAAAAAATGTAGTGTTTTTTTTTTGACAGAAAATATGTAGTTTGTTATGTTGTGTGTAAAAAGTATATATTAAATAAATTTTATTAATGTAGATGGTGCTAATTGGTCTTTTAAAAATTGTAGATCAGTGGTTCTAACGTCCATGAAGTAGTTAACCAGTGTTTGAATTCCGTTCAAAAGAGAGAGTGTTGTTAGCATTTCTCCTTATATTTAGTGTCTGACACATTTTGAATATGATTATCTCTAATAGAGAAAGAACTCATGAGATCCTAAATATATATATATATATATATCAATAACATTTCATTTTGAAACCCAAGGGGTGTGGTTGAGCGGTTGGGGCTCATCCTCCCTTAACCAAGGGTCGAGGGTTTGATCCTCACCTTGGGTATGAAGTAGCTTTAAATCTTTGGGCCAGCTATCCCACCTATCGAGGTGCCTTCAATCTAGCGAGTGATTAGTCACTGCGTTCGACGGTGGGTACTCCGGTCTCGACAAAAAAAATAACATTTCATTTTGTGTTTATTTTTTTGGTTACAAAATTTCATTTTGTATAAATAGAACTAGTTATATATATAATTTAATTTAATTTTGTGTATAAATTACACAAAATAATACTTGATCCAAATTAAGTTGGGCTTAGCCCAAACCGAAAGCCCACAAGATAATAGAGTACCCAACTGTTGCACCAGTCTCTTCTCTTTCTTCTTCCTCTTTCTCTTTCTCTCTCTTTCTCTGTGTAAGAGATTCTATAACAAACCAAGAAAGAGAAAGAGAACGAGAGAGAGAGAGTGACACTGAAAGCGAAAGAATCACCATCATCATCGCCGCCGTATGCTTTATCCTCTCGATGCGCATGCGGTGGTTGTTCCGAAACCCTATAAAAACCCTACCAATTCTCATCAACAACAACAACAACAATCGTTCTTCAATCTTCGTTTCTATCACTTCGCGATCATCGTCGTTTAGTAACCGATTTCAAATGGCTGCTATACACAATCACACCGAAGCTGGTGTTGCGAAACGTTTCTGGATCAAATTCAACCGCGAATCCATTTTCTCTATGTACACTCCTTTTGTTATCTCTTTAGCTTCTGGTAACTTGAACATCGATTCTTTCCGTCATTATATTGCGCAAGATGTTCATTTCCTTCGCGCTTTTGTTCAAGCGTAAGTCTCTTTCTTTCTTTATTATTCTTGATTATACCTAGGTTCTTGATAGATATTGATTGTGATTTTTGATCTATGTAGAAAACTATGTAGATAGATTAGAATATTATTTAGAATTAGTGTTGTTTAATACATTGAATATAGTCGTGTTGTTTATGGCGTTATTATAGCGTAGCCGAATTTGAACGAAACACTATTGTTCTGCGACGCATAGTACAAAGTATTGGTTAATGTGTAGTGGAATTTGAGCGAACTGATATTTTCGCAATTGACGTTACTACTGTGATTAGAATATGTTTGTTGTTTTGGATGGTGGAAATGAGTTGTTTTCTTGATTGAATTCATGTGATTTTAAAGCATGTGAAACTGAACTTGTAGAATTTGGAAGTGACTGCAACTAAATTTTATGTCTATTTTTTCTTCGATTGTTTGTTAGTTTTCTTGATTTTTTGTGAAGTTGTATGTACATTTTGATTGAGGTGAGTTTTGGTCTTTAAAATCTAGACCACTGTGCAAGAACCTTTCTCTTATGCTCCTTTTTGTGACTTTTTTTAAGAGAAGGGACTATTATAAAGTTATGGTAAGTGATTTGGTTGTTTAAGTTTATTCTTTCGATATTTATGATTTTATAGGTATGAGTCAGCTGAAGAGTGTGCTGATGATGATGACGATAAGCTTGGACTCTCTCAGTTGAGGAAGTCAATTTCAGAGGAGCTGAAGATGCATGGCTCACTAGTAGAGGTAAGATTTTTGTCTCCAGTAACATAGTTCTTAATTGAGGCAGGGTATTTTAACTTATCATTATAATTCTACTGCTTTAGTTTGTGAATTGTGACTTAAGTTATGATGTATTTAGCATGATTTTCAACTTGTGAATGGCACTTGTCCGAGATAACTTTTTTGTTTAAGGATTGCATACTAATAGTGAAGGACATAAATTCTCTGCTAAATTGTGATTGGAGTCCTTTTCAATTTTTGTAAAACTTGAGACAATTTGTGCATAATGGTTGTTAAGTTTTATGTGGTTGGAATATGAACCTTAGGGACATCCATTGCAGTGGAACAATGAAAGAGTACTTATAATTTATTTATCGAGAGGAAAATTTGGTTTTGCCTAAATCCCATTAGCTGCTGTTGTTTTTGTCATTTATAGTTTGGATTCCATTTTTAAGATTTAAATGGTATTTAAATGAACACAATGTCTCATCTCATGCTTGCGTCATGAACATTTCAAGCAGTTAACATGTTCTTTACATGCTTGTAATTTTCTCCTCTTTTCACCCATACCACCTTTATTCGTTTTGTTTTATGCTAATGGTGTATAGGAATGGGGATTGGACCTCGCCAAAGAGCACAGAATTAACTCTGCAACAGTTAAGTATACAGACTTCCTGTTGGCTACTGCCTCTGGGAAGATTGAAGGACTAAAAAGTTCTGGTAAACTTGCAACACCATTTGAGAAAACAAAAATTGCGGCTTATACTTTAGGTGCCATGGCTCCATGCATGAGGCTTTATGCATTTCTTGGTAAAAAGTTCAAGGAACTTCCAGACCTCGACGAAAGTGCTCACCCGTATAGCAAGTGGATCGACAACTATTCCTCTGATGGTTTCCAGGTTTGTGATGTTGACAGTAGAGCCATACCATGTAGCCTTTGTGGTTCCTTGGATACTATTTTGAATCTTGGTCAAATATACATTTAGTCATGGCATTCTTGTGCTCCAACTACTCAGTTATTCTTATATTTGAATTTAGGCTTCTGCTCTGCAAACCGAAGATTTGCTTGACAAACTAAGCGTCACTCTGACTGGTGAAGAGCTCGATGTTATTGAAAAGCTTTATTACCAGGCAATGAAGCTTGAAATAGACTTCTTCAATGCTCAACCACTCTTTCAGCCAACTATAGTACCCTTGACTAAAGGACATAACCCTGAAAAAGATCATCTTGTGATCTTTTCTGATTTTGATTTAACATGCACCGTTGTTGATTCATCTGCCATTTTGGCAGAAATTGCTATAGTGACTGCACCGAAATCTGACAATCAGCCTGAAGATCAAATAGTGCGAATGTTGTCTTCTGACCTCAGGAATACATGGGGTTCCCTATCCAAACAGTATACAGAGGAGTATGAACAATGTATAGAAAGCATTATGCCTGCCAATAGATGTATGATGCTTTTCTGTATTCTCTCTACTATGATCTTAACTGCTTTAGGAAGAATATGTGTTTTGTATAGATTTTGTTAATTTACTTTGATCTTGTGTGATTTGCAGTAGAAAATTTTGATTATAAAAAACTGTCTACGGCACTTGAGCAACTCTCAAAATTCGAGAAATCAGCAAATAATAGGGTTGTCGAGTCAGGGGTTCTCAAGGGTATAAATGTAGAAGATATCAAGCGCGCTGGAGAGCGTTTGATCCTTCAAGATGGTTGCACTGACTTTTTCCGAAGAGTTGTTAAGAATGAAAATTTGAATGCCAATGTGCATGTTCTTTCATACTGCTGGTGTGGTGACCTCATTAGGTCTGCTTTCTCTGCAGGTATATATTCCATACCTTTAACTGTTATTTATTTATTTATTTATTTATTTATGTCTGATGATATTAGTACTAGAAATGTTTATTTTCATCTTTAGTTTGCTGAGTCAAATTATAGGATACTTTTAGCTGAATCAAAAGACCTGTTTGGGACTTGGATTGTTGATTAACATATGACTTTTTTCACCTCGGAGCTTTCATATGATGGTTTTTAGTAGTTCTGGTAGGAATAAGTTGGCTAATTCTGATGTGATCATATTAAGTTTTTTATCCTTAAATTTGTTAGGGATAAAATCTCTTAACTTGTTTCTACTCTGCCCTTGGTTTGTTTATAAGGGATTTTTTGTTACTGTGATGCAAAGAATTTGGAAACTTATTTTAGAAATTTGAGCCACCATGAGTTCGGCATTCATGTTTGTCTTTGCCCTTTTTGAGTTATCTTCTTGGAGCATATCTGTGATTTTCCTTTGAATTAATTGTTCCTGTGTTTTCTAGCATATATTGGGTTGGCCAAATCTTTGCTGTCAAGTTGATTGAAGTTAACCAATGATGATATTTCAGTTTCCTATTATTGTCTTAAAAATTTATTCTTCTAATTTTTGGCCAGCTGATTTAAATGAGATGGATGTTCATGCTAATGAGTTCAGTTATGAGGAATCTATTTCTACCGGTGACATTGTTAAGAAGGTGGAGTCTCCTATTGACAAGGTCCAAGCATTTCGTAATATTTTGGAAAATTGCAAGGATGACAAGAAGAAATTAACTGTTTACATTGGAGATTCGGTGGGTGATATACTTTGTCTACTTGAAGCAGATGTAGGAATTGTGGTTGGTTCAAGTTCAAGCCTTAGGACAATAGGGACACAATTTGGTATTTCATTTGTCCCATTGTTTTCTGGCTTAGTTAAGAAACAGAAGGAATACAGTGAAGAAAGCTCATCCAATTGGAAGGGTTTATCTGGCATTCTTTACACAGTCTCTAGTTGGGCTGAAGTGCATGCTTTTGTTTTGGGTTGCTAGTGTTATTTTGTGTCTCATGCACCCAAATTCATGCTAGGATGATAAAAGAAAGAAACATATATAAATAGTGCAATACAAATACACAAGCAGGTGGCTAATTTTACAAGTGGCCACAGATTTTATGCTGTCTCTCTTATATTTCAGGATGTTGCATGCCAATTCAAAGACATGGTGCCCTTAAATCTTCTTGTCAGGAATGAGAAATTTGAGACAGCAATATTTCATATGCTTGTTAGATGATCAGGACGCAATTCAGACATTGAAATGTTGTACTGGTATTAGTAGGCTACTGCTGTTCCATAATTTTAAGGATTCAGCAGAGATTCTGTGTATTTTAGTTGACTCCTTCAAAAATGCATAAATGTTCATTTTTTTTGGCAGTTTTATTCTAGATTAATGGTTCTAATAAATCAATTCCAGTATGATATGGTACTTCTTTAGATATTTAAAGTTTTAGACCGGCTTAGGGACTTTTATGTATGTTAATAAACTCTTGGTACATTAGAAAGTCATTCCTGACATATTATAGAAAGGAAAATACTGGAATGGTTAAAATTAGTACTAAATGAATGATAGAAAATACAACAAAATATACTATAAATATATAATATTCATTAAATAGTGTAATAAATAGGATTTTATTATGAAAATAATTAGAAGGGTTTCTTATTTTTATTTCATATGTTCAAACTTCAAATAGATAGTTGATCTGCCAATCCCTTCAAATTTTTGTATTGACAATATGCAAAGAATTTACAAACTTGAAAATATTATAATTATATTCTATAAACCAAACCTGATATATAGCATGGAAAATTATTATAAAATTAAATAAATAATACTCCTCTACTCTATTATATAAAATTTATTTTTTAGATTTATTGAATAACTGATATATTTGATTTATAATACACCAGTTAGCCAATAAATTTAAAAAGTAAATTTTTGTGTGACCATATATAAATGGATAAGGTCAAAGAAGATAAAAATAACTGCACAACCAACTCTTTAAATTCATCAAATCACCATTATCGTTTTACATATAGATTTTGTTTTTCTCTCTTTTCATGTATATTGTTCGTTGTGAGTATATAGGAAAATGCACAAGAACATCATCTTAGTTATGATGAGAAATGTGTACTTGGATTATAAGTTTAATGATCAGTTCAATAAATACTCTACATACTTCTTTTCTAAGCAATTATTTGCCCTACTTAAGTACTACATTGATCATGATTGAAGCCAACCAAAACCATGTTTGCAGTGTTTGAATGCATGGTCTTATGTATAAACTATAAAGCATATGCAATGCAATGTACCATTCATTATCGTAACTATTTGCATTTTCAGTTTTTCCATTTACACTCACAATATGGAGCAGCTTCAACTTGTTGCTGTTATATATTCAATTTTGTTTAATATAATTGTTTTCCAATTGATGATAAAGTTAATTTATTTAATTTTCATTGAAATAATATTAATTTAAGTTTATAAAATAATAATTGAGACTTTTTTAAATAAAAAAAAACTAAAAATAGAATGTGACATTTTTTTACAGCAATTAATCCATAACTTGAATATGGATTTTTCCTCTTATTTTAAAATCATTGAAGATATAACTTACTAGTAAAAAAATTGCCCGTACAGGCTTTGTTGTGGTACGTATGTTGTTGTCCATTATCTAGTAGCACTAATCGTGCATCTTGTTTGTGATGATGATTTTAATTAATTTAGGTATGTAAGTTAATATTTACACGTGTTGAGTGCTCAATAATTCAGTTGGATAATCAGCAATTAGCACTAGGCTCACAAAAATCACAGACACATTTAATATTGAAAATGAAAATTGAATATCCAATAATACTTTTCTTGTTACTAAAATAGAAGATATTCATTCATTCAAATTAGTAGGGTACATAAGATTTAAGTACAAATTCGTTAAAAATGAAAAAGATGAATTTGCGTAAAAATGAGAAAATAAACACTGCACGAAGACGGGAAAATGAACACCGCGCGAAGAAGGGAAATCAAACAATCTCGCACTAAGACGACGAAATCAAAAAATTAAACTATATGAAAGTTACTTATTTAGGTTAAAATATATGAAAGTCACCTCTAGCGCCAATGTTCCGTTCTATCATCAAGTGCGCCACACCGTATTTTAAGGTATTGTCCGCTTTGAACTGCTTTGAACTCTCATGGATTTGTCTTTTGCAAAAGACGCGTCATTAGATTGAGGTGTGTGTTTTATATAAACTACCATTAACTTCGGAAATCCAAACAATATAGAACTTATTGAATATACCGGAACAATTGGAAATAATGGAGTGCCCTAAATTCTCTTCAAACAAAAAGAAAAAAATAGTTAATTCAATTTTGACTGAAAATTATGGCTGGTCAATTGGAGAAATTCTTTGTTTTCATGACCTACTACAAAATAATTGTTTGAGTAGGATAGAAGAAACATGAAAGCATCCATCAAATTCCTGCTTTCATATAATTCATACATACTTTATATAAAGCTTTACTTTCTCATGAAAGAGAAAACCACTTCACTTGGCAAGGATTAATCAATGTATCTATGGTTGTCCAAATTTCATTCTTTTTATTAAGGTCCATCAGAGCAACTTTATAAATTATACTTTGAATTTGGGGGGATTATGAAAATTCACTCCCAATACAATTGTACATTTCTAAAAATTATATATTGAATTCGGATTTTAAATAGCAGTTGCGCGTAATAATGACAGCGGTCACATCACCATTCTTGATTTTAAATTCAGTTGAAAAAGAAGAACACTTCAAACAAAGATTAATCATTAGGAATTTTATATTTATAATAATCATAATCAAAATAAACAAATTAACAATGCATAGTAAAATTAACATTCACCATGGCGCTATAGTATAGACAAAATAGCTAGTGAGTGAGGTGGTCCACCATGTTATTAACACAAATTTTATTTATTTGTCTTTCCAACATCCATGGTTGAAAACAAATTAAATTATTCTTAAGCATTCATAATTTAATTTGTTTTTTTTTTCTTCTCATAATAAACATCAGTAATGTAAATAATTCTACACGTAATAGAATATTCCTTCTCTGTCTTTTATATTTTTGACAATACAGAATATTCCTTCCCTGTTTGTATTGGTATATGAAAAGAATCCCATACACATGGAGATCACTAACTATACATACACAATGTACGTTAGTAGAATTTTTGCCACAATATAATATAATAAAGGATCATGTTAACATCTGTCCTAAGAGCACATTTTAAGATATAGTAATTTTATTTTGAAATTAATAATGTTTGATTTTAAAAAAAATATAAAATGCATAAGTTCCAATGCTAAATATGCAAGGGCTAGAGTTCAAATCCAAGTTAATAAGACATCGTATTATATATGTAAAAGTTAGGGGATGAATTTTTGATATAATTGAATTCTCCACTCAATTATCCCAGGGCATGAATTTTTCGCCACTAAACTACTTGACATTTTGATCGCTGTAAGTTGACGTCTTTTTGGTTTTAGTCTCTCAAGTTAAAATCCGCAGAAAAATTTGAAGGAAAATTTATAAGAAACCTACATATTTTGATTTTAGAAACTAAAACCAAAATAATTTTAATATTCAGAAATAAATTTCAAAAAAAAAAAAATTTAGGGACTAAAATAATTAACACTCCAACTCACATGGACCAAAACACCATTTAAACCAAGAATCTTTTATGATAAATGGCTTAAGTCCTTTGTTCCATCCATATCTTTGCCTTATATACTAAGGTCTCAGAAATATATCATATCCTTTTTCTCTTCTTGTTCTAATCCTTCTAGTGCAACATGAGAAGAGCAACATCAAGAAGACTTTGGTTGAAGATGTTGTTGGAGCCATGGGCAGATGATGGAACAAGGAAGTGATCACAAGAAATATTATGCCCTCTAGGCAAGTCTGATGCTTGGCTTTTTCATCTCTCTTTGTTGGTTTAATTTCCACACAATCAAATAATTGAGGCATGAAATTTGATTAATGTTTACTATTTATCTAGTATATATCATTATCATATATAAATATCATGTTATAAGATATTATTGTAAGTTAGTATCTATTATTATCACTATGTCTATCAAACAATCCTCCCTTTCCATGTTGGGATGATGAGTTGATGATATATTATGTACCCTTCTTTGTCTGCTTAAGCTATATGCCATAGCTGCATGCATTTTTATTACTATTTGTATGAATCAGAATAAATTGTTCTCCCTGTTCTTACCACAATTCAGATTGAAAGTGTGTCATGGTATCTAACATGTGTCGAAACTTGACACTGACACGTGAGTTAATAATCATTACTTCTATTTTCTTAAAATATTAATGACATGTTTTTGTCAGTGTCAGTGGTTCATATGTATGTGTTGACCATATTACATTTGGCATGTCCATGGCAAGGTTAGAGAATTAACAAACATGAACAGTTTATTGCTTTTCCTGTAAATTAATTAACCAAATATGGTAGTTGGATAGGATAAAATCATGTGATCATTCTGGATTTATTTACATTATTACAAGTACTAATTAATATAGCTTATGAAATATTGCAGTTTATGTGAAAGGATGAGAGTATAGTACTAAATAACTTGTGGATGAATTTTCTGATGGTATATTATTATCATTGTTACTATTTTTTTTTTTGACAAAATATTATATATCACTATCAATCTTTAATACTATTGAAAATGTTAATTAGGAGAATTATTTGAACTAGTTTCCAAATGAAACTTTTACTCAAGACCATTTGTTTGTAGTGGGAAAAAGCTAATTAGGTGAGGTGATACACTTTTTCAACATAAAGCAAAATTAAGGACATAGATCTGTTATTTTCTCCAATACTTAGTTCTTATCTCCAACACTTTACTTGAGGATAAGCATGATAATTCCATAATCAACTTTACCATCCATTGTCCATTATCTAATTAATTAATTCATTATCCATTATTAAAGATAATTAAACATGGGTTAGAGTCCAAGTGTCCCACCTGGAGGAAAATGATGTGCACCAACAAACAAAAGGAAAAGAGGGTATAATATTAATTACTTTGCCTATCATTAAGGGAATAGAGGCTTATGAGTCATCAAGGGAAATAATGACAAACTAAACATGACAACTATTTTGTTTGATTAGAACAAGGGAGAATTCAATCAACACTTAATAAAATCCATAATCCAATATAAAGGTCCAAAATTGTGATCAAGGACTAAGTTTTTAACATTTTGATTATTGCATTTATTTGTTTTAACTTCAAGTGGCAAACATGAAATGGATATGCCACACATAAGAGGTTTATGTGATATTTGAAAAGCAATCACAATGCCTAATGATCACGATTGGATGGTTCAAATATGAGTTCTCGATTAGTGAAATCGCGATATAATCTTTACGATTTTGTTCCAACATTTTAGATCGGTTGGCTGCAATAACGATATAAATTATTGATTGCGGTTAATACAAGTTTGTGACATTTTTACCTAGTTTAGGAAGCAAATTGTTGTTTTTTCTTGGATACTACCTATGTTGGTCAAGCATAGTCTTTTGCTCCATTTTATATTTTTTGGAGGTGTCAAGAAATTCTATGACAAAAAGATTTTATCACGTTTTTTCAACACAAGTCTCAATCTTGATCGCATAAAAGTGGATCCCATACAAAAGACATGGACCTAAAGAAAAATAAAAGTATAGTGAAAGATACAAATCAACTTTCTTTGTTGAGAAAGCAAAGATAAAAAGAAAGGAAATGCCAAAAGATGAACTTTATATCACTTTCATTTTTATATTGTCCAAGATATATGGACATAAAATACAAGGTTTTGGCTTAGCATATCAACAATACAACACCCACCATTCATTGTTTGGTCAAAGCATCAATAGTGACATATCTTTGAACTGATATTTTTTCTTCCAAAAATACCTATAACCACTGGCATCATTCTCATTGATCAAAGAAACTCAACATAGAACTAACAAGCTAACTCAATTGGGAGAACAAATAAACTTAACATAAACAAATATTACCACCGTGGAAGAGTTCAAAATTAAAATGAAGCTAGCCTGGGACTGTAAATTATTTTAAAAATACTAATAACCACATGAAAAGTAAAAAAAAATCAATTTTAAACAAAATCTATAAAAAAAACATGGTGTCTCAAATGTTATTTCAATTGAATGGAGCAATTCCTTTAAGACTAACAATGTTGTAATGTAAACTCAAAAAATTACAATATGTGTGATAGACAAAAATGTTAATATTACATTTGCCACTAGATTAATGCTACAAGTTAGTCAGAAAACAATAATTACCTCAAAGTATCTGTCTGTCTAAGGGTTAAGCTGCAAGGATTGTGTGTGGAACCTTAACTGAATATCTAAATCTAAATGGATCAATGATGCATATTTTTATGAAAATAAAGGAAAATGGAACAATAATGTATCATAGTTTACACCACTTAAAAAAATCAAGATCAGAAACAGAAGTTCCCATTTCGTGTAACATCCCTCTCTTCAAGGCCTTTTAGAAATGATTTCATAGCTAAATGTTCAGAGGCGTATGTCATGAACGATGTTAATATTATGCCCCCAACAATCATCAAACCAAACCTGTTAGAAATATAAATGAAATTATAAGTGTAAATTTGAAGAGAAATATTTGACGTATGTATGACAGTGTGCAAGCACATGTGACATTTAAAGTGAGAGAGTTCAATGTCAGATGGAGGAGTGAATCATAATCATTAGGTCATAACTACAAAAGGAAATATAGTTAAATCAACTTCAAGGTGAATGCATAACAATCAAGAAAGATTTTCGGCAGGTTCTAAACTACAGTAGAAGACAGACAGAAAAAACCTCCTGATACCATTATGTTGCTCTTTCCAGAAATACACACTTTTATGTTCAGTATTTAGTTTACTTTTTTTTTTGAGCAAAGTATTTAGTTTACTTTTTCCTCCCTTGAAAAATGCAAAAGCAAAGCTATCAAAGCCCCTAATTGTTTTTAGCCGGATGTGGTAGCATGGTTGAATTAAGAAAATGTGGACCATATAAACAAAAAAAGACCAATTAAATGCTCAACAACCAAACAGTTGATATAGTTCCAGATCCCATCATCAGATGCATGTAATTTCAACTCAAAAGGTAAACGGCCAACAGGAGATCATAGTTCTTTTAAATTTGAATTTTGAAATTCAATAGTTGACAAAAGCCAATGGTAACAGAAACATACTAGAACTCTGAGAGCTATTTCAAACCAAAAATATGGAGAGTGAAATTTCACCTAAAATAAATATGATATCTATGCTAATAACTTGTAATGAAAATTACCGTAGAAACAAAGCGGTAATTCCAAATAGACAAGGCAAAGATGGAGCAACAATGGCCAAGAAGGCCATCCCTAATCCATAGAACCATGTAGCAGCATCACAAGATGATACCTGACGCTGATGGCCTGTGAAAACAAATGACATAAAATTAATGAATTAAAAAGAAGGAATAAGGATCTCGAGGACACAGTTAAATGAAAAACCCATCACTCAAAATAAGCTCTATATCTAGAGAATATACCTTTTCCTGAATCTTCATCAAAAGATTCAGGTTGAGACAATAAGGAAGGAACCCGTGATGCTGTGATCTTTCCCCAATGATTAATCAAATTGAGATAGCATCCAAATAATATAAAGAAGATTGTGAATACCCACTCATACATCAAAATCAAACCAGTCCACGGAGTCACTTGACGAGGTACTATCATGAGAGTTAGTCCAAGAGACACCACTGCCGCCATAAAACAGACACAAACAGAAACACCACCCAAATATTTGGGCACCTTGTACTGAGTACCATTTAAGAGCTGGTCAATATCATAAAGAATATTTTCAGTATCTTAAAAATATATGAAAAGTATGCATATCCAATATCCAACCACAGGATTTGCATCCTCTTGTGCAAGACCTTCAATGACTCATTCATCTGATGAAAAAGGTACAGAGATTGAGAATTTTTGGTGCCACTCTATGTTGAGGATTGTATCAATCTCCTTTATCAAATGAACTGTTTGTGCAAGCCTCATATAAGAGAATTCAAATCCCAAAACTAGAAGATAAAGAAGAAAAAAACTGACCTGATGGGTGGAACTGGCTGTAGGAGTAGACATGCCAGTATAAGAAAGTGGGCCACCTGATTTAATCCTATAATAAAGGTGTCTGACATGATCACATAGTGAGCCTCTACAGCAGGAACCGAAGTACCCTCGATTCTACAGAAATACAATATTATGAGAATTATGTGAATTATTGATACTTTTAGAATAATATTAGTCCATGATAGCTGACCTTTAGAAATGAACGATAACAGCAGAAGAGTACAGCACAAAGTGGTAGAAGAAAAAGAAACTTCACACGAAAATCATCTCTAGGATTTCGGCCCCCTTTGGTTCCAGGAAGGGATTCCGGCAACTGTTCCCGTACATTCTACAACCCCAACAATGAAAGTAAGAAATAAATAAGTCAAGCCATAATATGTTTGTCAACTTGACAATATGATTACTTAAACAGTATATAGGCTTGAAAATTTGCTAAACACAACTTTTTCTGAGTTCTGACATTTCAATAGAATAGGATAATAAGTTGCACAAATACCTGCCAAACATCAACAGGCTTCAAAAGCCAAGATGTCCACCAGTCCCAAGGTTTAAGAGGACCTAGAGTATAATGAATCACACGAAGTTCTTTCTCATCCACCATCCACTGGATAAGTCACTATACATGTTAGATGATTGCACTGGAACACTAGGAAAATTAAATGCATATGTTTGGTATGTATAAAAGTGTATGAACTCTGAAATATTCTTGCAGCTAACTCGGGCTATGACAAAAAAAAAGAGAGAAAGATTCAGAGTTGCTCAATTTCGTATTAAAATCGTGTTGGATCATTCATCCATCTCTCACCACTCTAATGCCATAAAGAACATTTTGAATCAATTGGAAAAGGTTTCCAACACATGCAGGCTAAAACGACACTTTTTAGGAGGAAGTAAAGCAAGATGAAAAAAGAAAAGTGCTGATTCTAACTGTTTAGTTGCCAGCAGTATAATTTGAATCCAATAACAGCACTAATGAATTCCTTTATTATTATTACCATCACCATAATGCCATGGCTGGTAAAGAGCTGTTTCAACATTACTACAATTTCTACCATAAGTAACCAAAACAAAGAGAAACCATCTGAACACAAATGAAATTTTTGTCATTTTAACGGTGGCAATTCCACCCCTCATAGTCATTGAGTCCATCTACATCCAATTGTTGAGATTTTTTTTCCTTCCTATAGACGACAAACAGCAAGCATGCAGGACTCTTACAAACAAGTCAGACAATATATGGCAACTTGCTTTAATAGGCATCCATACGAACTCAAAACTTAAATAAGATCAGGCGTGATTAAGTTCAAAAGAGAAGACACAGAAGGCAAGATTAAGTTCAAAAGAGAAGACACATAAGGCATGAGGAATTTCCCTTAGTTACTTAGAAGGAAAGAACCATTCTCTTATTACCTATATTCCAGTACCTTGTTAGCCAGCATGTAAAGACCAACATCTGCATTATAAAGTGTGGAAAGTCGTTCCATTTCAGGAACTTGTCTATTATCCAAAATATCCGGGCTCAAATTTGGCTCAAAAACACGTGCATTGGGAAATCCAGAGTAATATGAATTAAGAAATCCCTGATCCCCTGTCAAAGAAGGAAGAACCAATTGTTCTCAGACCAATCAGGGTCAAATAAAGGAAAATCATATTATATAAACAAAAACATCATCACCCAATATCAGTATGCAAAATTTACCGTACCACCAGTGTAAGACGGCAGAGTTTTGACTTTGCTCATCATGTCATTAAAAAGGGTTGTAGATGGTTCCACCACCATGACTCCTGAATTCAACCTCTCAGAATGCTTCAAATTAGCACAAAATTTTCCACACTTGAAAAGCTCTTCAATGTTTCTAACAACAATAGTATCCGCATCAAGGTATACAACTGCACATATATATATAATCAACATGATCACATTGTAAATCCAAGAACTTACATTCCCATTTGAAAAGCAACAACCTAAATAGAAAACTATACAACCCATTTACTTTACAAAAACAAGTTTTATTTTAATTTTCTAAAATTTATGTTAATTTTACTTGCTAATAAAGAGATAAGAGACTCCAGAATTGAACAGCTGTTTCCATTTCTCGAAACAATGAAAATGCCAAAAGAATTATTTTCAATATTTATAAAAATGCACCATCCTTAACTAGTTTCATCTTCTCTCAATCACAATGATTCACTTCAAGAGTCTCTCGTCAAGTTAAAACGAACACGCATTTCACACAAAGTAAACACTACCTTAATGTGTGATTGTGTCTTCATTGGCGCAGACACTCCTCTAGTTAGGCATGTCCAACACTGACACGACACCAACACTTACAATTACATTGAATTCTATCTTTTTTATTTAAAATTATCCTTGTCGACGTGTCAGTGTCCATGTCAGTGTCCGTGCTTCATAGGTCTTCAATAACTTGCATAAAAAGATACAGAAAAGAAAAAAAAAGTACCTTTCTTATAATGAGTCATGTTAAATATTTTAAGCTTGGTATAAACACCCCAAAATCTCTTTGGACGAACTTGATTAGGATTTTCCAATAAACTAATTTTCTCAACTATCCACCCATCAGCCTAAAAAACACACAGAAACAAATAAATTCATAAACCCTAATTAGTAATAATCACTACCATACATACTAATAATAAATTAGGTTAACAATGCTAAAAATGAAATAAAATGGAAAAGTAATGAAATTGAAAGAACCTTGAGGAGATGATTAGCATAATTGGAAACACCATCAGAGACTAAAGCAACCATATCTTCGTTAGATCGAGTATCACGAATGGATTTACCAAGAACCCTAACGCCTAACAAGAATTCATCTCCGTATAACAAACTCGCGTATGCTACGTCGCTTCTCTTTGAATCAGATCCCAATGGCAATGCGGTAACTATTATTATGAAGCATAAACATGATGCTTTCATTGTTAGTTAAGAGAAATTGATTTGTGAAAATTGAAAATAGTGTTTGTTGAGAGAAATTGATTGAAGTGGTTTCTGAACTGAAACTGAACTCAATGGAACGTAGAACATACTTTCTGATTCTGTGTGGTCGTGTGTAGCGTAGCACATGGGATAAACTGATGAATCATGTTCATGTTACATTACATCGTGGCCGTTGAGAAAGATAAATACATACATTTAAAAATATACATTTTACAACATCTGATAATTTATGTTATTTCTGTTAAATGTTATGTTATACTCCCTCCGTCTTAAAGTATTAAAGAAAATTTATCAATAAAAGTTGATGTATGTTAAGAATTTGGTCTAGATATATTAATTTTTATTGATCAACTTTCTCTTATATTTTGGGATGGAGTAGTATATACATATGACTATTATTTTTTGACATAAAATTGTAGTTGGCTCAGTGGTTGTGCTCGTAGTCTGTGATGTAAATGGTAGCAATTTGAATGATACTTTTTTATAAAAGGATATTGAATCTGTTTGGCAAAAAATAGCGGATAGCTTATAAGCTAGTTTATAGCGGATGAGCTTATAGCTGATAGCTGATAAGTTAACTGGTTGAATTTGTAGTGTTTGGTAAAATTAGCGGTTGAAGTGACTTATTGATATGAAATGACATTTAAAATTAATATTTAACTATTTTTAAGTAAGATGATAGGGGTAAAATTGGAAGAAAAAGTAATAAGCTAATAAGCTAATTGAATTAGCTTAGCAAAATAAGCTATAAGCTCTTGTAAATAAGTGGTTACCAAACAGGACTTATTTTTCTTAATAAACTATAAGCTATAAGCTCATTTGTGTGTGTTGCCAAACAGCCCATTATCTTCATCGGATGGAACAGACCCCAGGAGGGATGGATAAAACTCAATTGTAATGACACGCACAAAAGTTCAATTAATCTCTCAGGTTGTTGTGGCCTTCTCCACGATAGTAATTGCGCTTGTCTACACCCGCAAAATTGGAGATTGTGATGTGCTCCATACTGAAATGTGGGGTATGTATATCGGTATGGATTTTGCTCGAAGACATGAGTTACTCATCTTTAAATTGATAGTGATTCAAGATGGTGGTCGACTTGGTTATAGAAAAATGCAACATTAATGAAAATATTCCCACCTTGATTCCGTGTATCTCTGATCTAAAGAACATGAACTAACAAATGTAGATTAATCATACTTGGCGTGAAGGAAATAGATTAGCAGATTGACTAGTTAACTTCAGTCTTATTTTAAACTCTTTTGACTTATATACTTCGCAATGTTTGTTTAACTATGTAATTTTTTTTCTTTTTCTTTGGTTTTTCCCTCTTTTGCAATAAAAATATACTAGTATTAATTTATTGTAACCCAAAAAAAAAATTAATTTTTTACCATTAAACATTTTTAGGACGGTATAACTTTTGGTTTTTGACACAACATGGTATAACTTTTACAAGTTAATTTTGATACTAATTGACTATCAAAAAAAAAAAAAAAAATTTGCTACTAATTGATTTACTAAAAAATTAATCAATCTTATTAATTGTAGTATTTAATATTTATTTTTGTGTTATTTAATATTATAAAAACCAATTACACTTAAAAAGTCTCTAATTTCGTTGTTATTAGTTTTTAAAGAGTCTCATTTCAAATATCGCTTTAAGCTTCTAAATTAATTGAATTGTCCCTTAAGCAAGACATAGAGTTGTAATTTCTTGAAGCCTAGCAAAGAAGTTGTTATCTCTTGCTTGAGCCACTTGCAATTATCTATACATGCCTGCAAAAAGAATTACGAATCTTAATTATTTTTAGGACTTTACAAGCCCATTCCACTTAATTGCTAGCAAAACTTTCTGCCCACATTCATTTCAAATGTGTTTTTTTTAGTTGAAAATCAAACAATTTGATTAGAAAATGAAAATAGCATAGTTTCATTATAGACAAAAATGTTAAATTTGGAGTGGGATCATTTCTAGAACTAATTAAGCACTTAGACAAAGAAACTAAATCATGATAAACATGATTTTGAGGTCTATTCATTGCATTAACCTTAATGCCCTCCCAAAGGTTATTCCATGATTAAATTATAAGTACTATTGTTTGGCTTTCAAAAGTCCAAGGAATGATATTGTAGCAAATGATTTTTCATATCATCGAATATCTTGCTAGTGATGAACGTGACCTTTCTGCCCCGTTGAACAACTCCTACCATATCAATTATGGAATTTTTTTTCGAGGTAGAGTGGCGGTAAGAAAAGTGAATAAGTTGGTGTATTATAGTTTGAATTTTGACTCTTACATATTATATGACTGAACTAAATTCACAATGATACAAATATTTTAGTTATCTCACATAGTTATCTTGAAGCGTAAATTATCAAGTTTTTAGAATATACACAATGTCAATAAAATAAAAGTTTTTAGAGTACACAAAAGCTTTAAACCTGACGTTCTTATTTTTTTTTTTTTTTTTTTGTTGAAGGGGTGTTGCGAATTAACTTAAATATTTAATTCCTAAATTAACTCTCAATCAGGATATATATTGGACTCAACCAGTTAATAAACTTCACAGATTTTGGGAGAATTCGGATTCTATTTCTAGATGAAATAGTTTTTTAACCAAGTTTACTTAAGGCTGAAGTGGACTACTAGGACTTTTCCCAGAAAGATATTTTGTGAAATATAATTATATATATTTTGTTAGATTGATTAAAAAAGTTAATTACTATCAACTAAACTTATTATTAATAATCATAGAGTATGATTGTTAGTAAGGACATCACACATTTTGTGTATGAGACCGGAATTCGAATTTTGGTAGACCCATGTATTCATTTTAGAGGTGAAATTCTAACTACTAGATTATTTGAAAAAAAATAATAATTATGATAAGAGTATGCAATAATATTTTACCAAGACTTATGTTATAAACTATAAGCAAGTAGCTCTCTTCATTCCTCAAAAGGTACATACTGTCACCAAGTCAAAACGCTCTAAGACAATTAAAAAAAAAATAGCTTGTTTCAATTTATTATGTGTGTATATAAGACTTTATATTATTGTGTGTTGTGCACATTCTATCCATTCCTTGTTCTATCTATCTTTTCTCAAAATATGAATTTGATAGAGCTATGGCTTTTGAGTTCTCATCAAGTTGATTTCAAAGAGAAATATCATCCACAGTTGATATAATTATAATACCTGTTTTTTTTCTTATACTTGCCACTTATTGTATATTTAGAATCATGGTAGATTTATTGAAATATGCATTTGATATAAAGATAATTACAAAAATGAAACAAGGCAGGTAAAGGAAAATGAGGGATCATGCACACGGCAAGTCAATCTCTTGGCTCTATATACTTTTTTATCTCAAAATATAAAGAAAAATTGGTCAAATAAAGTTGATGTATGTATTTAGCTAATTTAACTAAATACATCAACTTTATTTTAACTAATTTTCTCTTATATTTTAGGACGGAAGGAGTATTTCACTCATTTATGTTTGTTTAACAATATGATGACATGTAGAGCTTAATTTCATTTTGAAATTAAATATGTTATGTATTTTATATTTTAGTTTTTTAGGCTTAGCCTTTTGGTGATGGGGATAATTCATTTGTATTTGTTTGTAAGGGCAATAGTTCTTTTGTTCCTAAATTTCAATCAATTGCTCGATCAATTTGTTGCTATTGCATCTTTCCACTATGCTGTTAGATTTGTTCTTGGTTAAATTAAATGATGTTTGAAATTGATTAGTTTAGTTGACAATTGCTGTTAAAAAAAAAAAGTTTAGTTGACAATTGACATTATTATTTGCTTTACCTTTTAGTTTTGTTGGTTTTTGAACAAGAGGTTCAAACTCATTACATAATCATTATTAAGGAAAATGGTGTTCTACATTGTAACTTTAGAAGGTTATGCTCTTATTATAAACTCATAATGGAGTGAAAATTCAAAATTCATTCAAACTCTCAAAACAAAATTATAAGATTATATTTTTTTAATATATAGACGAAATAATAAATCATTTAAAACTTATACACATGAAGTAGAGAAATTAGAATCCAAACTTCAATCATAAACATTCAATCAACAATTTTGATATTTTATATCATCAACTAAAATTTCTATACAAATTACATGACTATTTTAAACAAAAATTGTCATCAATTTCTTTCTTGTTTCAAATGTATCCCCCATCATATCCCCCATCATGGGCTAAGGCAGTAAGGCCTATATTATACAACTTGCACAATTTCTAATGTTATTTGCATTTAATTAGTCCATGTAACTCCAACCTTATTATAGAATTAAACCAACCTAAAAAAATAAAATCTTAAAAGATAAAAGGAAATAATTTTCGTGAGCATAACTCAGTTTGGTATTATAATTGGAACACATAATTCTTCCCTTATTCATCATCTTAGAATTAAGAGTTTGACTTAATTCATCTCTACAAAACTTGATTGAAAGTTTGGCACATAGATAGAAATTGTGGGTGATTCGATAGTAGAAATATGATAGTAGACTATTAGAAATAATATAACCATTAATATAACTCTTTTTAACTGTTTAAGTTTAGCTTAAGCTTTTAAGGTAATTGACCACTTAACATAGTATTAGAGTCTCTATGACCCAATAGTCACAGGTTCGATCTCTCTTTCCCACACTTTCTAATTAAAAATTGGAATTTAAAAAAATATATGGTGGTCGGACCTATACACTATCCACACTTCAAGCTCAATGATTTTGTGTAAGAAAACACATTAAAAATAATATAATCATTGATATGACATTTCTTAATAACTTAAACTTTTAAAACAATCGATTATTTGACACACAAACGACTCAATAAATCTTGAAAGAGATCAAACTCTAATATCATCTTACGGTTTGAATTTTGTCTAACTCAACTTTACAAAATCGACTTTGTAACAATGAGTTAAACTTGTTCAATCATATATCAAACGATAAATGGGTGTCTATTTCTTCCACAATGATGAATGGCGGTGGTGGACCCAAGTCCTAGTTATAGAGCCATGTGAAGAAGCTAATTTTTGAGGCTTTTATTGATTCCAAAATAGGAATAAAAATAGCATGAAGCAGTTTCCTTTTTCTTTTGGTGAATTAATTAAAGTACTACTAACTATTTAATTCCAATAATTAGGAATCTAAGTACCATTCCTCTTTCCCTTTAGGAACTTGCCCATTTCACATGCCTTCCACCCTTTCACTTTCATTATTTATCCCTCCAATTATTATTCTTTCATTGGAAAAACTAGAAGAATGTATGATACATTAATACTACTACTATGTTATCCCTTTTCATAAGTTTTTAGAATTTAATATATCTATGATAATTGTAATGAGCCAGATGTGCCCATGTGGTGACCACATTTGCTTTATGATAGGGAATGGGGCTTGGCATGGTAGGTACATACATGCAATGATTGATTGATTGTCACAAAACACATTCCCTAATAACATCCCCATTTTGCTTTAGCTCAAAGTTTCAACTTGTCTCTTGTTTCTCATGGAGGATATAATTTTATAATAGAGGAATGATTCTTTAACATACATATCAAAATTTTGGTGTTGATTGATTTTTGTTTGTATTTTTAAAATTTTTGTAGAAGAAATATGATATTTATATTTTGAAGTTCAATTTGTAATAACACAATAGTTTTTTTTTTTTGAGGTAATAACACAATAGTTAATTCTTCAAGTAACTTTCTTATATATCACTTTTTCTTCTATTTAGTCTCTATGTTAAATAAAACATTGAGTAATTTTTTTAGTACATGAAAACCAATCTTATTAGTAATTGTCGTTATTTTAATGACCACAATTTCACAATGACTACCTAAACAAACATTCTCTAAAGTGAACTATGTATGCACTTCTATCATGTTAAGTTGTTAACCACTTTTTCTAAGTGGTTATTAAAATATACTTATAAAACTCGAATATGTACCATACAATATTTTGCTTAAGTAGAAATGCATGTTATGTTATGTTAGTATGTGAGTACAACGTTCATTCATGATTTACACATCTTAAAACCTACCTTATATATCTTTGCAGATACTACAGGATTTAAATTGCATGCAGTCTAAACTATATCCAACCACGAAATTAGGAAAAATCTGATTGTGATCAATCAAGATCAGACAGTTTAAATTTAAAATAGTTTTAAATAATAAAAGTTAACTGTTTTAAATTTGAATCGTTTAATCTTAATCGAACGATCAGATCTCTCCTAATTGCATGCAATTTTGACTGTAGACAATTCGGATCCAAATACTACTTTGACAAATGAACCATCTAAAATTCAACCCATATAAAAAGCAAAAGTAAGAGTTAAATTACTCACTTGAGTTGGGTTGACCCTATCAATAATATCATAAGCATTTCAGAAACACATTCTGTGCATGTTATGATGTCTACAAGATTTATAATATGTCCAAATATTGACACTCATCAGTTCCACATGATTAGCTGGTTCAGATCCCAAGCACCCACGTATATCCAATAAATAACTATCCTTTAACTCATTATTAGTTAAGTTATCTATCACCAATTATCTTTAACTATAAGCTAATTATTTAAGCTAATTATCTGTCTCTAAGAATAGCTTCCTATAACTTTCATTCACTTTCATTTCTTTCTTTGTTCCCTGCTCTCAAAATATGCAACAAAATTAAGAGGAACAAACAAAGTTTCATAAGAGAACAAACAAAAACACCAAAAAATGCAAACTCATTTGTTTCTCTTCTTTTGTTACATTGGTGTCTCTCTTTTTTTCATTGAGGGAGCTCAAATTACAACAAATGATGAATTCTCAACACTTCTTTCCATCAAAGCTAGTCTCATTGATCCAATGAACCATCTCAAGGATTGGCAGCCATTGAGCAACGCGACGCGGTGGCAAAGTCGGCTTCATTGTAACTGGACTGGCATTGGTTGCAACTCTAAAGGCTTTGTTGAGAGTCTTGAACTCTACAACATGAACTTAAGTGGCATTGTTTCAAACCAAATTCAATCCCTTTCAAGTTTGTCTTATTTCAACATAAGTTGTAATAATTTTGCTTCAAGACTTCCAAAATCACTTTCTAACCTCACTTTTCTAAAGAGCTTTGATGTGAGCCAAAACTACTTCACTGGCAGCTTTCCGACCGGTTTCGGAAATGCTGCAGAGTTGAGATCAATCAATGCATCAAGCAATGAATTTTCAGGTCTTTTTCCTGAGGATATTGGAAATGCAACATTCCTCGAAAGCCTCGATTTTCGAGGAAACTACTTTGTAAGTCCAATTCCAAAGAGTTTTAGAAATTTGCAAAATCTTAAATTTCTAGGCCTTTCTGGTAATAACTTCACAGGGAAGATTCCTGAATATCTTGGTGAACTTAGTTCTTTAGAGACATTGATTATGGGATACAATGAATTTGAAGGTGAAATTCCTGCAGAGTTTGGAAACATGACAAATCTTCAATATCTTGATTTGGCAGTAGGAACTCTCAGTGGACAAATTCCACCTGAATTAGGTAAATTAAAGAAACTAACTACAATTTACTTATACCGAAACAAATTTACCGCAAAAATTCCGCCTCAACTTGGCAACATTGTGTCACTAGAATTTCTAGACCTCTCTGACAATCAGCTCACAGGCGAAATACCAGAAGAACTTGTGAAATTGGAAAACCTGCAGCTTTTGAATTTGATGAGCAATAAACTAATAGGTCATGTACCTGAGAAGCTTGGTGAATTGAAAAACTTAAAGGTTCTTGAGTTATGGAAAAATTCTTTAGAAGGTTCTTTGCCATTGAACCTTGGAAGAAATTCTCCTTTGCAATGGTTAGATGTGTCCTCTAACTCATTGTCTGGTGAGATTCCTCCAGGTTTGTGCACAACTGGCAATCTCACTAAACTAATCCTCTTCAACAATTCGTTCTCCGGTCCAATTCCAAGTGGACTATCAAATTGTTCGTCTTTGGTGCGTGTTCGGATTCAAAACAATCTTCTTTCCGGAACTATTCCGGTTGGATTTGGCAATCTTCTAAGCCTTCAACGACTGGAGTTGGCAAGGAACAACCTCACCGGACAAATTCCTATTGATATTACCTCTTCCACATCACTTTCCTTCATTGATGTATCTTGGAACCTCCTTGAGTCATCTTTACCTTCAGAAATTCTTTCTATTCCAACCCTTCAAACTTTCATTGCCTCTCACAACAGCTTCGGAGGAACTATCCCAGATGAGTTCCAAGGTTGTCCATCTCTCTCTGTGCTTGATCTTTCAAATGCAAATATCTCCGGCACAATCCCGGAGAGTATAGCTTCTTGTCAAAAACTAGTCAACCTTAACCTTAGAAACAATCATTTGACAGGTGGAATACCAAAATCAATCACAAACATGCCAACCTTATCAGTTCTTGATCTGTCCAACAATTCACTTACCGGTCGGATACCTGAAAACTTCGGAAGCTCCCCGGCTCTCGAAACAATGAATTTGTCCTATAACAAACTGGAAGGGCCAGTACCCTCAAATGGGATTCTACTGACCATGAATCCTAATGATTTTATCGGCAACACCGGTCTTTGCGGAGGCATTCTCCCTCCATGTTCTCATAGTTTGACCGCGACAAGACACAAAAGAAGCTCACACATTAGCCACATTGTGATTGGTTTTATGACCGGCACTTTGGTTATTTTATCTCTTGGTGCAGCATATTTTGGAGGCAAATGGTTATACAATAGATGTTATTTGTATAACAGCTCCATCCATGATTGGTTCAAACATAGTAATGAAGATTGGCCTTGGAGGTTAGTAGCATTCCAAAGAATCGGTTTCACAAGTAATGAGATACTAACTTGTATAAAGGAATCAAATGTCATAGGCATGGGTGGTGCTGGTATTGTTTACAAAGCTGAAATCAATAAACCTCAGATAACAGTAGCAGTGAAGAAACTATGGAGATCAAGCACAGACATAGAAAATGGTGGAAATGATGTATTAAGAGAAGTGGAACTTCTGGGAAGATTAAGGCATAGGAATATTGTGAGGCTATTAGGTTATGTTCACAATGAAAGAGATGTGATAATGGTTTATGAGTACATGCCTAATGGAAACCTTGGAACAGCACTGCATGGTGAACAATCTGAAAGGTTACTTGTAGATTGGGTCTCAAGGTATAACATAGCTCTTGGTGTTGCACAAGGGATGAACTACCTACACCATGATTGTCATCCATCAGTTATTCACAGGGATATCAAGTCTAATAACATACTCCTTGACGCAAATTTGGAGGCAAGGATAGCAGATTTCGGGTTGGCCAGGATGATGATTCAAAAGAATGAGACTGTTACAATGGTGGCTGGATCTTATGGTTATATTGCACCAGGTTAGTTAACTTAGTACTTAGTATTCACTAGAATTTTTACATATTTGTTATGATACTGAACACGGTGAAATTTGAACAAACTGTTAATAATGAGAGAGGTCATAAATGATTAACATCTTTGTTTTGTTTTAGAATATGGATACACTTTGAAGGTTGATGAGAAGATTGACATATACAGCTATGGAGTGGTACTTTTGGAGCTGGTAACTGGTAAAATGCCATTAGACCCTACATTTGAAGAAGCTGTTGATATAGTTGAATGGATACAAAAGAAGAGAAACAATAAAGTCTTGTTAGAAGCACTAGATCCCACCATAGCTGGTCAGTGCAAACATGTTCAAGAAGAGATGCTTCTTGTTCTCCGAATTGCACTTCTATGTACTGCAAAGCTTCCCAAGGAAAGACCATCCATGAGAGACATTATTACAATGCTTGGAGAGGCGAAGCCGAGAAGGAAAAGTGTGTGCGGTAATGGAAGACAAGAGAGTAGCATGGAAAAGGGAACAATCTTTACCACGTCCCCGGTAGCAATTCTTTGGTAGCACCATGTTGTTTAGTTTAATATGTCGACTTCCCTTGGCCTCAAAATTTAGCTGTAACCTTTGCTTAATACCAATTATTTTAGCAGATAGTAAATACATGTATTTTGATAAGGTTTTTGTTTCTTATTTTCTATTTTACAGAAGAAATTGATATTTCAGAACCGTACATAAAGACTGTATAGATTCCCAATAATGTCATTTTAATTTAAAGCATTGTCTTCTAACTCTGCAAAATCATTTTTAGCATATGCAGACATTTTCTTCAGCTGGTTTCCACTGTCAATTCGAAGGCTTCTCTTTCACAACTGGCCATTGTTTCCATCCTTTCCAAACTCAGAATTCAATCTATAGTAATTCTGTCAAGTTTGAAATGTTATAGAAGTTTCTAAATTAAGGAAGAAAATTGTATATCTACATATATTTTTCCACACATTGAATGTGTCAATTTGGGTTTCTTTAAGTGAATCCAAATAATACAAAATAAATGCAACCCCAACCATTACATATAGCCCTAGGCATGTTCATAACCAAACTAGAATATGATATCAATTTGTTCGAACAGAACTGAACTTTTCACGATTCAAACTGAACTCATTATCCAGTTCAGTGGACTAGGTTTTATATTTTTTTAACTGAACCAATTTTACATTGATAGAACTGAGTTGTCTATCTATGCAAAACCAAACTGAACCTTGATCCTAGTTCATGGGATGAGGTAATTTTCCAGCACCAATTTGGTTTCCAGTTTGGTTTGGTTTTCTCTGAACTTTGAACAGGCCTTACTCTGCAGATATTTGTAGTCAAAGTAATAATGAAATGATAACCAAGTTTTTATGTAAAATAAAATGTTCAAAAACTATAATAAGATGAATTTAAGTTACAATTCTAAGGAAAAGTTGTTGCCTGTTGGGATATCGCTCGTTCTTCTTATCCCAAGGAACATAGGCATGATAACCATATAAATGTTACATTATAAATAAACTATACATGGATATCCAAGTACAACCCCCACCCCCTCCCAAAAAATACAAAAAAAAAAAAAACTAAATATCACCTCGAAATGTACAGCTAACTGCCAATAGACTTATCTATGATGCTAGCAAAGCACCTCCTGACACGTTTCCTCTTTCAAGGAGGCTGCCGGACGTTGGCTGGAAAACAGTAACGGAAATAGTGAGATTGGTCACAGATAGATGTACTGAGTGATTGGGATAATTTGAATTATGCATGTAAAAACGGCCATTAGATAGAAGCATCACAGTATATGTGTGTCAGTTTGCAAACGCAGGTTGACATGTAAATTGTAATGCAATCCATAAAAACTTGGAAGAAGTAAAACATTGGCTCCCCTTATGTGAGAAGGTAAATTAAAAAAGAAGCATGTACTCCAATAAGATTGCCAGAATAATTGGAAGATCCAGAGACGCGGTATAATTCTCAAAAACGTATTTTGAGATTTTATTCTCCTAGACAAGACTAAATTCTCTAAAACCTTATTTAAACATAATAATCATATACCTCACTAGCTTCAACTTCCAGAAGAGTAAATGGCTCTTTCTCCCTGATTCCACCATTACCTTCAGTAATTCTTTGTAAATCCTGCTAGAGGGTGAGAATCAAGTTACGAAGAACAGAGAAATAATTTTTTCATATCCAATATAAAACAGATAGCAAAAGAACCATGTGGGGGAACACAGTAGGTGGGACTATCCTTACTTGGACAACAACAAATGAGGTCACTGGACTTATAATTAAATGTAATACTAGGATATGATACTGCTACTCTAGTATTCCAAGCAAGAGAAGAATGTAATTTCAAATGAACTTTTATCAAGAAATTCTGTGAAATTTGGAGATGACTATACAAATCAGGCCGGCTAAGTTCATTAAACAAAGTACCTAGTGTAAATCAAAATATTCTGACTAAATAGACAAGAATATCTCACAGAATAAAGAATACAAGGACTAATTAATACTCCCAGCCCCAGGGCACCAAAATATAAACAAATTTTATTTAGCGAAAGATAAGATCAAAACAAAATACCATACCGTATTTGCAAGCCCCAGAAATGGATTTCAAAACAGGATAAGAGAATGCAAAAGCAGATGAGACAAAGAGATTAGGTGTCTGTGTGGGTAAGACTTAGTATTACATGTGCACCTAAATGTTTAAGAAAAGTAGCAAAGCAAGTAGACAAAATACCAAACTCGGCATCTCAGACACTAATAATGTACCTTTGCGGTCAAAATTTCAAATTCAAGTAACTCATCTACAATCTTTTCTAGTACCAGACGATTTCTCTGCAGCATTTCTCTTGCTTTGACATATGCCAAATCAAACATCTAGGAACATCACAAGAAATCATGTTAGATGTTTTCTTGTAGAAGAAGATAAATGTTTACTAAAATATGGCTACCTTTTCAACTTTAGCTGCCATCACATATTCATGGTCGCCTGCCATGCTTAATGTAGAAACCTATGACAGCAAACATAAAGAGCCACACATTTAGAATATGCTCAAATGCAAACATAAAGAGCCACACATTATAATATGCTCAAATATTAACATTAAATAACTGAAGACAATAAACATTGTGTCTTTATTATGCAGATGTACCTAAAATACCCTTCGAATATGTGTATAGTTAATCTTGACTTTTCATATTTCAAGAATGTAGTGGTTATTAATTAGGAGTTTATTTGGAAAAGAAGCAATAAATGTATCTAGTAATTTGAAAAGTGACTTATAATTAGGGACAATTTTTTTGTCAAATGGGTGCTTATATTTAGGGACAAAGGCGGTAACATTTACTATTAGGATTAGAACTTGCAACTCAAATCTATAGCATTTATTTTACATAGTATTATAAATAGTGGTGACTAGCTTGATTGAGACACAGAAATAACAAATTCAACACCACACAACCTATATGCATAACAACCAAATCAGTAACAGTTGGGAAGCATGTAAGAAAGGTTTATACCGCATTACTACAGTAATAAATTGCAGGACTATCATCAGGTCCCCATCCATATTGAATGACCATTCGTGTAGCTATCTGTTATAAAAAAACCGATCAGAGATTTCATAGTCACAATCACAAAATTTTTTAATAAGTAAAAATATCATTTTCAAAGCAATTAAATGAAAACAAGCAAATATTTGAGTTGCACCAAGTAAAATATCAGCCAACCTCTTGTGCCTGCTGTATCTCAGATTGAGACAGTAAGTTTTCTTCCCCAAAAGGAAGTAACATTTGGGATGCAACATAAGAACCAAAACAAAATACAAGCTTCTTTTCAAGATATGATCTTGATTCTAGATTCCCGTTGATGTAACCCTCATTTCTTACTTTTGAGATCTTTGTACATCCAATTCCCTGTATAAGAAAATATTACAACCTACCCATTAGTCAAGGGAACATGTCTTTTTTTTGCTAATAAAAGACTTGGTTATAATTTCTGTAGAAAGTACTGGGGAAAATACTTTCATGTCTATTATTGCAGTCTAGGGCTGTTTATATAGGACAAATTACAATATCTGCAGTCCCAGTAATTAAGACTACTAATGGAAGGAAATAAGTATGAATAAGATTAAAATAAAATCAAACAACATATAGTAAAGTAAAATAAAATAAAATCAAAGAAAAGAAAAGAAAAGAGAATCTGCTGTGATTCTCCTATTGAAAAATTATTGCATTTCTTGTTCATCTAGGAAGTAGAGCAATATTGAAAAGTTGTCATTAGTGTATTTTCATATATATTATTAACATTTAATACAGGCCCTGGTTTCTTGTAGAGTAGTGCAAAACATCAAATGATAGTCCTACATATAGATTAGACAGTAGACAAAAGTTAAAATAAATATACGAATTTTCTGAAAGCTACAGCACATAATTTTCAGCAATCAAGCGGAGCATTGGAAGGTTATGCATAGCAGGCCAGGAATGAATAGGACAAACCTGCCAAGATTGAGGTTCAAGCCAGAGATTATCAACAACATCAAAATTTGGTAATAAAAGAGCAATAAGACCACGACCAGCAGCCCAGACAGCATGTGGAAATTTAGTTTCCCTCGTCCACTAACAACAAAGAAACTCAACCAGTTATTTTTGTTTTGGTAGCAACAGAAGTAACTTATATTGCAACTATGTTCAATTAAAAATGTAAGAAGAAAGTCAGTGATTACACGCGTTTGATCTGCTAAAAAATATGGGACTAGACAGTAAAACTCCAGATGTACTGATTTTAATACTTTGTGGGACTGGAAAAATTGGGGGACAAGGGACTAGACAACAACTCAAATTTTTGTCCCTCACTGAACCACAAGACAACTTTTTGTCCCAAGTAAAAGTCATCTAAAATACCAAAATAACATTTTGTCCATCAAACATAGTACAAGACAAAAAGTTGTTCAATATCTTAAAGTTGTTTTATCCAGTTCTTATCTTTTGCAAACCAAACGGACCCTAGAAGATCTTGTACAAGGCAAAGCTGTAAGTTAAACACATAATAGTTGCTTACATCAAGAGGAGGACTCAAAAGCTCTATTCCATTGCTTATCTGGCCATATGGTTCCATCAAATCAACAACATTTTGGAGATCTTCTTTTGTTAATGTCAATCCCAGGTGATTCACTAACATTTTGTTTAACTTCTTCACAATTTTGGTTTTCCTCAGCCATTGGGGCACCACAGAACTGAAAGTCTAAGCAAAGATAATAAGTAAACTATAGTTCATTTTCTGCACAAACTATATGAAAAAGATATATAAAACATGTTGCAAAAGAACAATAATGCAAGTATGCAACAGTGTTCTTCAATCAGCTTATTCATTAACTCTTGTTAAATGAAAATTTGCAAGGTTAACAGAAAAAAGTAATTTGACCAATAAAACACGTGAGTCGTTATCTCGTTGGTATATGAACAAATTTAAGAGACATTTCTTTTAATTGGAGAAAGCATAAATTTCATTCTTTTGTTGCATACAAGCAGTGGCGGAGCCACCATAGGGGCTGCCAGGGCACTAGCCCGGGTTCGGTCAAAAACTTTTGGTATTTTAGAGTTAGTTTAAGGTAAACTTGTAATGTTTAGGGATTAATTTAGGGCAAAATTAATATTGTTTTGTTCAAAATTGAGATTTTTCATTGTAAAACAATTTTTTTGATATTTTAGGGGTTAATTTAGGGTAAAATTGAGATTTTTAAGGATTAATTGTGTAAAACTGATAGTTTTCGTTCAAAACTAAGATTTTTATTTAAACTTAACATTTTGCCCGGGCTTCAAAAAAATTCTGGCTCCGCCACTGCATACAGGTCACAACACAAATTCAAGGGCTATTTTTCCAAGCATGAATACAAAGTAATATACAAACAAATATGAACAGTTCCCATATTAGTTATCAAATGAGGTGTCAGCTGGATTGATTTGTAAAGCGAACCTATTTGCAATTGGCACCACAAAAACCTAGAATCATGTCCAACTTTTAGCTAGGTAGAGGAGGGTTTGACTTTGGGGGAAAACAGAGAAAAACTCAACCCATGGTGATGAGCCCAATGATAAAAAAATCAATATTTTCCTATTTTATATTACTGCAAAAATGAAGTACTCAAATCTTACTGCAAAGAAACTACAGTAGCTCATTAGTTCATCTTTGTCAAGAACTTTGCTCCGGAAGGCACTTCCTTCTAAAGCCACGGGAACAAGTTTTAACTCAATAGGTCGTAATAGAGCCGTCTTGTCAGCAACCTGAAAATGAGTATCTTTTTGAGTCCGGAGGTAGGAGCAAACATTAATAGAAACCAGAAAACTAGTAAACAGCATATAAGGATTATATTTTGCCGGACTGGTCTATCTTTTATTAAGCAAGACTATAAAATGTCAATTATCAATTAGGAACCCAGCCAAGTTCTTCTGTTTCATCATTCTTAATTTCTTAGTGTCCTCCACTCTCATAATTGTGAGTACCACACAGCTGTTTAAGTAGAAAAACCATTTCCAATATGCACAGAGACTGGGTAGTCTCGCCGCATTCAATATTTCTCATGTTTTTTGTTGAATCTCACTTTTCTGTTGGTATCTTGTAATTTCCAGAGATGAACTTTTCATGTCGTCTGTTAAAAAATATGTATGTTTCTATTAAAAAAATTAAAAGAGAGATTGGTAATATTTGAAAAACCTTTTTCCAGTCTACATAATCAATAAGCTGATCATCCATGGTTTCTTTCGCTGCCGAGTACAATATGGTTTCTCTCTCTGTCTGTGTTGGTCTTAGAAGATGAAATATTCTATCCATGCGACCTGGCCTCTGCAAGGCCTCATCAATTTGGTTGAGATTTCTTGTAGTAGCCATCAAAACAACCCCATCTTGTTTCTCAAACCTACATATTATAACAAACAGTGCTTAACAAATGTTTAGATATGAGCATATCATCATTCTCAGTTAGCCAAAAGAACCCTAAATTATAGATACCCATCAAGTTCCACAAGCAATTGATTAATGAAAGCTTCGTGATCTTGATTTTCGGTGTTGATAAATTTGCCACGTACACCAGCAAACAGGTCAAAATCCTCCACGAACAGTATTACAGGAGCCTACATGTAGCTACAAACAAATCAGGAAAAGAGGAGCAAAATAATCTTGGACACGAGATTAACAAACTCATGCAATCAGCCTGGCATACATTCACTACATTGTGCATAAATGGAAAAACAAGTTTAGAGAAACAACAGGACAATAAACAAGGGAGAATTGATTTATATTCTAAATATTTGGCCACAGATCCAACCAGAAAAATAAAAGAAAAAACAAGTGAACACTGTTACGACATTATCATATACTTGTCTTACTTCCAAATAAATACATTTTATAATGTTTATTTCAAACTAGCAAATTTCCATTTTGATAACAAACTTTACATACATGATTTGAGATAGGAGCTAAAAAACTGAATATTTTATTATTATATCGAGATCAAACTGCCCTTGCCTAGGTTTTGACCCATTTCAGATTTTGAGGGGCAACCAAAGCATAAGTAGGACTCATCAATCATTGGACTAACTAGTTCCGTTCCAAAAGTACTGATACAAACATACATATACACATAATTTACATAACTATCAGAACACATAAATAACAAATAAATTGATCGAATTTTTTATCTCAATGCTTGGTAACAAGAAAAGCCAAATGAAGCCTACTAATACGAAGTAAATATTAACAGACATTTTCACAAAATATTTTCTACTCAATTATATATCTACTTCTGATTAATTAATTTAAAAAATAAATAAATTGGAAAGGGGAAAATTATTATTATTCATTAAAGTGGCATTAACGGTCATTTTACAACCATCCCCAATGAGATTTGAACTCTTTCACTTGAGGTTACAAAGTCCAACTTTTACTACTGAACCGACATCTAATGGGCAACTTCTGACTAGTTATGTATTTGATTCAAATAAAAGTACTGTAGAAATCTACACAATAAAATGTAAGAACTGAGAAGACTGCAACAATAGTAGATATTAAGGTGGTTTGAAGAGTATAACCAGATCTCTTGCTGTCTGAAACAATTCACGAACATTGGATGCACTTTGTCCAACCCACATCCCAGCCTCCAATTGGTGGGCCTTAATTTCAACAACAGGCACCTTAGCCTCGGCAGCTATAGCCAATGCTAGAGACGTCTTGCCGGTACCCCTCTCACCTACAATAAGAACACCCTGCAATATAAAAAGTTCCCAGGTGCAGATCTTAGCAGTTAATATAAACATCTGTAACCCGTAGTGCATTTAACAGTTGTTATATGATGAAAGGGTTTGGAAAGACATTCAACCATAAGTATACTTTGCCAGAAATTATTAGCATTGAGAATAGACTTGGCCTAACTCAGCCATAAAAGCTAACTCAAGGGGAAAGGATTGTCTAAGCCATTGTACGGAGCATTTTGACAATGCCTCTAGCCGATGTGGGATTTTACCACAGTCTCCAAACTTAGATCGGACACCCAGAGGGAGAACCTTGAGCGACGAGAGATATGTGGGTGGCCCAACATCAAGACTAGTATTTATGGACTCAAAACGGTGTGAAAATAAAGAGCTTAATGGAATTGATTAAAAGTAGGGAACCTCCGAATGAAATGGTATACAAGCTGTGTTGTTTTACATTTCAGTTTATCTTATATGAATAATAAAAAAATGATTAATTAATGAAATTCATTGGAAATCACAAGAAATGGCCGTTGTGAGTGAATGAAGCATACAACAAAGGATGGAAAAAGGTAACTCAATTTTTTCCTTTTTTAATTAGAGGAAAGTTGTAGGATGAAAGAAAACTTAAGAAGAAGAATTGACAATAAAATCCCATATATTTTCTTACTCTTAATGGAGCCAAACAAACAGGGTTTGCTTAAGCATTTTAAAACAAATTCTAAGTTTCTTTATCGGAGAAAAAAAAACACTGTGCATCAAACTACAAGGGGGCAGAGAGAATCTTAAAGTTGATAAAAAAAAATGTTTAGATCAGGATTTTCGTACTAAAATAAAGAAAAAGGACAATAATGCCTGGTCATATTGAAAAACCTTCGTACTAAATCATACCCGAGGTGCCCGAGCTCCCATTTCTTGAAATGCCCTTGGATTTTGCAAAAATGCCACAACTTCACTGATTTCCTCTTTAATAGAGTCGATGCTAGAAAAATTCTTCAGTGGTATCGGTGGTTTCTTCACCCTCTGTAGAACATTTATAAGTCTTACAGTTTTTCCTAGATAAATAGTAAACAGTACTAAAAACAGAGGATAATTCATTGCTGAGTTTTAACCTTCATGTGCTCAAAAGCTGTTTTTATGGGATCAGCACCATCCCTTCTCTTAATCCTCATGTGTCGCCATCTTTCTTGAAAGTAATACAACTGAAAAACAACAGCAAAAGTTATAATTATATCGTCTAATTATAAGTTGCATCATGGTCTCTTTAGATCTATCTACCTACCTATCTATAAATTATGTACATCATTCAACCTACAACAAGAAAAAGATGCATATAAATAAAAGCAGAAGCTACAAGCTACACTTTTAGCCCCACCCTTGATATCATTAGGTCGATCCTAAATGATTTTACAACTCTGACATGCCCCCCTCACACAAACGTTTTCTGAGTTGAAGCATGGACAAATGAATAGGCTTGTGATATTACATCTCTATTAGAAATAAAATACTCAAGAGAATAAGGCACCCTCTGTTAGAGCTGATCAGGTTGGGCCTTTGGTTCACATTGGGTCAAGTGAGCTCATAGGTGGAGAGTCTACTCTAGAAGGGGTAAGAGAGGAAAACGGGGATGATATCTAGTAGTTTGATGACGTGGAAGAGAGAAGCAAGGCTGTAACCATTTCTTCTTGTTATACGGAACGGCGGTGCGGGTTGAGAGAGTATCCGGAAGAAGCTACAGTTAGATACGAGTAGATAGGAGCAATGCTATGGGCAGATTATGGTTCTTTTTCCCCAATTCTGTAAGCATTCCATTGATTTGTTGTTTCAATAATACAGTCTCCATCATTATATATTTCCCTCTGTTTTCATAGCTGCTGTGTTAATTAGTTTGTATCATCCTCCAACAATACGCCAAAGAAAAAACACGACAAATAAAGGGAAAAAGTAAAACCCAGATTCTTATCAACATAAGTCAGAAGGCCTTTCGTCATGATACTGGAGAGGTTCTGAAATGATTCGAGAATCATGTGATGCCACCATAAGTAAAACCCATATTCTTATCAACATAAGTCACTGGGCCTTTTGGTATGATACTGGAGAGGTTCTGAGATGATACGAGAATCGTGAGATGCCACCAAAAGTAAAACCCATATTCTTATCAACATAAGTCAGTAGGCCTTTTATATTGTAAATTAGAAGGCTTTAATTAAAAACTGAACCGAATCAAATTTAAATTTCAAAGGAGCACAAATTGTTTATCAGTCCATGGAGCTAAACTGAAATATCATCCAAAGATATTGCAGCTTCTGTAAGCAATCAGTTTAGCTTGAGCACAACACTAACACAGTATAATACCACAGCACAACATCAAACTTGAAATAAGTGCTACATACACAAATATAGAATAGGATTGTAGATGATAACCGTCAGATCATTACGTAGAAATTGAACATATGCGTAATGCAAGAACAAACATACCACTCGCAAAAGTTTCCTCCCGTTCGGATTTTTTCGTAGAGGACCGTAACCGAAAAGTCTTGGAATTTTTCTCCTCATAAAGTTGAACACATTGAACAAAACAAATCCCAAAATAGCAGGTCTTGCGATAAACAACACGACCCATCGAAAATCACTATCGTCTTGTCTAGATTTAACACTTGCTTCTGTATTTAATTGCCATTTCAAGTACCATGGAGTATCCGTTATCTCTTCCTCTGGCCAAGCCATCCCCAATTTTACCCTCACCTGTATCACAAATACAACAAATGTTTGAAAAACTTAATATTCAAAACTAATCACCTGAATTGGCAAATGACAAGTTTTGAGCTGAATGATACCGAGTAAGGGAGTATGTATTCCACAATAGGAAACCCTATCACCGTCATTATGTCATCCGTTGTTTCCTTAATTGAATCAAAGATCAAATTTCTTGCACTCAAGACAACTTCAGAAATCCGCTGGTCACTCAAAAACCGACGAGGGAACCTTAATATGACATAAAATAGTTGGTTCAAATTAAACTCTGAGAAAGGAATCCACATTAGATGAACATCTGTTGGAATACCACAAGCTAGCATTTTCCTATATAGCCCATCAAAGCCCCCAATATCTTCAAAAAGTATTTCGAATTCCTGAAATATCAAAGCAAACAAAGAATTCCCATACAAGAAAATTTAGAAAAAATAATTAAGAAATAGAATACACACAGACGCATTACACAGTTATACCTTTATGTTTACATAAAACTCTTTGTCCTCCCCCTTCAATGCAATATACATGACACCCCAGTCATGCCTAATCCGGACATGCTCTATTAGCTTTTTTGAGACGGCGTGAGGAACAGCCACTGGATCCATCTCCCATCTATTTTTCTCTTCATTGTACCAAGTCCTTGACATTACCCTATCTCGGTCTAAAAGAATCCTTTCCTGCAATGGGCAATTAGTAAGTAGGGAAAGGAACAGGGCAGTGCCTGATGATGTAACGAACAGTGAAAGAAGGATTCAACTTCATGCACAAAAACATATGTTAAAAATAATATATCCACCATGAGCACCTCGCCATTGATTTGCAGAGAAAAACACATGAGAATCAAATATAATATAAGATATTTAACTAACAAGACAGAGATTATTATTATCATCATCATCATCATCAGAGAGAATGAATTGCAATTTGCATCACAGTTTGACCTGTCTAATCCCCATTCTAGTGAGTTAGCAACATATATGACATTTTTGTTTCTTGAGTTCCATAGAATCGTTCATAGAAAATAAATAAATAAATAAATAAAACAGTAAACCTTTAACCACCTTTTCTTCGGGTGAGTAAACAATAATGCGCTTTTCCTTGTCATACTTCATATTTTTCCTTATCTGAGCCTCTAAATTCTTCTGCTGCTCTTTTGAGTCTTCAAGACTTCTTTTTAAATGTTCGACAAAATCAACAGAGTCTTGATCATCAACATCCACAATGCTAGGAAGAATAATTTGTTCTAAATGCTTTCTTTGCACAGTTTCCAAGTCTTTCTGAACAACGGATTTTGAGAGCCCATTAACTGATCTAGCGAGTACACTGCAACCACATGACAAATGTTTGCACAATCACATACTGTTTCAAAGGAATTATACCAAAACATACTAGCATGATGGGACATTATGCAACCAATAAAGCTGTTGCATGACTTGCATCCAACATTGACAACCAATTTCATCACTGTCAGTCAAATTGATTAAGATAACAACGGTACTACATGGCCTTAATTCTAAGATTTGCCAATTCAAACACAATTTTAAGAGATAAGATCCCGGCCCAGTCAATACATAAAGTCAACTTCCCTCTTCAATACTTCAACTAAGCCCTTCAACCCGGTAAATAAACAACAGTAAGAAGATACATGCAGCAAATATCCCAAAATCATTAAAGGGTAGAGAAGCCACTGCCTAAAAATCCAAACATCCATCCTTAACTTAACTATTGATCTTGACTATTGGCCACACAAAAACCTTCATATCCATCTTACTACACAATAGAAAACTACAAGATAAAACTAGAATCACAAGTAATGAATACACACACAAACACACGCACACACGTGATAAATGTTAAAAATTCATTGTAAAGTAATCAACGCATTCAAATCAACCTTTCGAGTTCCTTCCGTTTCATTTCTAGTATAAATCTCTCCACCAGCAGCTTACATTCCCTCTCTATAAAAAATATTTCCAATACCCCATAACTCAAAGCCACCGTCTCCTTCCTCGAAATCACCTCCTCCAATTCATCAATTTTCTCCGCTATCTCACCATACTTCTTCTCCAGCTCTCCCATTCTCGTCTCCAACATCGACTTCTCCACCTCATTCACCACATTATTCCCCTTCAACTTCAACTTATTATACTCCCTCTTCACCTCCACAATCTCCGCACTAATCTCCCCTTCCTTATCCTCCAACAACCTCAACTCCTCCCTCAAATCCATCAACACCGGATGCATCCTCTCTAAAATCTCTCTTTCCATTTCATTCTTCTTCAATTTCACAACCTCCAAAGCTTTCTTCACATCTTCAACATCACCATTCCCTTTCCTAGCTTCTTCTATACTCCTCAACAAACTCGGCACAGTCTCCATCACTCTCTCACTACAATCAGAATACTCATGCTGAATCTGATTCCGATTCCGATTACGATTACTCTTCACGTTTTTCTTACTATATCCTAAATCTACAAAATTTAGCGCCGGAATGGCGAAAGCCGGGGCGATTCGGAATGTTCCGAAGGCGGAAACGCCGACTGCGAAACAGAATAGAGCGCGGATGAGTTGTTTGGTTAGGCATTGGGATTGGGATACGGTTATGGTTGTTGTAACGGTTAAAACGGTGTCGTTTGGTTGTTGTTGTTGTTGTTTTGAAGCGAGAGTGATGGAAGCGCGTGGGATTGGGTTTTTGCGTTGTTGTTTTGGAAGTGGAAGAGGACGAAATGAGGTGAATGGTGAGCGTGGTGGTGGAAATGGAGAAGGAAGTGGTTGTGAGTGAAGTGAAGAATAAGAAGAAGAAAAGAGAATTGAATCCATGTGAGTTGAATTGAATTCAGGTGAAGTGAAAGTGGGAAGTGAAGTATTGTTGTAGTAGCATCGTTATCTTTGAGAGAGATGAAGTAACAGAAGATTTGCTTAAACCACTCTTCCGTCCCTAACCCCTCACGGAAAAAAAAAAAAACTACATCACATCTCGGTGGGATATTAAATAAAAGGCTTAAACATATCTTTGGGTCCTGCCTCGTATGTACACCGATTTTTTTCGTTTTAGTCCTTGTATCGAAAATTTTGATAAAATAATTTCTGTATCGCTTTTTTTTTTTTTGAAGTTGGTTCCTACCGTCCAATTTCATCCAAGTAGCAAACGTTTTGCCACCTGGACCCTGCCACGTGACCAAAAAATGTTACTGACTGGATTAATGAATGTTAGAGGGACCAAAACCAAAAAATTGAACTGAATGCAGGGACCAAAACTAAAAAATTGAACTGAATGCTAGAGGGACTAAAACCAAAAAATTAAACTAATTGCAAAATGACTCATTTAAACTCTAAATCCCTAAATTAAAATTTGTTTCTCTACTCTTCTCTTCTCATCAACCTTTCAACAAAGAGACTCATTTCTAAAAAAGTTTATCCTGATGATTTCCTTTTCAACGATCCCGATCAACAACCGCTCAATTGTGGTGGTTTTCTCGACGCGCTTTCTGATCATGTTGTCAACGTTCGCAATGCCTCTCATAATTTCATCAAAAAACTCATCTAAATGGGACGCAATGATCGACGCAAAGTTATTTTTTCCATGAAAGCTGGTTTATGAGAAGAGAAGAGTGGAGAAACAAATTTTAATTTAGGGATTTAGAGTTTAAATGGGTCATTTTGCAATTAGTTTAATTTTTTGGTTTTAGTCCCTCTAGCATTCAGTTCAACTTTTTTGTTTTGGCCCCTGCATTCAGTTCAATTTTTTGGTTTTGGTCCCTCTAGCATTCTACGTGGCAGGGTCCAGGTGGCAAAACGTTTGCCACTTGGATGAAATTGGACGGCAGGGACCAACGTCAAAAAAAAAAGTGCGATACAGGGACTATTTTGTCAAAATTTTTGATACAAGGACTAAAACGAAAAATTGATGTACATACAGGGACCAAATATATGTTTAAGCTTAAATAAAATAATGAATTGTTAGAGATCAAATATTGGTCATCTATTCCTAAAAAAAAGAAAATATTGAACATCTATTAATTACTTGTTGCAAACAAAAAATGTGCCTCACACTTTACATATTATATACTACTATTATTATTTTGTTGTTTGGAAAATGTAGCAGTGGATAATGGACTTCTTCTACATCAACAATCAATAATCTTGACAATAAGTAATTATAATTTATCGTCAAAAAAAAGTAATTACAATTTAGTACTGTGATTATAAATTAAGTTGTCACATTCCCTTATATTACATTAATGTTATTTAGTTTAAGTTTAAATGAATTACAAGCAGGCTGGTAAGTGGGAGAAGGTAAGATGTGGGGAAGGCATATTACACAAATGCATGAATAAAATCTTGCCTTCAAAAATTCATAACAATATAAATTATCTTCTTTCCTTCACTAGTCAAAATCAAGTGTCAATCTTCATTTCATTTGTCATTCTTTTTGCTTTGCATTTATTTCTCTAGCCTGAAAATGGTAAAACTCTCTATTAATGAAGCATTAATATATGAACATAATATGAGCCAATGAAACATTCTTCTCTTCAATTTATTATATTTGCTTTGTTTGAGACTAAAGTTAGTTGTGTTTACCATGTTTCTTCTCTGTTTTTTATGGATCAACCTCCTTATTTTAAATATCTAGCTTTAGTTTCACAAATGTAAAGAAATATTTATATTTATCTATAAAGTTTAGTTTGATATTTATTTTGGTTATGTATTTACCTTGAATGCTAATGTTATACCGGCAGTTATGGTCAATGAAGAAAAAGCATTAGGATTTAAGAAGATTCACTACAAATTGCGGATAGTTAGTTTTAACAAAAGAGGTACATAAAAAGAGAGCAAAGTTCAATGCTACTTTAAGAATTTGGCATGTGAATAAAGAAATATAGTGGATTGTGTTCTTTTGATAACGTAACTTTGTGAAAATTTACAATTTATGTTTCTTTTTGTTTTTTGAAATTTATGCCTTCCGTATTGAAAATAGTTCTTCTACGTATATTTTATAAATGTGTTGTAATGTAACACATAAAATGCTCAAATTAAGCCATATATTCTATATATGTATTAGACGCAAATGAAAACAAACATTTGATAATCTACAAACAACAATATTATGATGTCACTTGTATAATTAATCAAATTCGGAACTTAACTAATTTATTAAACTTAACTAACTATTACTTATTGTGTTTACAATTGTAACATGTTGAAGCTATAGACATCATTGTTTCAATTTAAGATTTGTCTTTGAGTAAAGAACCTTTACTTACCCTTGGAGTAAAGAGTTATTGAAACCTTAAAAGAGTCTTGCCATATTCTTTGCCACTTTGAAGTCGTGCATATTCAAAGATTTGTTCAACTTCTTATGCATCATGAACATTTGACTATTTTGTCCTTCAACATCTTTCTTCTACCCAAAATAAATATTGTAATCAACAACATAATACTATATAATGAAAGAATTATAGTAATTGCAATATATCAAATCAAAATCTAATTTTATCTCTTTGTTAGAGTAACACACGAACTGGTCTATACACTTAGAATTGATGTTGCATATGCATTTTACATGTAAATCCATGAGGTTTCCATGAGGTTTGGAACTAAGGCTATGTTTGGATTGATGGTAAGTGGTGGAATGGAATGAAGTGGAATGAAGCTAGATTTCATTGTTTGGTTTTGTAAAAAATCAATGGAATTGAATGGAGTGTGATGGAACTCATTCCATCTAATACCACTCATTCCTTCAATTTTTCATTCCCTCCAATTTGGGGTGTACATGATGGAATGGAACACAACAACTAAATAAGTACAATTTTAACCCTCCAGTTATTCCATTAATGTTCACGCAGCTTGATGACAATTTGTACTTGAGTACCTTTTCTTCTTCTTCTTCTTCTTCTTCTTCTTCTTCTACCAATTTTTAAGAATAATCCAATTAAAAGAGTAAATATTGAATGCTTTTATCTTGAATAGAAAATTCTTATATAAAAATATTATTCTCATATGATACATGTATTATTTATGTTGGTTGAATTGAATAGAAAATTTAACATATTATGTTTTATAAATAAAGGATAAAATTTGTCAAAAAAATAAAATAAAGGATAAAATTGGAATAAAAAAATATAATTCATTCCATTTCGTCAACTATCCAAACCATGGAGTGGTAAATTAATTCTGTTACGTCATAAAATATTCAAACAGTGAAATGGAATATATGTTCCATTCCGTTCCGTTCTACTCCGTTCCATTCTGTTTTGTTCCATTCCGCTCTGTTACTTTTGAGTTATCCAAACACAACCTAAAGGAAGTGAAAATCTACAAATAGGAAACAAGAGAATGATGGACATTAGATCACAAGTCTATCCAAGAGTTATCAATAAGTCACACAAAAAATTAACCAAGCCAGATGTTATTCCCACCATAAAATTCATAATATCAGATAAAAACTAAAACACATTTTTGATGCATGATAACAAAAATCTAAATATATTATATCACCAATAATGACCTCAGTCCTAAGATTAGCTTAATGCTCCTCCGAGGTAGAATTTTATTAAAAACAAAATATCATTTGACTTACTTCAAGAGATATTAAGTCATTTTTCAATGATCTCATTTCTTTCAAGAATGTCATAATAATACTCTATTAAACTACTAACTTCATATGATATAATTCCTTTCTTTTTCAATAAACTCCATTTTTGTTTTCTTTCAAAAAAAGTTGATGATAACATGGACAATAATCAATCTAACTTTCTTCTAAATTGAGCTAACTACTGTAACAGCCCCAATATTTTATATATATATTTCTAGTAATTTCCTCAATTTATTATTTCTTTAGTTGGTCAATTTAATGTGACTATATTAGATAATCCTCTACATAATTACTTTTATGTGTTTAGTTTTAAAATCATTATTATTATACTATAGATAATCCTATAGGAATGGTACATATATGACAGTTTGGTTACGGTGCAACTTTTATTATATATGTTGGCCTCATTTGTATTAATAAATAAGCATAGCTGGTTATTTGAAACAAGAAAAAAAAACCAATAGTATTAACTAGACTAGATTTAGATAGGTATGAGTTTGGTATAATTAAGTAGTGGTACCTAAATTATAGGGTTAGTATATCAGAATTTAATTTGAAAATTTAGATTAAATAAGGATTAGTGAACGTAGCTTCAGGGTATAGAGTATGAGAAATTACTTGTTGGCGGCTACATATTAGGTAAAAGGCAGTATAAAAGTAACGTGCATAACACCACTCCTGATATATATTAATCAATTGTTCTAGTCTCTTAAGTGCCACCGTTAATACTTATTCCTCTCAAATACTCCTCTCTCACGATCGGTTTATGTTAAGTATCATCTTCCTAATCCAGCCTTTCAATTATTTAGCAGATCAATAGAAGGAAAGTGTCTAAGGTAAGGGCTTATATTCCGGTACAATCATACTGACCATGGAATTATATAGTAGGATGATGGTAGAGTTCTTATCAAATATTAGATGAAAACTATAGTACAAATAAAAATAATAATTAAGGACATACTTTTATTTTATTATGATATAATTTATGTTTATGGTTGAGTGTAGACTTAATTATGTGATTTTATTTGTGGTTGATTGTGGATTTGAGCAAACCGATGATTATGTTGTTGTCGCGTTGATTTTGTTTGATGATTTGAGAAGTTAGATTTAAGAATTTTGAATTTGAGAATTTGATTTCAGAACTTTGAAATGAGCATTTGACTTGAGAATTATGAACTTTGAGAATTTTGATTTGAGATTTATTGTTGTCGCGTTGATTTTTTTGATATGGAAGTTCGAAGTGTTGGGGTAGGCTTTCATTTTGTTGTTGCGTTGATTTTGTTTGATAATTTGTTTATGATGAGATAATATTATCATGCATTCATTCATGTGTCAAGTCCTTTGTTGTCGTGTTGTGGAATGCTCGAAAGTAATTTGATCGGCATTCCAAATTTGTTGTCCTGTTGAGAAGTGTTTTCAGGAATATATACTCTGACCTTCGACCCTTGGTACCACATGCATTTATGGAGTCTTAGACTTCATGTTACCATATGCATTTGTGACTTGTTTTGAGAGTTGATTTTAGTTCTATCTTTCTTTGTTATTTTGCTCATCTTTTGGTCTTATCATTTTATTTTTAGTTTGCCTCTTTCATTGCATTTATTAATTTATTTGTGTTAATTGATTTTATCTTTTATGTGATGAGTGTTTTACTATTCTTCTTATTTTATACTTCTATGTTCTATATGATCGTACTTGTGGTTTAGGAATATTGACCCTTGCAACCAACATTTTAGGTACTAAAGGTATGCAGTGAATGATGATTGAAGCTTGCGTATGCGGCGGGGAAAGAAAAAATTAATTGGGGTTTTATCATTTGTAATTTTGAAACTATTAATTTGACTATTGTATTTTCTTTTGGAATATCAAATCGATCGGAGTTACTATGTTTTGAGCAGTAACGAAATTTTTATATTTTAAAAGTAAAAGAAAACAACTGCATATTTTTCTAATTAAGTAATTATTTTAACTATATCAAGGTTAAAAATTTGGGTTGTTACAACTACTACCCAATGATTTTATTTATCTACTTATTTATTTTAAAATTGTAAGGGTGATTTTTTAAGAAATTTTGAGTGAGAGTGTGATCAAGAGTTAGAGAAAATAATATTAATTCAACATTCTTCAGAGAAAATGTCTTATGTAGAAAATTTAACACTAATTATAGAAATCAAGTTTTGAACTAAACAAAATCAAGTACATTTATTTATTAAAAAGAACCAATCAAAAAGTGTTTTTACATTGAATCAAATTAAAATTAGTATGTAAACCCAAAATAGAAGCGGCTACAATGAACAGATGGTGCTTGAAGTTCCATTGATATAGAGAGACTCCAAGATACTAAAACAGAAAAGAAAATAAGGTTTTGCATGAGAAGTTAAATCAAGATAGAGTTAAAAGAATAATTAGGACTGTCATGCAAGAGTTGATACCTATAGCAGAGATGATTATCGGCACGGTGGTCTTTGGTGACGTTGCTCAGATCTTGAAGTAAACTAGCTGAACTCAAAATACATGAGATGGAGATCACTGATCCAATGCTCAACTCCACGCGGATGATCTAAGATGTGGTCGAAATAGAGATTTTGAGAGCAGAATCGAGTAACAACTTCAACATTTTGAAATACTGGTCGGATAGAAATATAGATTGTAGACAGAGGATTAAAACAGTTTGATTTCACAGGTACGCAGTGAAGATGTGTTGCGGCTAGGGTTTGAAAGATAGAGAAGAGAGTGGCTAGGGTTTGATGGATATAGAAGAGAGAACATAGCGTGTGTCTCTTTTTTAGTTTGATTCCTACTTTACCGGTGTTTGTTCATCTTGTACAGAGATTTGATTTTATTAATAATATATTTGCCGTTAAAAAAAAAGTGTCAAAAAGTTTGAGAGATCAAGATTTCAATGAGTTATCAAAACCCAAATCGATTATTTTATTGTTGTAAGCCGAATAAATGCAAATGGGTGGGTTGGTGTGAACCAATAGCAAATGACATTGATACCCACAAAAGATTAGAAAGTAGGGAGTTTGATGCAAATCCAATGATGAGTAGTATGGAAGAAGAAGTTGTTAATATGAAGAATGAACTAGATGTAGTTTCTGAAGCAACACAAGCAATACAGGAAGAGGTTTGTACTCTGAAATTAGAATTTGAGAATAGTATTTCTTCAATGAAGAAATTTTTGATGAAGAGTTAATAGTTTTAAAAAAAACATCTTGAAGATAATTTTGTTGCTATGAAAAATGATTTTGCTAATGAAGTGTTAACATTGATGACGGAATTGAAAGCCATATGGACAATGTAATGGAAATATGAAGTTATTAATCGTTGCATTTATGTTTGTTACCATGTTGATTTTGATCTACAGGTGAAGAACACCATGAATGAAGAACAACCCAAATAATAAATTAATTTTTTCTGTTTAAATTTACATTAGTTATTATTGTACTACTAGTTTAGTTTTAATCATCTCCTGTCAAAAATTATACTACTAATTTCGTAATTAATTTGTATTTTTCTTTGTCTTCATGATGTGATGTTGCAGTAATGTTTATTTACTTTTTTCACATTAAATGGTACAACATCTTTTTATTAGTCTCCATGTGATGTTAGAGTATTAATTTTGGACAAGTCATTGTTAAATAGTATTTTATCTATTTTATATTGTATAAAATAAAGAGAAAAAAAAGTATTATTTATGTTCATAAAAGGGAAGCCCTATACAACCTTTCTATAAAGTAAAAAGTACAATGGTACCTATTTGATCAAGTTACCTATCACACACCAAAATAAAAAAAAGCAGTACGCTACCTATACCTATTACACGTCAAAGTTACGTATTACAATCACAATGCTACCTATTACAAAGCATTTATGTTTGTTACCACGTTGATTTTGATCTACAGGTGAAGAACACCATGAATGAAGAACAACCCAAATGATAAATTAATTTGTACTTAATTTTTTTGTTTAAATTAACATTAATTATTATTGTACTACTAATTCAGTTTTAATCATCTCTTGTCAAGGATTGTATTAGTAATTTTGTAATTAATTTGTATTTTTTTGTCTTCATGATGTGATGTTGCAGTAATGTTTATTTACTTTTTTTACATTGAATGGTAGAACAACTTTTTATTTGTCTTCACGTAATGTTAGAGTATTAATTTTAGACAAGTCATTGTCAAATAGTATTTTACCTATTTTATATTGTATAAAATAAAGAGAAGAAAAAATATTATTATTTATGTTCATGAATGGGAAGTCAGATACAACTTTTCTATAATGTCTTGTCACTCTATAAAGTATAAAGTACAATGGTACCTATTTGACCAAGTTATCTGTCACACACCAAAATAAAAAAAGCAGCACGTTACTTGTACCTATTACACGCCAAAGTTACCCATTACAATCACAGTGCTACCTATTACAGAGCTTTTATGTTTGTTACCATGTTGATTTTGATCTGCAGGTGAAGAACACCATGAAAGAAGAACAACCTAAATGATAAATTAATTTGTACTTAATTTTCTGTTTAATTTAGCATTAGTTATTATTGTACCACTAATTCAGTTTAATCATCTCTTGTCAAGGATTGTACTACTAATTTCGTAATTAATTTGTATTTTTCTTTGTCTTCATGATGTGATGTTGCAGTAATGTTTATTTACTTTTTTCACATTGAATGGTAGAACAACTTTTTATTTGTCTCCATATGATGTTAGAGTATTAATTTTGGACAAGTCATTGTTAAATAGTATTTTACCTATTTTATATTGTATAAAATAAAGAGAAGAAAAAGTATTAATATTTATGTTCATGAAAGAGAAGTCATATACAGTTTTTCTATAAAGTCTTGTCACTCTATAAAGTCTAAACTATGGTGATACTTTTTGACCAAATTATCTGTCACACACAAAAATAAAATAAAAACAGCACGCTACGTGTACTTATTACACGCCAAAGTTACCTATTACAATCATAGTGCTACATATTACAGAGCATTGATTTTATAATAATAATAATGATAATAATAACAATAAGAATTAAAAATAGTAATAAATAAACTGGTTGGTAAATATTAGGTGTATAAAGTTATGAGTTCATTAAATAATATTTACCATACAATTGAATGTTAGTTTTGTATATAAACTAGTGTAGTTTCCCGTGCGATGCACGGTTTCATTAATTTTATTTATTTGTGTGTATATTTGAAAATATATCATACGATGTTTAATATATTTTTTAGCCTAAATATTATTACATGTTCTTTAAGTTTTTAATTTATATTACATAATTTTTTTAAATTTTTTTTGTAAAAACATAAGTCTTTTAAGTGTTAAAACTATAATATATAAGTTTTTTCAAGTTATACTCATTATTTAAATCTTCAAATCTAAATCACCTAAATATCCTTCATCACTTCCAAATTCCTCAACAGTTGGGGTGCAATCACTTAAACTATAATATATAAGTTTTTTCAAGTTATACTCATTATTTAAATCTTCAAATCTAAATCACCTAAATATCCTTCATCACTTCCAAATTCCTCAACAGTTGGGGTGCAATCACTTAAATTTAGATGATGAATAAACTTGAAAGGACCTACGTGTTATGGTTTGAAAACTTAAAGAACATATATGATACAAACAAAAAACTAAAAGGACTCATAGATGCATTTGACCTATTTTTAATTAAATTAATGAGTATGTTGATATTTATGCACTAATTAGAGTTTAGAGTTATAAAATCAGAATCGTTTTATACAGAGACCTAATTAATTATAATAATATTTTCCATTTAAAAAAATATATATCACAAATAGATTGTAAGTTCAGCCCATAGATTAAATCATTTTTTTTTTACCAATCCGATAGATTAAATCATTGATAATGATTCAAAAGAAATTTTTGAATATAAATGTTTAGTGGACTTCATTTTTTTACTCATATATGGTATAAACTAGTATAAATTACCCATGCTTTGCACGGGTTAATTTTTACTTATAAAAATATAAATTGTTTTTGATTATGATATAAGTTTTTTTTTAAATTATTTTAATAATAATAATAAAATTTAAAAGAATATTTGTTAACTTATTTTTGAAGGAGTATATAATATTTAAAAAAAATTTAAGGACCTGAATATCTACCACTTTCTCACATATAATTGATGTTTTAATTTTTTTTATTAATTTTAATAATAATATAAAAATCATCATATTTTTATTAATTAGAATTTTTTGTGCAATAATCCCTATGAATATAATTCAGAGTTTGAAATCAGGATAGTCTGTTTATTTATTTTAGGCCCTGTTTGACCAGACTTAATTTCTACTTTTCTATTTTTTTTAAAATGAAATAGAGAAATATAAAATTGAATTTAGTCATATTTCTTCTTAAAAGTATTAGTGAAATGAAATAAAGAAATAAAAAATAAAAACAAGTAGAGTGAAACACAATTTTTTCCTTCTTTACTATTTTTAAGGAGAAGAAAAAAATTAGAAAATAAGCTGGCCCAAACGGGGCCTTAATAGATGAATTTTTTACCAATAAACTACTTGGTAGGAAAAAAAAAGTCGTGCACAATATTTAGTTTCTATACTTAAGTGGCGCCTAAAAAATGTGTGCCTAAAAATGATATCTTGAATGTGTATGTATCTTATGTGTTTTTTATAATTTTTTTACGAAATGAATAAATATATTGAATGTTATCTTGAATGTGTCTATATCATGTGTGATTTTCTATAGATATTTTGCATTCATAATTCAATTATTTAATTTTAACTCATTAATTTTCACAATTGCTCGATTTTTGTCACCTAAATATCAATTATTCGATTTTGACCCTCAAATTTATCCCGTTTATATTATTTAGTCTCGTTGTCTTTTTTAAAATAAAAATTATTTATGTGGTATTTTAAATAAAATATATTTTTAAATGTGTTTGTATTCTGTGTATTTTCTTATAATTTTTTAAATGTGTGTACCCCGTGTGTTTCTATATCCTATCTTGAATGTGTGTTTCCCGTGTATTTTTTTATAAATTTTTAAGAAATATATAATTATGTTGAATGATATCTTGAATGTGTGTATCCCGTATGATTTTCCATTGAGAATTTGTATCGATAATTCAATTACTTGATTTTAACTCCTTAAGTTTCACAATTGCTCGATTTTAGTCACTTAAATTTTAATTGTTCGATTTTGACCCTCAAGTTTACCCCATTTTATATTTCCTAGCCTCTTTCTCTTTTTTAAAATAAAAATTACTTATGTGGTATTTTAAATAAAATATGCTTTTAAAAGTGTTTGTACCCCGTGAGTTTTCTTATAATTTTTTAAATGTATGTGTTTCCCGTTGTTTTTAAATTATATATTGAATGTGTGCGTATCCCGTTTGTTTTCTTATAATTTAAAAAAAAATACATAATTATGTTGAATGATATTTTGAATGTGTGTGTATCCCGTGTAATTTTGCATCGATAATTCAATTACTTGATTTAAACTCCTTAAGTTTCACAATTGCTCGATTTTAATCATCTAAATTTCAATTGTTTGATTTTGACTCTCAAGTTTACCTCATTTTATATTTCATAGCCTCGTTGTCTTTTTTAAAATAAAAATTACTTATGTGATATTTTAAATAAAATATGCTTTTAAAAGTGTTTATACCCCGTGTGTTTTCTTATAATTTTTTGAATGTATGTGTTCCCCGTTGTTTTTAAATTGTATATTGAATGTGTGTGTATCCCGTGTGTTTTCTTATAATTTTTTAAAAAAAATACATAATTATGTTGAACGGTATCTTAAATGTGTGTGTATCCCATGTAATTTTGCATCGATAATTCAATTACTTGATTTTAACTCCTTAAGTTTCACAATTGCGTTTGTATCCCGCGTGATTTTCCACAAATATTTTATATTGATAATTCAATTACTTGATTTTAACTCTCTAAGTTTCACAATTGTTCGAAACTTTTTTTTGCTTTAAAGAAATATATACAGTTTGCATGCAATTATGATTTTCAAATTTCTTTACTTAATTAGGAATAGTGGAATGTTTATAGTATGATTGATCAAATTAAAAAACTTGTTCTTGTTCTTAATTTGTGAACTTGGACTAAAACTATACCCAAGCAAAAGCGAGACGGACTAGAACATTAGAACCTTAACTTTAGGCTTTTCTTTAGTTTCGTTAGCTTTTAGTTATTTAATTTTGTGCTCCAACGGACTTGTAATTTTATTTTTATGTTTTGCATCTCATTCAAATGTTGCATCATTTATGTTTATTTTTATCGCAAAACTCTTAGAATGTACTTAGGCAAAATGTAACCCCAAAGAGGAGGATTGCATTGCATGCATTTTATTTTTTATCGCTTTCCGCATAATCGCTAAATAACTAAGTAAACACGAACTTTCGTTTCCAAAGAGGTTCGATTAGTAATTTCTCTAGAAAAAATAGAAAAATAAATAAACAACTTCTTCTCCCTCTAGATAAATTTTTTTTAGTCCAAACCTAATTAGTCGCACTAAATTTACTTTTATGTCACAACTTTTTCTTCTCAATCCAATCTCCACTTACACACACAATTCTCTCTAACAAATTCTCCATCCATTTCTTACAACTTCTTTCTCATTTTCTTAAGCACATTAAAAGCAATAAAAAAGTAATAAATTAGAGGTTATCATGGAGTACCATGGGCGTTTAGGATGCTAATACCTTCCCTAGGCGTAAATAACCCCCGAGCTTATAATCTCTTTTTAAACGGTTTTCGACACTTTCCCCTCTTTGGAAATGAAAAGTCAATGTAGAGGTGGAAATCCCAAAATCCCCGCAACAGTTTGTACCCCGTGTGTTTTCTTATAATTTTTTGAATGTATGTGTTTCCCGTTGTTTCTAAATGGTATCTTGAATATGTGTGTATCACGTGTGTTTTCTTATAATTATTTAATAAATACATAATTATGTTGAACGGTATCTTGAATGTTGTAACACCCCAATTTTGGCCCTCGAATCCGTTTTCCGTTTTGTGATAGAAATATCAAAAATGTCTTTTGAATAATATGTCATCACGTCCGCTTTTTTTCGTCGTTTTGTTTATGATCGTTTTATCACCGTTTTTGTGGTCGTATTTTCATCTCTAATCATTTATCATCATATAATTATCATTACTATTAATTATTATTTACTATCATTATCAAAAAATCTTCACAAAAAGAACTTTTCTTTTATTTACTCATTCTTTCTTTTATTTATTGTTATTAATCTTAATTCCTTTTCATTTATTTATTTATTCACTGAAAAAATATATGGTTATAAAAAATGAAAAAAAAAACAATTTTTATATATATTTCCCTCTTTTCTATTTTCGGTAGTTACTATTAATTATTATTATTATTTATTTATTTATTATTATAATTATTTACTATTATTATTATGATTATTATTTTTTCCAAAAGGGCCAAAAAAAATATATAGCTTCTTTTTTTCTTCTTTCTTTTTTTCCTTTCACGTTTTTTTTTACTGATCTTTTACTTCTCAGCAAACTTCTTCAACACAGTACAAAAATCAAAATTTGAAAATTAAGCATCCTATGCATTTTCTGGAAAAAAGCAGCAGATTGAAAGTGACTTTTTTTGTCTCTTTTCCCCTTTCAATCCTCTTCTCAACTATAATCTGATTCAACAAAGGTGTGTGTCTGCTTGCTTCATTTAACCACAAAAACCCTAAAAATCTACTACATAACAGAAGCCAATGGACAGAACGAAAAGGGAGAAAAACAACAGAAACGGCACAAAAGCAACACAAAATCAAAAACAAAAAACCTCTAAACCTTCAACAATCCAAACCCTTCAAGCATAAAAAAAAACCTTCACAAATCATCTTCAGAGAACAAAACAAAAAACAAACCGAAACAGTATCAAACAAAAACAACACAAAATCAAAACAAAAATTAACTAAACCCTAAAACGAAATCTTCACACACTGTGAAGAATTTGTTTGTTCCAGCCTTCATCACCAATACCTTGCACCGAAAAAGGAGTCCGGGTCAGAGAAAGGAAAAAGAAGGAGGGGTCGAAACAGAACAGAGAAAGAAGGAGAGTAGATCGAAGCAGAGGAAGGAGAACGGGATTTACCTCCAAGATTCACGGCCGGAGAGGTACCAAACTCATCTTTTCATTCATTTGCATCAACTCCTTTTTCGTTTTTTTTTTTGAATTTTTTTTCGAAAATGTAGATCTAGGGTTTAGATCCGAACTTTCTGTGTGTTGTATGTTGAATCTTTGTTTGTTTATCGCTTATCCATCCGTTTAATTGCATGATTAGGCTTGATTTTGATAGTTAGGGTTTCAATTCGTGGCTTAGGGTTTTGAATATGTGAGGGTCGATCTGTTTGATATGATGTTTGTTTGTTGTTTTTGTTAATGAAATCGTGCTTAGAATGTGTTTTAAGGTAGGGTTTGAGTTTTGAGTTTTTGATTTTGAACAACTTAGGGTTAGGGTTCATGAGATTTATGTTGTTTTGTTGGAAAAATGGTGAAAACAGAGAAAGAAAGAGAGAGAACGAGAGAGAAGAAGAAGAAAGAAAATGCTTGTTTTTGCCAAATCAGGAAAAAGAATGAACAAAATACCCCCCACTTTCTATTTACTCCGCGCGCCCCCTGCCCTTCTCAGGCGCACCCCCCAGCCGGTTTCTGAATCGGGTCATAGACCAGGTTGGATTTGACCCGGTTCTCCAAGAATCATTTTGGGCCTCACCCTTTTTGGCCCATTTCGCCCCTTTGTATTTATTTTCTGTTTTTTATTTCATACTTTATTTTTATCTTTTATCTATTTATTTTTAGAAGTGTTGTTTGTAGGACTTAATAGGCCATAAAAATATAATAATGATAACATACAGTGATATATTTTGAAAAAAACTTACCTATTTTGAAAAATGCATAACTTGAAAAAATTTGGTGATAAAACTTCTTTTATTTCTCTTGACTTCTTGCTTATTTTATTTTAATTGTTTAGAATATGAATATCAAAAGGATGATGAAAAAAAATAATTAAGATATGACATTAATGTTACTTATTATTTTAGCTTTGCTTGTTAGTTGCTTGATCATATGTTTTGCTTCTTTAAAAAGTGTTAGTTTTTTTTATATATGCTATGAATGAGAGTGTTAAGTTAATGTATGCTCAATATGTTTGCTTTCCTTGCTTGGTGCTATAATCTCATGAATCTATGACTTTTTTTTTTATTATTTATTTAGCTTTGCTAGTTTGATCATGTAAATATCTTTGTTAAGTTTTTTTTATATACCATGTTTGGGATGACTAGTTAAAATTTTATGCTTAATATGCTTTCTTCTTCTTTGCTATTTAGATATGATATGTCTTCATGTTTTTTTTCTTTGCATATGTTAGAGATAGAACCATTTGCATCATGTGCATGCTCATGCATTTTTAATATGATACATTTTACACTACAATTCACATGCTACACTACAATTTCACATAACATGATTCACTTCACATTTTTACACATACATGCATTTAGGTTAGGACATTGCATCATTTAAAAATGCACGTTAGAGACAATATCTTACATTTTAGATCATTGAGCTCTAACACTTGCAATAAAAGTTAAGGACCATTTTGGCCTAAATTCATGCATTCATACTTTGATATTTGTTTCTTTTCTTTTTTTGTTTCTTCTTGATTAAGCTTGTGCTGCTTCTTGACATAACATGATTAGTATATAAGAGCTCTTGAATGATGGTTTTTTTGTTTTTTATATATATATGTTCTTGACTTAAAATACTTATGCCCTTATGCTTGACTATGACACTAAAAATGATAAGTACACATTCATGCTAATCTTACATGTTATATGATTTTCTTCATTTTTTGCTTCTTGATAATGTTATTGCTTGACCTTTCATGAGTGGTTTGTGTGCTTGTGCTTGCTTTTGTTGCGACTAAGTGCAAAATAGTCCTTTCTTTTACCTCCGTCTCATTTTCACACACATCTCACTCTTATAAAAAAATGCTACTTTCTTCTTACCATGTCTTTTAGGTGCATTTCATTCTCATATTTATTTTTCACACTTGCATTTTGTTTTATTTATAGCTTTATGCATCACATTTATTTATTTATGTCATTTATTAATATTTGCTCAATTCGATATGGTTGTAAATATTAATTATTCAATTGGGTTGTAATAGCGTAGGGCTTTATTTATTGTTTTTAATGCTTTCCTAGCTTACACTACACACACAATGCCATAAATTCATTTCCAAGCGAGAGAGCTTATAATCAAATTTCAATTGGTTATGAGGTCTCTTGCGACAAAATCTCTCCAACCCAAACGCGATATTTTATAAAGATAACAAAGACAATCGTAGGTCCATTTTAGTCGCAACGTCATTATATCACTTCACTATGCTATTCTTAACTTTTTTTTTTCTCTCTTTACATAACAATATTTATACCTTCTCACAACCTCTTTCTCTCAACAATATTTTCTTTACATACGACAATTACACTTTTTTCTCAAAAAAAAAAAAAAACTCTTCCTTTTTTACAAACAAAACATTTACACTTCTTTTCTTTTATTTACTTTATGAAGAAAATTTTATCAAAATTTTTACTACTTTACAATACAACACAATAGTTACATTACTCTCAAAAAACCCTTTTTTTACAAAGAACAAAACTCTTTTTCTTTTATTCACTTCATGAAAGAAAACTTTCTTAATCTTACTTTTTTTTTTACTTTTAAGAGACTTTTATCATTCTTAGTCTCAAATTTTGACGATCCTTATAAACATTGCAAGAATTTAATCATTTTCCTATCAAAGGGGGAATGGTTTAGTGTGTTTATATTGATCTTTAAAAGGTGAGACTTAAAATGACATTAATCTCTTTCTTTTTTTTCTTCTATACAATTTCTCCCTCCATTCACAATTGCTCGATTTTAATCATCTAAATTTCAATTGTTCGATATTAATCTTCATATTTACCCCATTTTGCATTTCCGAGCCCCGTTGAATTTTAAAAAAAAAAATTACTTATGTTGTATTTTAAATAAAATATATGCTTTTAAATGTGTTTGTACTTTGTTTGTTTTCTTATAATTTTTTGAATGTTGTGTACCTTGTGTGTTTCTAAATTGTATCTTGAATGTGTGTATCTCACGTGTTTTCTTATAATTTTTTTAAGAAAAAAATATTATATTGAACGGTATCTTGAATGTGTTTATATCCCACGTGATTTTCCACAAAGATTATGCATCGATAATTCAATTACTTAATTTTAACTCTCTACGTTTTACAATTGTTCGAAACTTTTTTTTGCTTCAAAGAAATGTATACAATTTGCATGCAATTATGATTTTCAAATTTCTTTACTTAATTAGGAATAGTGGAATGTTTATAGTATGATCGAACAAATTTAAAAACTTGTGATGCATGAAAATTATAATAGTGGAATGTTTATATTATAATTATAATTTTACTCAACAAAATAAAAAAAATTGAAAATAAATAAATGTATTAAATGCAATTTTATATAATGTTTTTGGTAACATATGGCAATATTTATTGCTCAATAGTTAGGAGAAAAGCATATATACAGTTTGCATGCAATTATGGTTTTTAAATTTTTTACTTAATTAGGAATAGTGGAATGTTTATAGTATGATCGAACAAATTAAAAAACTTGTGATGCATTAAAATTATAATAGTGGAATGTTTATAGTGGAATGTTTATATTATAATTATAATTTTACTCAACAAAATAAAAAAAAAATTGAAAATAAATAAATGTATTAAATGCAATTTTATATAATGTTTTTGGTAACATGTGGCAATATTTATTGCTCAATAGTTAGGAGAAAAGCATTTAACTATTTCCTAAAATAGTTTTTTTACAATGGAATGTTTATATAGATATAGATATAGATATAAATTACAAAGGCCCATACATATAATATTTTATATTTTATATATGCAACTATATAAACTAATCACCTGAACCTTGTGGATCGGAATATTCAATCTAGAGATCGATAACTTAGCGATTATATATAATCTTTAAAAAAATATAGGAGGCATAAACAATAATTATACCAAATTTCAATATTTAGACCACATTTCGATCTCCGCAATATACAAATATAAGAATAATTATACCAAATTAATATGGGAGATTATAAATAAATCCAATTAAAATTTAATTACACAATTTAAAAATAATTAATTAATGACCAAATAAATAAATAATTAATTACACAAAAAAAAAGTCATAATGCTATTAACACAACATGCTTAGGAAGAGGCCACCTTCTACTAATCAAATATTGGGCCAAGCCCAAATATCTCCCAATCACATTAACCCACAATATTTCATAACATTCTTTTGTTTTATTCTAGTTGTTTCCTGTAACCCTAACACGTTCTTCCATCTCCTCCTTTCCATCTCTCCGCCGCCGCAAGCTTTTCTTCACCATCAGGCAGTCTAGTTTTTTTTTGACCGAATTAACTTCATCTTCTTCAATGTTTATATCTATCTATCTGGAAAAAATTCACCAAAAATCTTTTCTTTTTTTTACCGAACTATCTCCTTCAAAACCTTCATCGTTGACCAAATCCGAACTATTTCGTCGAGTTGAGTATTAAATCTGAAAGTTGTTGTAGGCAACCACCATTTCGGGAGTCATTGAAGTGTTTTGTTCCATCTGCTTGTAGCCAAGGGTAAGAGTGGATTCTTTCATATTAATTTTATTTTGTATGCAGAAGAAATATATTTTAGCATATGATTATGTTTCTGTTTTATTTTTTGAAGAAATATATTTGCATGTCCTATGATTTAAACAAATTTTTCTTGTTAAGTTTTCTATTTTAACTAATTATATTTTGATCAAACTTTTTAAATAATAAACCAAACGATTTTTTTTCTTCTTTTTGTTAAAAAAGAATAAGTATAGTTATATGAAAAAAATTTGTCAAAAAAAAAAAAAAATAGTACTCCCATTGTTTTGACAAATTTTAATTGCGGAGGAGTGGGTCTTAATGGGAATTCTTGATCTAACAACCAATTTTATGGAATAGAGTTTAATAGTTTGAATTATTTGGTTATATTATGTTCAATTGGGTTATGATTTTATTGTCTACTTTGAAGTACTTTATAGTCTATTTTGAAAGAAAAGAAAAGAAAAGGAAAATGTAGTGAATGGAAGAGAGACATTGCTTGTGATTTTTTAAATTTTTTTTTTTATATTCAAACTCATGTGCTATGTATTTATTATTGTTTTCTTTGGATATTCACTATTTTTGGTGTCTATTCTGCATGTTCCATTTGTTGGTGGTTGATATATGTTGTACCCCAATTTTGGACCTAAAATCCGCTTTCTCTTTTTCGTATATATATTATATATCTTTTTACAAAAAATCATCGCATTCCTTTTGTTCGATAG